>CM046372.1:26791670-26852064 GCA_025413025.1 Ficus hispida
TTTTGCTCTCTAAATTATCAAAAAGTTTAAAATGCTCCATGATATATGCAAAACAACTAAAATTGCCCATTCCATCTATTTTGGTTTATTTATTAAACGGTTGCTGACATATGAATAAATTAATATATTAATTTTAACATATAATCCATAATTATGAAAAATAACAAAAAGCAAATTAACCTACAATAAAATTGATTTTTTTCCCTCTCAGTCCTATGCTCTCTGTGTATCCCTCCAGAAATACTCTCTCGCCAGGGCAGCCAAGAGGACAAAACAAAAACAGTTGCAATCATTACATAGGGACCATTCCGAGAGGATGGGTGGGGGGTGTTGATGCGCCTGGCGTGCACTTCGGGGCCCGGTGGGGAGAGCCCCGGAAGGGTGAGGTCGCCGAGGGAGGGGAGTTGATGTGGGTGGGCTGTCGACTGGGCGGCGCGGCGGAGTTACCGGCGGTGCAACACTAGACGAATGGAATCCCACTGAAGCACCCAACCAGATAGCAGCTGGAAAGGCGCAGCGAACAAAAAGATGAGCTGCAGTCTCTAATGATCATCACACAATGGGTACTTCCAAAGGAATCTCTCCTCCCACAAGGCATGCCACTCCGGAAGCCCTTGATCCCAGAAATCTGCTTTCCATTTGATACCCAATAAGCTCCCTGGACAGAGAATATGCCTCTCCTATCAAAAGCCCTTCTCAACACGTCCTCTCCTCCTCAACAGGGCAAATAAGATTACACACTTTAGAGGCTGACTCTGCGTACCAGGGATCACAAGCTCCTTCACAAAATCCACCTCCACCGATCGAAATCCAACCCACCACATTGTCTAGGTTAGCACACAGACATCCCAAGCTTTAAGAGCCCAACATCTATTTTTAGCAGTATCCCCAGTCCAAAAAAAAAAAAACAAAATCGCCGTCATGTAATAGCTCCGCTCGGTAACTTAAAGGTTGACATGATAGTATAAAACCACGATAGCTTGTGCTACTGATTTTATCAATGTCGCCCTTCCTGCCTGAGAAAGAAGCTTTTCTTGCCACCCCCTCTAATCGCACAGCAACTCTTACCAGTAAAGAAGCTTTTCTTGCCACCCCCTCTAATCGAACAGCAACACTTCCCAGTACAAAATCAAAATCTTCAATTTTTTTTTTTCTTCTAGAAGCAGATCTAATCTTGCTACTTCCAAAGAATAGAGGTATTGATTACAAGAATTATAGTCAGAAAGGATGAGAAGCAAATTACTTGGAGATATGTCCAGATCCCAAAATGCCACTGTGTCCGAACTAAGGCATTGCATTTTATATGGCAATTGCCAGAACATCCCATGGCTCTTATCACATACAGGATGAAAATACAGAGTTTTTGTTCCACCTTTCCATTTATCTACGGGCGACTGCAGTTCAGAAAGTCCAGTCAGCATAACAAATTAGTAAATCTTGTGCACTTGCTCTATCTACGTGCGTGTCTGTGACAGAGAGAGGAAGAAACCAAGAGATGTGCCGTCATCCTAGTCCCTTTGCACTGCTTGATTGGTTTTCATCTTTTGAATATGGTAAATGCGGTTCACACTACATTTCCATTCAAAGACCAACTCCTTCTCGTGAGGAAGCGAGATTGGACTATAGTGGTTAAAGTCTCATCAAAGAATATACCTATTCACCATAAACATTCAAGAAAACATGAGGTTAACAGGAATCAAGCTTAACTAGTTATGACCTCCAAAGATGAGAAGTGTCCATATTAGAATTAAAGTTTGAAAGATGGGAGATTAACATACCTTAGTTCATGTGTTGTATAAAATAATGGTAGGCCCTCCAAAACACCAGCGCAGGCTAATCCTTCAAACCCAAGGGGAACAAGCTGCAGTTATGGAAAGGGTAAGCAACCTCTTCTTCTGAATTGAGTGCGCTGCAATGCGGTATTGGTTTGTGGAGACCTTGGCAATGCCAATCGAGGCACCAGCATTTGATCCGTCCTCTGAAGTTTTGTCTGGGATGGAAAATAACGATCAACATCCACATTTAGCTTCGGACAGTTGATCAAATAAAGTTCCTTAACATTAGAAAAAATTTGGCGTTGGCCTTCAGAACCTGATCCATCTCCCAAAAATGACCAGCTCTTCCACTGTGGCATATCCTCGAAATACAAAGTTTCTAAGGATTTAAATGGTATAAACTGGGGAGGACCGTATGAATAAAACTCATCATTTATTGTTTCCAGCCTATGGAATCCTTTAATCACAAGCTTACTCAAGGAGGGCAGTTGCCCAAGAGGTGGCAAAGAGTGGCATCTTTTACAGTTAACCAGGCTCACAAACTGTATATTGCAAAACGAATTACTTCCCACCCAATTTGGAAAATCCTTGCCGATGTACCCGGTAATAATAAGCTCCTCCAAATTTGTGTGAGGATGCAGTTTCTCAAGTGTTTCTTCATAAAATACTTCTCTTCCAGTTTCAGCACTGGCACCCCATGCAAACTCTAACTTTCTAAGATGCTTCTTTTCTTTCAAACTGGCCTCTGAAACGTCACCCACGCTACAAACATGTTGAAGCCCTGAAATTGCAAGGCCTTTGTGCAGGTGTTGAAGCTCTCCTAACTCCTTAATGCTAACTCCAGTAGATTCAGCCAAAACATAATCAGTGAGAGTGCGCAAATCTTTCAAATCACTCATCTTCGGTGGCATCTCCGTCAAGCTTGTGCCAGAAGTGTTGAGATGACGCAAATTAACTAGTCTTCTCATGTTGGTTGGCAAACGAGTAATCCTTTTGCAATTGGATAATATCACTGTCTGCAAATAGTATAAAGTACAAATTTCATCAGGTAACTCCTCAATGCTGCTAGAAGAGAGATTTATGTATCTTAGACACTTCAACATTTGAATCGGAGGCAACTTCCTCCTCTTAGAGCCAGCTAGAGAGACTGCCCTTAAGCTTTGTATTTCCGGCAATGTCAAGTCGTGATTCAAACTGCCTTCCCCTGTGAATCCCAGTAGTAGGAGAGTGCTCAAGCGACTTTCTTTAGGTAAATCCAATTGTTTCACGCCTTCTTGGCCAATGCAGGACAAGTGTCGAGCCTCTACCTGATTGGCATGTGAGACGCTACCATCCAACCTCCGGGTAGATTTTCCTGATACAAAGGTTGCCAATTCATGGTTTAGAGCATGTATGGTCGCACGATCTGATTGATTGCATCTGGATTGTTGAAACAGTGAGCTTTCTATTAAGGCCTGAAAGTACTCCTCACCAAGATCTTCCATCTGCTTTCCTTCTTCACGTGGCAGAAACTCATTTGCCATCCACAATAATACTAATTGTTCCTTCTCCAATTCATAGCCACTAGGGAAAATTGAACTGAAAGCAAAGCACTGCTTGAGCTGTGGGTGCAGATTATAGTAGCTTAATCCCAAAGTGGGAAGAATGTTTTGCTCCTTTTTGTACAACTGAAAAAAGTCGCAGTGTAGTATCTTTTCCCATTCCTTCAATTCTGGCTCAGAGGACAAGTAACTACCAAGTGACTTTATAGCTACGGGAAGGCCTTCGCACCTGTCAACAATCTTTTCACCTATGGCTTTAAGCTCAGGAGGGACAGGTGAATCTCTATTGCTGAACGCATGCTTTTCGAATAACAACAAAGAATCCTCACGAGATAATGTCTGCAGTCGATGAATCTCATCACTCGTCACCTTAGAAACTCTACCATTGCGCGTTGTGACAACGATCATACTGCCACATGCAACTTTTTGAAGAGTACTTTTCAAGGCATCCCAATGCAGATTATTTTCGTCTGAATAATTATCAAGAACAAGGAGAAAGCGTTTCCCTTCCAAAATCTGCATCAGTCGAACTTGAAGCTGGGGCGAGTCATCGATATCCCATTTCTTGCAAGTCACTGCCTCAAAAACTTTCCTTGTTAGGGTAAGATCCGTAAATTCTGAGGATGCATTGACCCATGCCCTAACAGAAAAATGATTCTTCACTGTCTCATCATTGTAAACCAGCTGAGCGAGAGTTGTCTTGCCAGCCCCCCCAATCGCCTCTATAGAAATCACTGATATCTGCTTGCCACTATCCCCACCACCACCAGTCAACAAGAAGTCAACGATAGCTATCTTGTCAGCACCCCTGCCATAAGTGGAGGACTCTTCTACCAACGGAGCTGGAGGCGATCCTTGCGGAGTTACCTTTTGAGAACTTTTCCCCAAACCCAGATCATCTTTTTTTGAGACAAGAAATTCTAATGTATTGATAACATCTTCAATCCTGTCTTGCTTTGTTTTGAAAAGCGATTCTAAAGAATCAGAGACCAAACCTTTTACCTGACCAATGAAGCTTTTCGATTCAATTTCTAATCTGGACCGCAAAGCTTCGAAACCGATAGCATCCAGTGTGTCCGCTGCTTCATACAGTGCTACAGTGAGATCGTCAAGCCACTTCTTTACTGTTGGGCTGCTTAGTTGCTTCTGCTCAGCCTCGTTGAGTACAGGCGTTATTGAATAATTCAAACATCCCAATTTCTTTACAAGCAGATTCCACGTCTCTCTGTTCCCCTTGATAAGGTCACGAAAATCTGGAGATGCCAGCTTCCCCAATACGACCTGAAAAATAGCACCGATTAAAGCGTCCTCGGTACCGCCCATGTTCTCTCTACTTTCCCGGAAATGAAGAGGAAGAGCTACAATTCTTACTAAAGTAAGAGCAATGTTCTATCCAGATCACTCGCTAGAATGTTTTCAGAGACTGATCCGTGGTTCAAGGATTACTGCCTAGAATTTTTACAGAGACAGACACAGATCCGTGCTGCATAAACTCCCCAGAAACAATGCTTTGTTTTCAGTGTTTAGAAGAGAGAGAGGCAAAAAAAAAAAAACAAAAAAACACAGAACAGAACAAAAGTTACAAAAAGATGTACGAAGTTTCCTCGAAGCTTACAACATCAGTAGTTGAGCTCAATCTCATAGCCAGCGTCAATTTTAAAGTTAAAAGCTGCGAAACCTAATGTTTTGGTCGAGGTATAAGTTTAACTTTAATTTTTAAAAAAATTAATGGATTTAAATTTAAAAATTTCATCTTTAATTAATGTATCAAACTAAAACTAATATCATTGTCTTAAAAAATTAAGTAAATATATATAAAACAAATACTTTTTTACCTTTTTTTTTCATTTTTGCATTGAATAGAAGAGTTTAAACTTCATCACAACAACTTGCTGATCAAATCTATGTGCTTGATTGGCAGGTTTGAGTTGAAATATTAGCTTGCGTTTGTTCGTCAATAGGAAATGAATTTTTAAGTTAAAATTGATTGACTTTTAAAAATTAATTATAAATTTTATTAATTTTTTTTAAAAGATAATAATTAAAATGAAAACATATGATTTAATTAAAATTAAACTTAAATACCAAATAAAATCTAGTTAAAGTTGTTTGAATCTATTCAGTCTTTCTTGAAGTCATATAAATTTCAAGATATAAATCGATGAATATATATATATATATATATTTAAATTACGAAATTATTGTTACTATTAGTTTTTTGAACTTTGAAGGAAAAGGGACGAATGGAGTAAACCTTAGGGGCCCTTAACGTTTTCCTAACTAAAATTTTGTAAAAATTTTCATTTTATTTCTGAAAATTAAAAACTTTTATAGTTATTAACTCCCTCATCAAAATCTTGACTTCATCGTTGATGAGAAATTTAAACTCTATACTTTTAATAAAATTTAATATCTAATTACTATTAGACTATATCTACAATGACAAAATTATTATATTTACTATTGTCAAAATAATTATAAAAAAAACTACAGACTTTAGAAATACAAAAACTAAATCTGTTTATGTTATTGCACAAAATGTTAAAAAAAACATACAAACAAAAAACAAAAAACAAAAAATCATATCAAATGTCATTTTTGTGCACAATTTTTTTTTGAAAAAAATCACGGGAGGAGTTTGGTAAATACCAATGAGTACAATGCTGGTTTGATCCCTGTCCTTTTTATGAAGATGGAATTTTCCCAAAAATTTTTTTTTTTGACTAAATTCTCCATAAACTCTTTGAAAATGGTGAAAAATGGTCATTTTTACAAACAAAAAAATGTTAAGTTAATCAAACATGATTTCCTAGTTAAAGATAATTAACGATAAAAATTTATATGATTCAATTTACATGTAACATACATGTGATTTGTTACATTCAATTTTAAACATTTTGTCCGTAAAAGGGACCATTTTTCACTCTTTTCAAAGAGTTTATGAAGCATTTAACCACAAAAAAAAAAAAAAAAAAAGCTTGGAGACCAAATCACAACTTAAAAAAAAAAAAAACAAAAACAAAAAAACAAGGGATCAAATTAGCAAATTTACTAAAACATCAAAAGATATCAGTAAAAGTACGAATATTAGTGCTAAAGAAGATTACAAAAACTATTAATAGCTGCTCCAAATCACAGTATTTTTGCAGCGCTAGCGGAGTGCCCCTCCTGGATTGTGATTTTTTTTCAAGTATACTATGTTTTTAAAATTTTTCATATAATCCCCTTTATTGTAAATTTTTAAATATTTTCCCACTTAATATAGCTTTTTCTGTTCCTCCTCCCAACACCCCCCCTCCCCCCCTCTTGACTTCCCTCTTTAAATCTCATGATTTTAAATTGGCCTAAATATTTTGTCTCTAATTAACTTCTATTTAAACAAAATTTTCAATTATATCCTTAAGTATATTTTTTTTATTTTTTTTTCACATAATCCATTTAAATAAATTTTTTTAATTTTACTCTTTTTCTTATTTACTACTATTAAAGTAATATTCTTTTTTTTTTCTTATTTACATTCACGTGTACAAAAAAAAATTCAACAAACTGTATTGCATGGTATAAAAATTGGATGTTTTGAGAGTTTTAAACATCTTTTACAATCTTAATTTATATCCTTCTGAATCAAAATCCTGACTCTGTCATTGTTTTATGATATCTTAGATATGATTACATATAAAAATAATTTCTATATGAAAAATTATGCAAATCAGATAGAAATTCCAACCATACACCGTGAATAAATAACAATCATGGACGTGAAAATAAAATAATCGTGTACGTGGAGGATCGTTAGTTGAGTATGAAGATCTTTCACATGCGCAAACAATGTTTTTACTTCATTGGTACCGGAGTCAACATTGGTAGTGTTCACAAATGCAAGAACAAGTATGATTAAAATTTTGTTAAGTGGAAATATTGCAGTCCAACAGTAAAAATGGATATTGTATTGTCATTTATATTGAAAACCGAAAATTTTCTGTTAGATTACTAAAAAAATATTATATTCTGTTAGACTTTCAATGTCACGTTTCTGCCAAATGATTTTTTTAGTCAAAAGCATTCTCCTTCAAAGCAAGAACAATGTTATATTTAACAAAATTATCTAAACACAAATTTAATTTGAACATACAACTCAAATTCAACAACTGAATGTAAACATATAATTAGAACCTATCCAGTTTCTACCTAATTATTTTTACAAAATATTGAAAGAAAAAAAATTAGTGTAACAACAGAAAATTTTTAAGAGAATGTGATATGTAAAATAAAAAAACTAGAGATTAACATAAAATAGAGTGTATTAATTGGGACAATTTACAAAAATAAATATCATTTATTTATTTATTTATTTAAAAAAAATCTCAGTAATTAATTAAGTCTTACTTCCTCGATAAATAACATTATTCATTTATTTCCATAATATAGTACACTTTGCTTCTTTCCTACCCCCCATGGTTGCAAATTTCTAGATATTTTTGAATTTTCCATCTAAATTTTCGTATTTGAAGGGTACAAATATTTTTTAAGTATAATATATTTTCCATCAAAAGTATTGGGGAAACATATCTATTTTGGTAAAACATAGTATAATATTTAAAAAATATCAGAAAATATCGATGAAATATCAGAAATTTCGGTGGAAATTTCAGTATAGAAATCTCAGAAATTTTTGTTTGAAAATTTCAGAAATTTTGTATTTTTATAATTTATTATCCTTTTAAGTATGCTATAATTATATTTTATTTTTTAAAATAAATGGTGAGAGAGAACAACTAGCAACTAACATGTTATAATTATTTTATATTTTTCTATACAATTTTCTATTTATGAAAATACATTGGGAAGAGATCAACAAACTTATGTATATCATTTTTACAACTATATTCAACTCTATTCAAATAGCTTGTCATGACACAAATATTACTTGAATCAAGATGGCATCTCAACCATATTTGAATCTCATAGGACTTCCTTTTGATATTAAGATATATATGAGATGTTATTTTCATATATAAAACTTATTACTTATATATATATTTTTAATGTTTGTGTAGTCCTAAAATGTTCAATATATATGTTAAAGCATATTAATATAGTTTTCGTAATTTTTTTAGATATTTCCATCGATATCGATAATAAATCCAAAATTTTCATAAAATTGAACTACTGATATTGCCGATATTTTCATCATTGCCCGACCTTTTAGGGAGTAGAGTTTTTTTTTTCTTTGCCCCCAAAAAAGGACGACTTGGTCACAACTACTAACCATCATCATGCAGATGGGTTGGATACTAACCCTTCGGATCTTGCTATTGCTGCGACAGTGTGACCCACCATGGGCCACTCAAATCCAGTGGAGGGGACGAGAGTTCGCCTCATGTCGAGGCAAATCGAATTGGGTCGCAACCACTTGCAGTCATCTTGCCGTTGGACTGTATCTCAACCCACCATATGTTCCAATCATTGCGACTGTGTGACCAATCGTGGGTCATGTGGTTGTGGATCGTATGGTGTGGCCTCCACGGTTGTAAGTTCGTTACAGGGGATTTTATTTTATTAGAAAATTTGTCATTCTACAAATATAGGATGAATACGAGATTCAATAAAATATAGTTATTTTTGGTAAAAATTATAAGATTTTTTTTGCACTAGTACGCCTAAATTTATCGAATAATTGTAATTTATACCTTAAACTTTTATTTTTGACTAATTGTACCTACATCTCACAAATCTATTGCAATCTACCCCATTGATAACAATGTTAACTTTTAAAGAAAATTGACATGTAACTTGTACATGAGTTGTTAATATATGAAATAAAAGATCATTTTTATTTATTTTAATCCAAACTTATTAAGGTTAAATCTTTAATTAAGTTTAAAAAAAATAGATAATTTTAAATTAACCTTATTTTAAATATAAATGCGGGTTAATATTGATTGAAAAAAAGACCTTTACACTCTTAATAAACAAAACAAACTATATACAAGTCAAGTGTCAGTTTTCATCATTATTATATATATATATATAACTCAACACTATTATCAATAAGAAGTAAATTGCTAAGTACTTATAAATTTAGAATATAAATTATCAAAAATGATATTTCAGAGTGTAAATGACAATTATAAGATAAGTTTGGAGCGTCTTCATACAAAAAAAAAAAAAAAAAAAATCTCCTTCACTATCATTGTTCATCTCCACCATTCCCCTCAAAATGACCATCCTTGTACTCGGGTTAACATCTTCCAACCATTTTCACATTCCGAGCATTGATTTCCAGCCACAAAGAGGGGAGATGGAGTACTAAAAGTTTGTAAAATCCCTAAAATTTTGATAAGTTCATCTCAAATCCTCTAATTTTATTTAAATTGTTTCAAAGTTGTTCAAAGGTCAGGCATTCATGGTTAGGGAGCTTAATATACAAAAACAAAAATGATTCAACCTATTTTACATAAATTTTTAGCTTGTAAAATCTGTAAATTCATAAAATCCCATCATAAGAACAGTACAGTGACCAAACTTGACCGGTTTAATGGGTCTGGGGACGGTCTAGTAGTTTTAACCATTACGAACTTGTCTTCAATTTTTCATTTATTTATTCTTTAATAACAATTTTTTTCATTCTTTTTTTTATTCTTTAATAACAATCTTTTTTTTTTTTAAGAAAATGAGTGAGATTGTCATTTATTTTTGATATGATAGAGAATGGAATAAGAAAGATGACGGGTCATATGAATGGTACAAAAGAAATAAGAAAATCAAGAGCATAGTATTATTGGATGATTCGTATAAGACGAAATATTTTGAAGTTATTGATTGCATATTTAAAAGGCTTCATGTGGACTGAAAGAGTATAGAATTAAAAATAAGTTACATTCCTTTGTGTACAACAACTTCAGGTCCTAAACTCATTTTGAATGACTTTGATGCTACGTATTAACTTTTAGACTCATTTTGAATGACTTGATGCTACGTATTAACTTTTAAACTTTTGTAAAACATCATAACATAGAAGCATGCTACACATTGAGCTCATAAATAAGGTTAAAAGTAGTGATGGTAATGACAAAGTAGAACTTGAAGTAATTGTGATCTGTTCACCTCGTTTAGGGAAAGATCGGGCCGATATTCTCATTTACCTTAAATGATGTAGTGTAAATTGATAACATTACTCGTGACTTATACTTTTTTTTTAAATCAAAATTTGTAATGACTTGATTACATAGGTCGTTACCATACTTGCATACCAAACCTTGTGGCGAACCACCTTCCGTAGCCGCTACTTCATACTTAAACATATTTAAACTTACTCTTATTTTTTACAAAAATACGGAAACATTTTTTTTAAAACTCAAATTTAAAACCTAACTTATTCTCATACTTATACATATGTACTCAATCGAGTACAGAGTTATAAAACTATTTTAACAAATTTGATAAACCATACTAATTACCATTGTAATAAACTTTAAATACTGTCCCAGTACTAAATATTTTAAGTACCGGTACCATTATATTATCATATCATAACATAAATATATTTACAAAACATGTGGTGGTGTCCAACCCAAATTTCATAGTCCGCAATGTCATCTCTCCACAGTCTTGCATCAAGCTTGTCCGGTAGGTTGCTTACCTATAACATAAACGTAAGTTATGAGCTTATACTCAGTAAGTATAACTTTCTATTTTGCAAAATAATTTCGGTAATAAAATGTATGAATTGGTAATGTATGAACCAATTATGCTCTCTTATGAATCAATTATGTTTTCTTATGTAATCACGAGTGTATGTACCGTGACGCATAGCCATGGAGTGGTTAAGGTGACCAGCCCTGTCTAACTCAAACCATGGACCAAACCAAAACTCACCCTCGTGGTAGGTCGGTATGACACGAGAAATTTGCTTTATTGCGTGAAACCTTGTTCTTGTTTCAATCATACTTGAAAACTTAAATCTTAATTGTTTCTTACTTGAAAACTTGATCTAGTTCTTATTGTGTGATTTATTATTAGTCAGCATGCTTGCATGATGTCACAATAATAAAACATAAGCATATGTACCTCATGTAAATCAATGCATGATTTTTGAAAAACATGCAATGCAATAAAAATATTTTACCCATGCTGTAGGCGGAATTGTACTTACCATTTGTCATATGCTCTTGATCTATCATTCTAGCAAGGCACAACAACATGTTATATTCATGTTTTCAAGTAAGGCGTAAGATAAGAATCGTTATATCTTACTACAAGCCATAACATATAAGATCGATATCTAATCCGATTACCATTGGTAATCATAGATATAAATTCTGACATAATAAATTGATATCCAATCCGATTACTATTGGTAATCATAAAATTGTTACTATATTTCTAAGTTACTTAGATTTAGTCTATTTTTCTTCTTTTTTCTTAAAAATATTTTATTTACTTGAAAATATCTTAACTTTACAAATCAAGTATTTATTAACATAAATACTTAAAATTTCATGAAATTGCATTTTGTAAGACATAATATGTATTAAAATTCACTTGTAAAATTCAAATGGATTTAAACCTTTTTGAAACTATTTTCATAAAATCATAATATCTTTTTAAAGAGGTTATAAAATCTTAAAAACTTATTTCAAAACACCCTTTTAATTTGCTTGAATGTATCTGTACAGGAAATTTCCTGTACTACGTATAGTTTTGAAAATCTAGTTTTATCTTTAAATTGATTTAGAATTTGGAAAAGTTTTCTTCACAGAAGTTGTAGATCTCATCGAAACCTACAACTTTTGTTCCTTATCCAAAACTTAATTTACAAAATATGTCCACCTAGCCCCCTAGGAGTTTCTATATTCTATAACTTTGTAGTTATAATTTTTTTCCAAATTCGGTCTCTAAGGGGCTCAAAATTGGGTTTCTAGAAAACTGTCTCAATTATTTTTGAAAATCGACAGTTTGTATTTTGTGGATTCTTAGCTTAAAAATCCACATACACTACTTCAAACGGTCAAAGCTGTGAGCCTACGTCAACATGCAGCTTGTTGGTTTCATTCTTAAACTTCAACCATTCACTTATCTCATGTTCTTGAAAAACACAATATTGATAACTTTCTTGTTTACCAACTTGTGTCTTTAGGTTAATTTCTTAACCAACCTACCTATAATATTCATTATTCACATTACCATCATCATTCATAAAATCTTCATATTTAAACATATGAGAGTATAATCACAAATGCATGGTGAGCACACATAATATGTGAGAGCATAATCACAAATACATGGTGAGCACACATAACTTTAATACTCATCTTAGTGCATAAAATCAAACCCATGCTTAAAGCTAGCAATCAAGATAACCTAAGTATAGATCTAACATAAACCAACCATAAAGAACCATCATATAGGAAAATAAGAAACATAAGTTTATGCTCTTATATCTCATAACTTGAAATACATTTAAATCCCATAAACCAAAACTTAATGAAAATCTTAGTTAGAGGATCAAAATTATACCTCTAGAGCTTCGAAAGATTGCTTCTAGACCTTAGATGAGAGGAAACTTGCTCTACCTCTTCACACCACAACCAACCATCACCTCTCTCTCTCTCTCTCTCTCTCTCTTCTAAAGCTAGAGAGGAATAGTTGAGAAAAAACTAGAAGTTTAAGAAGTCAACTAATGAGTGCAAGTTTCTACTACCCACCCCTATTTTTAATTGTGGAAAATTTCCACAATTATTTTTTTTTCCTTAAATTCTCCTTGAATTGCATACTAGTCCTTAAAGATAAAATTTTTACCTTTCAAGTCCCCCCTAATTACCAGCCTTGTGGAGTGTTGGAGCCAAAATATCCTTTCATACTTATCTATAATTTCTTGGCCTCCAAGTAGGGTCTTTTTTGGCATTCCCTCCTAATATACATTCCATTTTCTTAATAATGCAGATAGTACCAATATTGTTTTAACTATCAACAGTATAGTATTGTTGGACTGCAATCCAGAATTTATCTGCACTTAACAGGACTGCATATAGGTTTTTCTTAGGACTTGAAGCTATTTAGTCCTCCTTGCTCCAAATATTATTCATGATTATTTTAGAATGATCCCAATCCTTATTCTTAATTCTATATCTGTAATGATGGTTGGCCATACTATAATTTCAATACTGCTTATTATACGGCAGTACCGTCTTAATCATGTCATAAATTATCCTGATCATTCATTCGCCATAGCAAAATCATAAATCATGGCTTTGCCTTTTTCATCATAAGGCTTTATCCTTGACTTAATAAACTATCATTGAGTCTCATAATACTTATAAGAACTCAAACATACTCTGATAATTAAATCAGATCATGAGCTTCATATTGACATACATAGTATAGATTTAGATTTTCTTTGTAGCTAAGGAAATAACAAGTCCATCAAAAGTTGGGTTGTTATAAAAATATGGAATTTCACGGGTTCCACTTGACTTACAAAGTGCGTTTTTACTAATTTTATCACACTAATCATATTAGAGAATAATATTAAAATAAGTATTAAAAAACTCACATTAAGAAAATATTGCTATTTATTTGATTTGAAAAAAAGAAGACCGAGACAAAATACTATCGGTTATGTTGTTCTTCTCAATCCACTCAATATTATGGAGCCAGTCAACTCGGTTGTATGGTCTACTAAGGACAACTATCTCAGTTAAGTTAAAATATTCGTGACTCGTACATTCCGTTAAGTGAAAGATCATACCAATCTTCTTGTATATTTTAGATGGTATAGTTATAGATTGATAATATTACTAATGACTTAGACTTTTGATCAAAACGTGTAATTTCACGAGTTCCACTCGATTCGCTTACAAAATATGTTTATACTATTTTTGTCACATTAACAATATTAAAATAATATTAAAATCAGTATTAAAAAAACTCAAACTATGAAAATATACTTATTTATTTGATTTCAAAAAAATAAGTCCAAGATAAAAGGGTATCGGTCATGCCGTTCTTCTCAGTCTACTCAATGTTATGGGTTCGGTCTGCTCGATTGTATGGTCTACTAATGACAGTTATCTCGGTTAAATTGAATTTTTCGTGACCCATACAATCTGTTTAATAAAAGATCAGGCCAATCTCACTCACTTTGGATGGTGTAGTGTGAATTAATTATTTTTTTAATCAAAATGTATAATTTCATTGGTTTTGCTCGCTTTGCTGACAAAGTTTATTTCTACTATTGTTGTTACACTAACAATATCAGAATCATATTAAAATTGATATTAAAAAAATTCACACTATAATGCGGTCATGTCGGTCTTCTTGGTCCACTCAATATTATGAACCAATCTATTCGGTTGTATGATCTATTAAGGACAGTTATCTCAGTCAAATTGAATTATTCGTGATCTGTACAGACTGTTTAATGAAAGATTGAGCCATTATTCTAGGTCAGAATTTTTTCTCGATCGAATATGGTATTATCGATCATGCTGATCAAGAAACCAGAGCACAATTATTTTCTTTAAGTCAAACTAGTTAAGTTACATTTATTTCCCGAAGTAACACTCAATTTTGTGGGTCATGCCAGTAAAGATGCTAGAGTGTTTGTTAGTTGGTTTTCTAAACCGGCTATACTGGCCTGATCGGCTAGGCCAGTTAGATATTTTTTAGTCCGAAACGACTATCGGTCTTGTCGATCTTGTTGGTCATGACACTGAAATAGTATGATGCTTTTTTTAACTAATTGTCTAAACCGACATTGGCCTAACCACCTATGCCGGTTAGGAATCTTTTTACCTAGACCGGTTGTCGCTCTCGTCAGTCTCGTCGGTTATGACACCAAAGTAGTGTTGATAGTTTTTAACTGGTTTTCTGGATCGACTGAACTGGCCTAAATGCCTATGTCTTTTATATACGGACCGGCAATCTGTCTTGTTTGTCTTATTGGTCATGATACTGAAGTGATATGATGCTTTCTTAACTGGTTTTCCGGACCAGCCACACTGGCTTGACCGGCATAGGTGATCAAGAATTTTTTTTACCCAAACCGGCTGGCGATCTTGTCGGTCTTGCCGGTCATGATACCGAAGTAGTATGATATTTTTTAATTGATTTTTTGAACCGGCCAAACCGATTATGTCGGTTTGGAAAATTTATCAACACGAAAAAAAGACTGAAATGAAAAAAAAGGGCTAAAAAAAGAAAAGACAATGACTCAAAAGAAAAAAAAAAGGATAAAAAAAAACGGAAGACCAAAAAATAAATACAAAAGTTTAAAAAACGAAGAAAAAATGACTAAAATAAAAAAAAGGTCCGAAAAACACTGGAGGACCAAAAAAAATAAATACAAAACTTTTTCGTCTAAAACGAGCTATTCTGGATGAATTGGCAGAACAATACTTTTTGATACTTCTATATATTTATTAATACTTGAAAGCGGAGAAAGTGGAAAAAAAAAACGGTAAAGTAAAATAAATATAATCTTGCGGTGGAAAAGTTGAGAATAAAAGGAAAGCAATACAATTGAATGAATTACATTTTTTTGCTATTTTCAAGAATTATTGTTTTAATTAAGGATCTGATTTATAGTTAGAAGTAGTGATGTGTGTTACGATGTAAAGTACCATTAATTTTTTTTGACTTAATAATTATCTAAAAATTGTAATTTAATGAGTTTCATTAAGATTTCTTTTCCTAAAAATCTTTATGATCGATATGTCTTTTGCGATTATATGTGGATTCTTACTTATATGAATATTAAAAATATATATTAATCTGACGATTAAAATAAAGATACCTACAAATAAAATGAAAATATTGTTACTACTAAGTTTTGCTTTCTTTCTTTAATTAATAAAATGACTATAAGTTCCTTTCACATTTATAGTCATTTTATTAATTAGTAAAGAAAAGAAGACTGGGTTGTATTCCCCTTTTGTGCGTCTCTTTCATTTAGTTGCCTTTTTCACACCGCGGGAAAGCTGGATGTCAATAATAGTCAATCTTTCTGTGGAGGATTTTGAGGCATTCAATTACGTACCACTAATTTAGTAATCTAACACTATATGATGCATTATAAACGTCTGATGATTAGGATATGAAATTAAAAAAAAAAAAAAAAGATAACTTAATTAATAAAAAAAAAAATCTATCCCTAACAATTATCTTTACATAAGTGTACATTTATAGCACCTTCTTAAAAAATATATATACGTGATATAGAGGTAAATAATCCCTTTTTTTTTTTTTTGGAAGAAAAGGCAAAATAGCATATTACATTCAATAATTTTAATATTATAGCATAATCTAAACTCATATTACTGAATAGTATAATTAAAGTAAATTATAACATAAAATCTCAAAAATACCCCTCTCTCTTCTCTCTGCCCCAGCCTATTTGTCTCTCTCTTCCGGTCCACCGGCGACGACGTCGGGATCTGGATGCCGACATGAACCAGGCACTGGCGTCGCAATCTCCAGCAACGCATTGACGAGATTGCGATCGCGAGTGGAGAAGGCGATCGAATCGGAATCGCCAAGATAAGGTCGCGACCGCGAGGATATAGTATTGCAAAACTTCTCTCACCGCTGCAAAAATTCTCTCACCGCTACGCAAATTGTGTCCCATCTCTGTGTAGCGGTCTCCATCGCCAATTCTACAGTCTCCGACGACGACGACAACGATTTTGCAGATATCCAAATCCAGATGTCGCGATCGTTGGGATTGGCACTGTCTCTCGCTGAAGTCTTCGTCTTCTCTAGTGAAGGATCCTGTCGGAGTTGAACCTCATCGTCACCGGAAATATCCTCTGGCAGCCCCACCGCGAGCTTGATGCCTCCCGCTGAAAGTGTTGAATATCACCATAAAAAATTCAAACAATTTAATATGTGTTGTTCCTATTTTTATATCTTTTGTTCAATTTAATATGTGTTGTTCCTATTTTTATATCTTTTGTTTGTCTGGTAAATCTTTACATAGTAATATTTATATTTACACGTAAATCCTTGATTTATATTATATCTTATGTTTTTATAGATCTAGTAAATCTAAATATTTACTATGAAATGTATTTACGTTATTTTCAGTTTAATATGTGTTGTTTTAATTTTAATTCATCTGTTAAATTCAAATATTTATTAAAATTAATGGTATTTATTTGTAAATCCTTTACTTATCTTATATTTTGTAATGTTCTTATATATAATAAATTCAAATGTTTATTAAGTAAATGTTACTAATTACATGTAAATTTGTTTCTTTCCATTAAATAAATAAACTATTTTTCATACTAGTATTCATTATTATTTCTTTTGTAAATCTACTTATTTACAATATTGTATTTGCTAGTAAATCCACATATTTACTAAGTAAATATGATAATTGGATGTAAATCTTCTATTTATATTGAATTTTGCAACTATGTAAATATGTTCATTTTTATTAAATAAGTAAATTAGTTTTCATTTAATTTTAAATTTTTTGTAAATCTACATACTTAATATTTACTAGTAAATCCACATATTTACGAAGTAAACATGATAATTACACATAAATCCTTAATTTTCTTGAATTTGATACATAACGTGAAGCCGTAAATATTAGTTAAAAAACAACATATTTTATCTTTTACAAAATTCTATACAATTAATAATTAATACCAAATAAGCCCAAAATTTTCAAAAAAACCACAAAACAACCCTAAATTTGCCCCATGATTAAAACCCTAACCAAAAAATACCCAAATACTGCCAGCCAACTGTTATTGCCACCGGAACAGCACCGACAAATGGAGTAGCCACTCCCTCGGCGAAGTATCTGCAAAAAAGAAAAGCCAACAACCACAAAACAAAATTTTTGCCGACGATGGGATGAAAACAGAGGATAGAAATCGAGAGAAAACACGATCCAATTGTCGAGGTTCGATCGGATTGCGATCTCGTCACCGTCAAGGTTCTTCGCGGTCGTGATCTGCTCTCCGTCACTAGCCGAACGTCGTTGTCTTCTCGTTGCCATCGCGATTCCATCCAATCCCGATCATATGTTGGGGAGTTTTGTATAAGTTAATAAATAGTGGATTCATTTGTAAATGATCTATTTGATAATCTAAAAAAAAAAAAGTATTATATGAAGTAGTGATGTCGTCTTTTAAACATATTTGAAATGATTCAAATTAAAAAGCGTTTTACACCCACACGGGTGGATAGATTGGTAAAGGTGGGTGTCTTTGTTAGGTTTCTTCCCTTCGTTCACCTGGATTCAATTTTCATTGCCTCCTCTAAGGTCTCGTTCCAGCTTCAGCTATTAAAACATGATTTAGTGATGTCTGGGTAGACTCCAGATGTCTAATTGAGAAAAGCAAGTACAAAGAATCTGTTTGCTTACCATATTTAGGGAAAATGGTTCCTGCTTATAAGACTGAAAACCTGAAAATGATAATACCACCCCAGATCATTCATTGATCGAAAAAAAATAAATAAATAAAGAGCGCTTAATCTATTTGTAAGTTATTTAAATTTTGCCAGAAAAAAACTGAAAGAAAAGATAAACAACAAAAGAAATTCATATATATATATATATATATATATATATAATGTAAACAATCAATAACCAAACTATTATAATGCCAACGAGAACAATGAAAAAAAAAAAAAAAAGACAATGAACGGAGGAAAAAAACAAACAATAATAATAATAATAACAATAAAAAAGGGCATTCTAATAGAACAACAAGTAATTAAATTAGAAACCAATTAATCAAGTTTTTTTTTTCTTTTTATGGGTGCAACAGTAAACATTAGGATTTTGTTATTGGTTTTAAAATAATAACCATTGCACGCTGTTTACTGGGATTTGATATTTAGGTGTGCGTGGAAACAAAAAATGAAAATGAATTAAGTTTTTATTTGCGGTAAAAATTTATTGAAGTAATTAAGTTTATAATAGTTGTCTTTTCATGTCATTTTGTTTAAGGTATTTTTCTAATTAAAGAGTTTGATTAAGAGGGGTGTGTAGAGAGTGTGTCAATAGAACTACCCAAAACTAATTTCTCCTAGTTCACTATATTAAAATCAAATATGAGAAATTGGCTCTTCAACAAAAATTCAACATTTTTTTTTTTTTCATTGAATCGAGGAAATTCGAACTTAGCAAAAGAAAACTAAATTTCGTTTAACTCATTTAAGATACAATATCATCTATAATTTCATAAAAGAATAACTCAATTTCCTTTCAAGTCAAAATCTAATAAAAATGAAAATAATTGAGAATATAGCTTATGAAGTAAAGAAAATGTTAATGAGTAAGTTTTTTTTCTTTTTCTTTTCCTTTTCAAAAATAAATAAAAAAGAAAAAGAAAAATTCAATTTTCAGTCCCTTTTATTGTATAAAAGAAAGAGAAACATGATGAAAAAAGAACAAAGGATGAAAAAAAAAAAATGAGATTTTCAGAAAAGAAAAGAGAAAGAATACCAAAATCGATGCACCTAGGACAATCACAAAATAACAAGAGTTTATGTCATTTCTTTAATATATTTAAATTAAGAAGATGTATTTATTGGGATAATGAGAATTTAAAAAAAGTTCTACACTATCAGAATAAAGCCTTTCAGTGACGACAACATTCGTCGCTAAAGGTATGCATTTCATCGCTAAAAGATAAATAACAATGACGAGTCCTCACTATCATGTCGTCGTTATAAATCCGTTGCTAAAACTTTTTTAGTGTCGATAATACATGTCGTCGCTAATAATGTCCATTACAGCAACGCCATGTCGTCGCTATAATGGATAAAATGTCGTCATTGTTTGCTTCAAGGAAATGACGTGACATCTATTTTTAGCGATGACTTATTTAAATTGTTGTCGATAAAAATTAAAAAAAAAATTGGCATGATTGCACCCTTTAACGATAACTTATTTAAATTATCGTCGATAAAGATTGGAAAGATATGTCGTGATATACATAACTAAAATGATTTGAAAGAAAAAAAGTTGATACATATTTAAAAGGGATCAATATTTTAGATCATATATTTAACCTTTATAATATGTTTGGCAGTGTTAATACGATGATATTAAAGAGAAGTTAAATAAATAAAAAAAAGTTAACAATCATATGTAAGGAACATAAGTGGAAGGTAAACAAAAAACAAAAAAAGGACATAAGTTACTGTTTGAATAAACTTTTACATACTAGCTAGATCAACATAACTTTACACCTACATGGCTAGTATCATGAACAACTGTGTACAGTAGTTGACCAAACCCATATATATATATATATATAAAACAAGTACCAAGTGCGTATTTTACCATCAGGGCATATTTGATGACGAAAGAGGAACAGTAAAAGCTCATTTACTCTTTTATATTTACTAGTTAAGGCACGTGTATTGCATATGTTAAGCTGTTATTGAGATATTTAATTATATGCCAAAAAGAAGAAAACTAAAAAGTTTCTTAGAAATTAAAAAAACTATATACACATTGATAATAGTTTAGTTGAAATATACATAACACGCAAATTCGATCATGAAAATAATGAAACAAAACACATTGCAATTCAAACTCGGTCTTGATCACAAGTAAGGAAATTAAAATCTTTGGTGAGGAAATTGATATTAAAAACATGAGGAAAAAAATCTCTAAAAGAGAGAATGATAAAAGTTGAACTTCAGGACTATCTCTAATGTGAATGTCAATATTATATTTATTATTAAAAACATGAATATAGTATATTTGGTATATTATCTTACATGATTTAACTTATAACGTCATTTCTATCGTCATAAATAAATTTCTTCATAATTATTAATGGTACCTTTTGAAACATCATTTGATGTATATTATATCTCAATAAATGTAATGTGTATTTGAGTAACTTATATATTTCATTACAAATACATTTGAACAATTTATCTGTTTGCTTTTTCAATCTATTTTTATCAATTACATCATAGACTCTCTCTCTCTCATCCATACATATTAGAATGATTATTTAAATGTAAACAATTCAAACACATATTACATCTGACTGCAATATATAAAACAAACATCCGAACACATATTACATTCCATCTATTACATTTGAATATAATATACAATAATTGTGTCTTCCCAAGAAACTATAAATTTTAAAAATTATTAAACTAATCTTTAATATTTAAATAAGTTAAAAAATAATAATATTAAAAATTTTAAGACATTAATAAATAGCAATCAAATATCATAATATATCATTGAAAATAACATTATATTAGGGAATGGTTTTCATATCAAAATGTCAAATTTTAACTTTGGTACATGAAATTTGCATTTTACTGTAACTTCTCGAATATATATAAAATTAAGGCAAATTAATCTATGTGCTGCATATATAGAAAATTACCTCAAAATTTTAGAACATTTTTAGTTTTATTAGGAATTGTAACTGAACCAACAATTTAGGAATTGAATTATTAAAATTACAAACGGATCAAATAGTCATTATCTAAGAAGAAAGTTAGGGACTAATGTGCATAGAACCCAAAAGAAAAGAAATCTTAAAAAATAAAAAAAATAAAAAGAGTTCATAATGGTAAGCCTTATAAAAAACAAAAAAACAAAACAAAATCTACAATTTACCACATATTTAAGATTATGATGTATTGAAAAAATTAAAAGAAGAAGAAGAAAAATCAGCTAATTAGCATGAGAGATTGAGATATTTTTCAATTAATTATATTAATTGGGATTTTTTATATTTAAGATAGATATAATTTCAACATAAAATGATTTTCTTTAACGTGAATATAAAGTAAATATAAATATGCATTTACTAAAGAAAAAGTGAATATCAATATATATGTTGAAGTAAAAAAAAAATGTAGGTTGCTTTCCTATCAACATGCCTGAAATTTTTTTTTTTTTCCTTTTCCTATCATTTCTGGAAAAAAAAACGCATATTTCTTTTTCTTTCTTTAGATGTTTTGTACTTAAAAATATTTTTAAAAAAATGGTGCAAGTTACGGGATGGTGAAACTGTAATTTGAATTAAAATTTTGGTCTTCTTTTAACTACGAGTCTCAGAAGTTAACCCTTGTAAGAGCAAATTTGCAACACGTGGAGGCAAAAAGCAATTGTCAACTGCCCGGATCAGCGGTTGTGAAGGGAGGACAGCCAAAAAAGAAAAAAGAAAAAAGAAAAAGAAAAAGAAGAAGAAGAAAGAAGCAGTACCTAAACGGTTCGTTTTTTCCGATCAAAAAGGAGCAATAGATCTTCACTTTTCTATTATAGTTAATATTTATATATTATTTATTAAGATTAGGATTTAGGATTTAGGAAATTACTATCTCAAAAGAGGTAAACAACATCTTTCCATTTGTTAAAAAAAAGAAAAAAAAAAAAAACATATTTCGTACTTATAAAATTAAGAAAGTAAGGGGCGGGGGTGGGTGTGGTGGGAACTTTAGAGGAAACTACCTTCAAACTTGGAGTGGAATGAGGAAAGTTACCCACACTCTTTCCAATATGAGAAATCAACCTCCGTTGCATCCTTAAAATAACATAACATTTTTCTATTTTATAATATATTGGGTTTTGAATTATGGGGGACGTCTGTCATTGCCACAATAAACAATTGGGATTTCACAATAAGGCCAACAAAAAAATGATTGGCGCGGAGTTGTGGAAATTTGTGTGTATTTTCTTTCTTTCTTTCTCTCTTATTCTATGAATTACTTCTTTGACACATGAATAATATACGTTTTTTTTTTTTTTAGGGTGAGCAGTGCTACTTTGTCACTTTCATGAAATGGCGTATACGAACGACTTTGATGACATGCTTTTGAAACTATTATCTACATAGAGATGACAAGCAATATTTGTAATGATAAATATATTTTTGTACAAATATTTTATGAATTGAACAAAATTAATGAATTAAAAAATTAATGAAGCATAGTATGTATCCATGTTACATGTCACTTTTTTATGGGGGCAAAATATAAATGGTATGATAAATTAGGATAAGTCATGGCATAATGCCACTTGTTGTTTACACTTATCATCATCATGAGGAAAAAGTAAAGTTTGGACTTTACCAAATCAATGCTGGATTAGATTTCATTGACATGTTTTTAAGTTTGAATTTGATATTCAAATTGAGCTTTATTAGCAATAAAGAGAAACAACTTGATCTGTTCCAATGGTAGAGATCCATCATAGACACATATCAAGGGCTAGGATTGGAAGATGAAGGGGGACAAATTTGCCTCCAATCTTCGGATTTTTATGAGCAAGTTGGAGACAAAGTCGCTAGTTTTCCCAAAAAGAAAAAATTGAGGAGAAAACAAAATTGTAACTGTACAAACCCCTCACGAACCGTTACAGTTAACTTTTTATTTAATCATTCATCTCTTATAAAATTGCGGAAAATATTAAACTTGAAATAAAAATCTTTATATAATGGAAAACTTTACTTAGATAATTTTAGAAAAACTCTAAAACTTTTTTTTAAAACTATATCAAAATTAAACTTCATAATTAATATATATATATATATTTTTAAAAACCAAATTCATGAAATAAAATTTAAGTCCATATGAAACATCTAATCAAATAATAATAAACTAAAATATCAAAACTTTATTTGAAATAATAAAAAAAAAGTCCATCTCATGATCGTTCCTCCCGTTTTCCCATCACATATCGTCCCGCTATCTGCACCAAGCTCCTCCAACACTATATCTTACCATTTTCTTTATCTGCAACATGAATTAACTTATATAAACAACGGCTTAGTAAGACACTTAAATTTCACAAATGTAAATAAATATTTTTCTCTTATCATCATAAATATAAACATCATTTAAAAACTTTTTAACTTTTAAAACCATCATATATTGAGCCCGGCATTGTACCATCATAGCGCGTTAGTCACGGAAGGGTTGGGGTAATAAATCCCAAACCAATGGTGACAAAAGTCCGCTCACCAGACAATATCATGATCATCATCATCATCAAGGGTGTACAATATCATTTTAAAATATAAAATACATATACATACCATATATATACTTTTCATCAAACATCATCATATGAGAAGTATTATTTAAGAACATCATAACATCATCATCAACATCAAAACATATACTTCTCAAATCTTTCATTCATATTGCAGGTGAGAGTGTACTTACTTAAACGCCTTACTTAACTTTTTTAAATTTTCCGATGGTGACATGCGATTGAAGTCTCGGGTGCCCGCCTTTAGAATGGTTTATGCCATGAATAATAAATATAACAAAATAAAAAAAACTCATAATAATTCATCAAACACATCCATCATATCATAGCAGTACCTACAAGGCCTATTTCATATCATTCAATAATATCAAAACACAAAAATTGAACAATTTCATGAAATTACAAATCTTTACAGAAACTGCTAGTTAGACTTTTGTCCCTTCAAAAATTCATACATGACTCCAAATAATCTGAAACTAATTTTAGATGAAAGTAGACATCCAAATTTTTCTAATGGTACCTAATTCGTGAAAAATAAAGACCGTTTGTATCCTCAAAAATAGTTTTGAAATTGATTTCTAAAATTTTACTGAAACTGATAGGCGGACCTCTGCCTATTTGATAAATCACAAAAATTTACATATGTCTCCAAATGATATAAAACTGATTCCAAATAAAAAATAAACATCTATATATTTTTAACAATATCAAATTTGTTAAAGACAAAGACCGTTGGATTCTCAAAAACAGTTTTGATATCTTATCATTAAAATTTTACCGAATTTGGCAGTCCGACCTCTGCCTATTTGAAAAATCTTAAAAATTCACACATAACTCCAAACGATATGAAACTGATTTTAAAAGAAAGTAGACATCTAGAGCTTTCCAATCAAATTTATTAAAAATAGAGTCCATTTGCACCCTTAAAAAAACCATTTGGAATTCTTATATTAAAATCTGAAAATTCCAATAATAGTGGTCAAATCCGAAAATCATTAAAAATATAAATAAAAATTATTACCACAATATACATGATTCATACACACACACACACAAACACACAAAACAGCCCTAAGACATCTTTCTAACACATAAAATTATTCAATCCCCATGCCAATGAAATCATAAATCAAGATATCACAAACCCTAAATTTGTCTTGTTCACAAAATCAACAATATAGCCATTATTTCGATCTTCATTCGATAAATATTTCTTATCATCTCCTCAAACTCACATGAAGACACTCATCAAGAAAATCATCTAACCCCTCAAAGAATCCCAAACTAAGACCAATAACAAAAATCATCATCATCATAAAACAATACCGAAACATACCTTGAAATCCTTTGAATTTGGCTTGAAGAATTTGGAGGCTTGACGGAAATTTTTTTTTTTTTTTTTTTTCTGTTTGTGCATGTGTGAGAGGTAGAGAGAGCAGAGAAGGAGAATAAGAATGATAGGGAGAGGGAGACTAGGGAAGTGAGAGAGAAAGCATGTAAAAGAGAAATTTTGAAAATTATAAAAACAATATGTGAGTAATTTAATCCCAAATAAATTTTAGAATTAATTGAGATTGAATTCTTTGGTATAATTGTCTCTTAATTGCAGTGAAATGGCTGTCATTAGGGTGTGAAAACGTGTGGGAGGAAAAGGAAATAACTAGGTTAACCTCTAGAATTTTACACCTACAATCGCAAATGGTAAACTGGATGGTGACTAGCAGGTATTCGGATAATATACTAGTCATAACTTCTTGTTCTAATATCGGATTTGCACAAATGAGTAGGCGTTAGAAAGTTTATAAAAAGCTCTATAAATTTATCTAAATTACAGAATAATTTTCAATATTTAAAGATTCATAATTGAGTTGGAAATTAACATCATATAAAATAAGCCTTTTTCGGATAACATACTTTCTCCTTTTTTTTTTTTAACATTAACTTAATCGCAAATACCACATACCATATATATAACCTTCATATATATATATATATATACAACTAATTATGTATAAATATACGTATAGCTAGCAGAATATAATTATAATATATTATATAGACATATACATATCCATTTATATAACATATTATATTATATATACTAAAAAAAATTGTCACATAAATTCATCAAATCATCATAAGG
Organism: Ficus hispida; assembly: GCA_025413025.1. NCBI lineage: Eukaryota > Viridiplantae > Streptophyta > Magnoliopsida > Rosales > Moraceae > Ficus > Ficus hispida. The sequence continues at coordinate 26,818,131 of CM046372.1, forward strand.
AAAATTTATCAATTTGGCATGAACTTTATTCTAGCATATCGAGTCCTAGTCGCGTCACCTGTGAAAATAACTCAACATAATATTAGAATTAAGAAGTTGCTATCTCATCACATTACCTATTTTAATTCTAATATTAATTTCCTAATATTATTATTAGTTAGCGTTTGGGGCGTTACAGTAACATTTATGTAGTGCTCATTTTAGACAAAAGTGATGAGAGTTACTTGTGAGACTAACTTTTTTTAAGGCAAGATGAAACACTTTGTGCTAATATGGTTAGAACTAATTAAAAATAATTACCAAGAGTCTATAAATAGGACCATATCTAAAGTTTGTTCAACTTTTTCAATCCCTTCCGACACAACCAACATTTTCTCTCTCTTTCCCTCTTCCTTTCACTCTTGGCCGAAACCCTCTCTCTCCCAAACTCAAGAAAAGTTATCCCCAAAAAGAAAAAAAAAAAAAAAAAAAAAAACTAGTTCAAGCCAGAGGATTAAGGCAAAAGGCATCTCTTAGAATAAGTTTTTTCATGAAAACCTTATGTCTTCCCTTCCTTAAGTTAATGATGGTAGAATACGCTTGGTAAAATATGTTCACGAATGAACCTTGGTAACACGTTTGCATCTTCATAGTTTGGACCTAAAAAGTTCGCATTCTTCCATGTATGTTAGTACTAGAACATGCTTAAAGTTTCATCTTTATGATGTGGACATGAAAGTTTATATCATGCATATTAGAGCTTGGACATGTTCAAGGTTTCATTTTTATGAGTTGAATATGAAAAGCTTGCCATTTTTGGGTTATTTCATTGTGGTAAATAATTAAAAATACAATCTTGGATTCACTTATTGACTCAATAATGTATTAGAAGTCTTAAGAAGTTTAAGAGGGTGTCTATTGGTACTTATCTTTTTACTTTCCTCATCTCTTTCTTAAATTATCTATTACTTAAAATTTAAATATTCGTTATTATTTATTACACCCCTATTATTATTTCAAAACAAAACCTTACAATTTAATTATACTCTTTATCCTTTCTATACTCACTAATCAATAGATAACCCCCTATTTTTTTAACAATCTTTTTAAGTAGCCTCCCTATTTTTTAAACAATCCTTTTTTTTAATCATTTATTCTGACAACTATTTTTTTTAAAGATAAGTAATCCATGACTTTATATATGTATATATATATATATATCTTTATTTATATATCTACTACGTTTATAAAAACGATACTTCCAAAAAAAAACTATATATATATATATATATATATACGCGACGTTCATAAAAATAATACTTCATAAAAATAAAATAAAATAAAATAAAGCTACAACTTTATTAGTTTCGTTAAATCTTATTTTAAAGAGAGAGAATCATTGAACTTCTTAAAAAAAAAAAAAAAAGGAAGTCAAAATAAGAAAAACGACAAATGATAAAAAAGAATTGTTTACAAAAAAAAAAAAAAAAATACTGGGGGTTATTTGTTGGTTGGTGAGTGCAAGAAGGATTAAAAATAGAATTGAATTGTAGAAGTTATTGTAGAATAATAAGAGGGGGTATAAAAGTAAGAATGAATTTGTAAATTTTAATTTGTAGATAATTGAAGAAAGGAGGTGAAGAAATTACACCGAAAGATATCAATAGACCCCCCGAAGATTTAAATATGACATTAAAAGCTTAGTAAACCACTAGGTTACTCAAATAAACCCGCGAATTAACTTGTCCAGAACTAGGCGACTTTCTGCCCAGATTTTGCAGCATTTTGGTCCACTTAAAAGTCGAACTGGGCTTCGAGTTCAACTGAGGAAACGTAGACCTGGGTGTTCAGGAACATAACTACCCAAAAATTCCGACTCTCATGCGATATTTTAGGGAATCTCAAAAATATGTATGGTCTGGAACGCTCTTTGCGCTATAACAGTTTGTGTTTTTCAGAAAAAAAAACGAGCTCCTTATTATGTGTAATTTGGCTTTTGATAGAATACGAAAGTTTTAGAACATAATAAAATGAATTCTTTTCATCAAAAAAGTTTTGTCAAATTCCCAATAGATTTTATTTTGTGTAATCTTACACCAAGTTTATATTTTTGGTGAACCTTGAGGTCTCGACTAACGAACCAATTATGCTCTATCAATCACCGCCCAGAACATGGGAAGACTATTAAGGGGCAAAATAGTAATTTTGCACACATGGTGCACAAAAAAGAAAAGAAAAATGGATTTAAATTTAGATGCAAAATCAATGAGGGCAGTAAACTAATTTAGCCACGCTTGTTAGATAACTGAGCCCGACAAGGTCTCTAAATTACCCTAAGAGTTCGCTTAACACTTGAGAAACCCAATGTCAAGTCAACGGTTATTAAGGGAAAGATTGTGGTACAACCTCTTTTATATATCCTACTAGTAAAACTTTATATAACACCATTCGAATTTAATTAAATGGACAAGAAATTAAATGTGTATAATAACTAAAATAAACCCTCGTATATAGAATTGCATGAAAAGGAAAAAAAAAATTTTGAGAGTCCCTGTTCTTTGTTGATCACTGAGACGCTGGAGGCGGGGGGGACTCGCTATTGCCAAATGTCGAGGGGTGGGTTTCGCGGTTGTCGAACGTCAGGGGGTTGGATTTGGTTGGTCGAGGCCGGTTGGGTGGGATGTGTTAGGGGGGGCATTGTTGGGAGATCGCTACCGGGCGGGAGGGGCCAGATCTAGAGGGGGGTCCGTCGTTGGGGGGCCTAGATCTACCGGGGGGGGGGGGGGGGGGGGGAGGGGGCGGGGGGCGGCTAGATCTGGAGCCTGGGTCTCTTGGGGGGCTTTCATCCAGGGAGAGGAGGCCTAGGTCACCAGCAAGAGGAGTGCCTGGGTCATGGGCGGGGGGGGGGGGGGGTGTGGTGCCTAGGTCACCGAGGCTGTAGTCATCAGGCTGGGGGGGGGGGGGGGCGGGTGCCTAGGTCACCGAGGCCGTCATCATCAGGCTTGGGGGGTGGGGGGGGGGGGGAACGCCTGGGTCACCGGGGGGGTAGTTGTTGGTGGAAGAGCCTGGGTCGTCTGAGGGGCCTTGCTGGAAGAAGAAGAAGAAGGTGTTTTTTTTTTTTTGTTTTTAATTTTAATTTTTAGTATATAATACTATAAGGTATGGTATTATAAGTTTTATACACAGGTAAAATCTTCCATTAAAATTCATCGAATGGTCTATAAAATGAACTCTACCGATAAGGTATATAATATGACTCTATCATAGATTTTCCTAGTTATAAATAATAAGCCTCAGAGAAATAACGTGAAACCACCTGAATAACACAAGTTTAAAGATTATTACACTAACACGACATAAAAAAGTAATACTAAACTAATATGACATAAAATCAAATTAAAATTTGTGTCATGTTGATCAAGATGAGAGAATTTATATTTTATTAATTAATAGATGAAAAAAAAATTGACTATTTGGGTAATTTTCTCAAAACTGTTAGAGTTAGGATTTGGGACTTAGGGGCCAAATTCCATATTATGAGTCCGGGGGAAAATGTTCAGAAGTTTTAGGATCAATTCCATGTATGGTTTAAAAAGAAAGTTTGCATCTTAAAATAGTCCTCACATGTTTCATTTATATTAGTTACCCAAAAATATTTTGTCTTAAAAAAATATCGCATTTATCCAAAGATTTGGTCATAAAAAACTAATCATCTATGTTTATTATATTTTATTTATTTATTTTATTTACCGTAAATATCATATTAATGTGGTCGATGACTCAATATGCTATGAAACTCTAATTGGTGAATATGTTTTTTTTTCCCCCCTACTTAATAATTCAGTTAATGTAGTATTGATGGTGATAAAACCTAGATTATGTTATATGACTTTCTTTTATACGGTAATACGGTTATCATCATTTAGGTAATGACCATGTTATTTCTAATTTAAAATATAAATATAATGATAAAATTCTTATACTACAATTATCGTATGAAAAAAAAATAATTGTCAAAGTGACGAATATATTTTCGTAATGACCATATTACTATTTCTACCATTTCGAAAACATTTATCGGTAATAATATTATCATTATCACAATGATCATAAAAACCTGGATATATATCTAACGTTGAGTCCGGATATATAAAAACTGTGGATGTATATGTAGTAAAAAAAAAAAAAGATTGTTTCTTATAAAAAGGCAATCCATTTGTACAAAAGCATATTAGAAAAATGCTGAATGGTAACATGGAATATAAATGCTGATAACAATTAATCAAATTTGTAAATAAATTTGTTTTTTAGATATTTTTTAAAAGGATGTTCAAAAAGTATCATTTTGTATAAATACTTCTAAAGTTTTTAGGCCTAAAATTTAGTAGTTGAGCACCATGACCCAATATCGAGCACATCAATTCATAAGCTTCTTGTTAAGTTTAAAACTAGTATATAATTAAAATAATTAGTAAAAGGAAAAATTAGTTAATGGTCATTAGTTAATTTAAGAGAAGCAAGCATAATTAGTGTTGAGGTCAGATTTCGTACCTCATCTCTCAGCGTACACGTGTCCTCAAATAAGCCATCAGAAAACATAAGACAACTCGGAGATAGGCAGCTTAGAAGACCTAAGAACGACTCTCGGATGATATAAGAACGACTAGTGGATGACTAGCAGGTTAGCAAAGCCAAATAAAGAAACTTGACTTCATAGATATAATCGGGAACTAAATCCAGCATATCAGGCAAGGGAATCAGCCAACAAGTACAGATCTCATAAAAAAGGCAATTTCCCGATATCTTCTAGTCATTCACAAATTAGAAAGTCAAGCAATACAAAAAATGACAACTACCCATTATCAATCAAGGCATATTCTACTATAATCATGCAACTCAAGGCATCAAGTTAGTCCCAATTAATCAAGGCTTACTTCGCAAGCCTAGGGATCTTCTTCTTCTAGCCATTCCAGACATTTTACTCAGTAAAATACACACAAAATTTCCCGAATCTCTCTGTATCATATCATCCCCCATCTCTTTCTACCCCTTTCTTACTCAAAATCATCATTGTAACGCTTTTTTACATATAGTGGAAGCTTCTAGAATCACTACAGAGGACGTAGCCTAGAGATTACGGGTGAACCTCTATAAATCGGTTTTTTTCTTTTTTTGTCTCCATTTACTTTTCTTGTGATTTACTTTACTTTCTTGTAACTCACTAACGACATACCGATGACCAGCTGCCAACTCGCTCGTCATCCTGTTTCGGTCCTTGGTCATATTTTTCTTTGATTGTATATTCAACTCTCTACAATCAATAAGGATATAAATTAATTAACGATAGTTAATTGATTTAAGATATGTAAAAATAGAGGAACGTTAAGTGAACAATTCCACAATAAACAAGTTTAATAAATTCTTGTTTTAAGGGATACAATTTTAAAAATGAAATTTACACTAAATCTGGATATTTTTTTAAGAGCAAATTTATCAGTAATTAGAGGAATTCCTACCTGACTAAAGGTAGTCCAAGTTGAAGGTCGTACCAATCATGCACCTAGGTGAGGGTCAGGGTGGTCTTTAGATGAAATCATCATGATCCTTGGTAAAGACTGAGAGTGAGTTTGTGTGTGTAGTTCTCCCAATTATCTCTCTACCATCATGTGCATTCGAAACGATCCCTCGAGCCTACGATACAGAATAAAAGGTTTATAAGAGATCATAATTGAAACTTTTATGTTTATTTATGTTTTTGCATTTTGTGAAAATATTATGTGAGATATGTTTGGGTTTGTTTAGTGAAAATTTATTTAATTCCTTCACACTATAAGTGATCTTGTAAATTGGCCGATGCAGTAACCTAATGGGTTAGGTTATTGGCCAGTCATGGGCGAGGACCGACTGCATGGATACCGCTGTAGATTTTCCACTTTTGAATTAATTAGTAGTATAGATTTTTACTCAAGTAATATGGTATTAATGTATGTAAGCACTTTTAAGACAATATATATATATATATATATGTATATTTAACAGAAAATATTAGTCTCTTTTTAATATTATTTTCACCAACTGCAGTTTACCACTTTCAGTAAGCAACAAACAAAATAAACCCTCCAAATAACCTGGCTTATTCTTGACCTCTAATGTAAGCAATAAATGGAGAATAAAAAGCCAAGAGGAATTAGCCAAAAAAAAAAAAAAAACAAACTTCTCTTGTTGGTTCCAGAGGTTAGCAGCACCAGCAGAGGACTCCGTTTTTCTTCTCTTAACTGCAAAAGTTGAGTTTCTTAGTTACTTTGGCGTACGCTTAGTGGACCATTGCAGGAAGTCTGAGCCTTCGTTTTGCTTTCTTCGACCGTAATCAACACAAATTTAATCTTAAAAGGAAAAATATCATAAATTTCCCCTAAACTTTATCATTAGTGTCAATATATCATGTAAATTATAAAATGTATATATTGTGTCCCATAAACTTTAACATTTATGTCAATTTACCCACTCTGTTAGTTGTCGTTAGTTTTTCTATTATCTTTAATATCAAAATACCCCTTGAACTTTGTATTTATGTCAAAATGCCCTATGATCTTTGCATTTGTGTCAAACTGCCATCCTAATCTTTAATATTTGTGTCAAACTGTCACTTCTATCCTGTTTTATTTATCTAACATCGTATAATTACCTAAATTTTTTAGAATAGGTAAAAAAAAATTATTTTTTTTACTAAAAGAAAATGTATCTCTTTTTTCCACTCTTTTATTTATTTATTTTTTTTTTTGCTTATTTTAATAAAAATTTACATAAATTTTGATTTTCTTAAATAAAAATAATTACACAACTTATGTTCATTATTTTATTGTCCTAATATTATAATTTTTAGTTTAATTACAATTGATAATATTGTGCCACAATATGTAAACTAATCGTTTTTTAAATTAAAAAATATACCTAATAATGGGTATTAGAGTAAATTAACAATAGTTATTCTCATTATGAGTTTAAGTAAACACATGAATGAAATTCGATATGATTATGATTTCATATTACGTAGGCCAAGTAAACAGCATATTTAAAATCTAAATCTTGCATCTGAGTTCCACTAACTATGGTTATGCATAAGTAAACCCATAACCAAAATAAACTTGAATTAAAATAAGTAAAATGTGAAGAAAAACAGTGTTAAAAAAATATACATATCTCTTCATTATAATAAAAATATATATTTTTACCTGTTTTAAAAAGTTAATAATTATTAGGTAATTTTACAATATTAGATAATTAAAACAAGATAAATGGAGTAATATGGTAAAAATATTAAAGATGAGGGGTAGACATTTAACATAAATATTAAAGATCAGCAGCCATTTTGACACAAATACAAAGTTCATAGAGTATTTTACATTAAAGATAACAGAAAAACTAATAGTAACTAACTTAGGGGGCAACTTGACACACATGTTAAAATTCATGGGGCACAATAGGTACATTTCATAGTTCATGAGGCACATTGACACTACTGACAAAGTTTATAGGGAATTTATTACATTTTTCCATCTTAAAATCACATGTTGCCTGATAACTCTTTAAAATAGAGTTATTTCACCATTATTGTGCATTAAATTGAGCTAATTTCTTGAGATTTTTATTTCATCTGCCCCTCCAAAACAATTATTTTTCAAATTTGTGTAGTTCAATTAAGTGAAAATAGGCAAAACAGGATTTATGGACTCAAAATGGGGGCAAAACGGTCACCGAATGACTTTTAAACGGATTGAAAGAATTAATTACACAGATACTCCCTGTATTTTACTGAAATTACAGAGACACCTCATTGATCAAAACAAATGATATTTACACCCCCTGATTTTTAAACAAATTACAGAAACACCCCTTTTGTTAGTTGATCATTAGTTTGACAATTAAATATAGATAAAATACCAAAAGTGGCCCTCCTTATGTTTGAAGATATTTTCAATTATATTGAAATTTTATTTTTAATATATAATGCCCTTATTTGGCATAAAAAAAATTTTTTTTTTTTTTTTGCACATTTCTATTAGAATTGATTTTTGCACATTTATAATCATAATTTACGTTCTAATGAAATGAATTTTTTGTTTTCTTTTTTGTTTTGGTCAAAAGTCCTTTTTATAATTATTTTTCTTTATTCAAGAACAGAAAATGATCCCAACACAAACATCCAAATGCAAATGTGTCGAACTCTCACCAAATGGATTAATCCGCAATGTGTTTTGTAATGCCTAACCTAATAAGTTAGTTTCTGTGTTTCTCTTATCTCTCCTTTATTTATTATTATATATTCTTTTTTTTTTTTTTTTAAATAAGAAGAGTGATTATATTCTTGAAATACCATAACCAAACATCATCCTTCAAGAAGACGACCAGAATCATCCTCAACAAAGGTTACACAAGAAAATCAAGAAGAATAGTTTAGTTGATAAAATGGAACTCATCGTTTGTTATACTACAGAACTTTGCAGGTGATTCCCCATCAGTCTGACCCAACTTGCGGCAGTCTAAATGAGAGAGAAAGAAAGAGTAAAGATAGAGACACAAAAAAGACTGAGAAGTCTCGGAGAGAGAGAAACAGAAGAAAGATGAGAGAGAAATACCCTTTATATATATAAATATGAGAGAAACGTTTGTAACTAAAGGAGAAAATTCAGGAATCTTAAGTGTGAATTTCAACTTTGACGTGTCAAAACCTAATTTGAGGGATAGAGAAAAGTGACAGAAGATCTCCCTCTATAGATATTAGAGAGAACCTTGAACTTAATACATTCTCATTAATTGGTATTTACAGAAATAGAATTTATCATTTTAGTTGGATATTTTTACTTGGCTATCGAAAGGGGCTTATAAACAAATTAGAGGTATTCCATCTACAGCATAACTAGTTAGGATGAGATCGGGTGGTTTGTGGACTGATTACGAGAGATTGGATCCTAAAATCTTGTTTGTATTGTTATTTCTTTGTTTATATTTTGTCAATCTAGATTATTTTAGTTATATTAATTAGAATTTTTTTAATTTTCCTTTGTCCATCAACCATTGAAATAATTCTAACACTAACGAATTTTGGTATTTAATTAAAATTAAATACAATTTTCATGGGATCGATAAACTTATTCATCATTATATTTTTTGTGCGACTTATATACTTGCGAGTGATATTCCGCTACAAAGCCTTGAAAATCTTGCATGCAATGTAAGAACTGACGACAGAGAAACTAGAAAGGAAGAGAACTGGTGACAATACTCAGACACGCCTAATTTTCAAGTCGTCCTCACTTTACGTGAATGTACCATACATGTGGTCGCTAATGACCCATTGGACGGAGGAACTGTCCAAAAAGAATCATCTTCGCAGTAGGGATAGAGCTGCTATCACTAGACATGCAACATCAACAACAACAACAACAACAACCGGAGGTCAAAGTAAGTGTTCAGTTGGAGATTTCTAGGAAAGTTCCACGTATTTAAAGATCTTCAACATTTCGAAAAAAGGTAAGGATTCAGGAAAACATGCAGTAGGAGATTACTTAAGAAAGTTCCACAAGTTCCTAGATCTTGAATGTGTTGAATAAGAAGCAGCAATGCCGTGTTATCAAAAATTTCCAATGAAAGTTCAGCATGTTCCAAGATATTTTTCATGTTATCTGCTACCCAGCTTCCATAGTTGTTTGGGTTTTGACGCGGACAATCAAAATGCTAGGCAATACAAACACAATTGAATATAAAAGCATCAAGTTTTTTCTGCTCGGCATATACGAAAAAATGTAGGTCTTAAGGAGAAGATGCAGCTGTCCATGGTAAACTATTATTGTGAAATTCTATGCCACAACGAAAAAGCTTTTCCGTTCTTTTGGTGAATCCCAGCTATTAAGAAAATGATGGAGCAGTTATCTTCAGTTCAGCGACTATGACGAGACATGGATGGTAACCAACTAATCCGAAGTAAAACCATGCCTACTGCAATATAATAGAAAAGGATTAAATAAAGAAAAGAAGAGGCAAGCAACTACAATGAAATAAATACCGGGAAAACAAACAAGACCTCTCGACAATCAATATGGTGGGCTTAAGAGATAAAATTCTGGTTTCTGGGATGAAGAACGATCCTTATTAAGTTTACTGCTCGTCATATTCTGGTTTACTGCCTAACACCAATGCAATACACAAAACAGTATTGGAAATAAAGACTCTTTTTAATGTAGTCGAAAATTGCTCAATCTGCATACATTTGACCAATCATTTAAAATTCAAAACTTTCAAAATACCAAGCACCTAATCAACATTTCCTCTCTTACCAATTGTGATCATACTTCATGAACCAGAGTTAATACTAAAACAAAAAGGCATACCTTCAAATGGGCATTGTGACGTTTTCCCTCCTTCCAGCATCAGATATTCCCGTCATTCATTGTCCTAAGCGGGGACTTGTGAGACCTATACAAACATTTTAACTAAGTAATCTGAAATCTTCTTTCTCATTTTCAACAAAAGCAAGGGGATAAAATCGTAACCAAAGGCATGAACATACGAGTTTGATTTCATTTTGTTTTTCTTGACCTTGGAGGTGACCGGCATCAAAGGTTTTCCTCTTATTCCGTCTATCCACCAACGAAACATGCCGCACTTGGACCACCTTAACATACACGAAACACATGCATTCTCTTGAAAATGAAACAACTAATCGAATACCAAAAAAAAAAAAAGAAACTAGTAGAACTTAAAGATCCGACACGAAATTAAAACTTCAACAACTACATACGTAACTGTTTGATTCAAATGAAATTAGTTCCAGAAAACAAATATCACAACTTCAAAAAAGGCAAAGTCAAGTCAATGAAGATTAACAAATTAGATTACTCAAAGTTAATTTTCAAGTAGATTCATAACCTGCTACCTACAAGAGCTTGAATCTTTCAAAAATTCCTGAATTCAGTAATTGAAACCATCAGAATTGCTCCAACCATCTCTCTTTACTACTATTTCTCTCTCAAATCGCAAAAAATCAAACAGACTACACAAAATGTTCATGCTTCAAAAGAATCCCCCAATTTTAACGGTGCATTTTCTCGCCAACCGAACAGGAAAGAAAAAAAAATGAATGTACGGAAAGAAGTAATGGAGAAGGGTGTAGGGAGTGAAAAGCTAGAGAGGATGGACTGATGAAGAGGCAGCGAAAAGGGGCTTAAGGCTCCATTAACAGGAAGCAGAATGGAGAGGCTAGCGAAGAATTTGAGAGGAGTGGAGAAGAGGATGAGAAGAGGAGATTGACGGCAGAGTCTGCAATGAATATAGAGCCAGAGGTCGAAGCTTTGAACACCATCTCTGCATCATCATCGTCATCGTTAATGGCCTCGGAAAACCTCATGTTTGCTCTGCTGGTGCTAAGATTTGATTTCGTTAGTTGGGTTTTCAATGGGAAAGAAACTGCAAGTTCATATATGGTGCGAAAGAAACTGTCGGAAACTTAGGGATTGTCATTTACTGTGTTTTATTTTATTTGTAGGATTTGTTCCTATAGTTTAGGAACAGATTTTTAGCTCATCATTAACTGTCAATATCATACTGATTAGCTGGCTGATATCTTGCTGATTAGCTGGCTGATATTTGATTAATTAGTCGGCTGATTAGTAGGGATCTGCTGGGTAGGATCTCTCCTATAAAGTGATGTAATTCTGATCTAATTCATAAGAAGAAAATACGATATTTTTCTTCTATCAAAACTTTCTGAAACTAACATGAGAGAGAAGACGATGGGGGAAAGAGAATACTACAGTTTTCAAGTAAAAATAAAAGTTATTGAAGCAGTAACAAACCATAAAGCTCGGAATCCCCGTTCCCAACTTGCGTGAGCTCCGTAATGAAATTTTGCAGCAGTCTCAAAACCCAGTAATACAGCAATATCTAGCCGGCAAGTACAAAACAACCGAAGTTCAGAAGAACACCATGCAAAACCTTCAGCAACTCTGCATATATGAATAACAGATAGTGGAATAGAAAAATCAATTTGATCCCACGAGCAAAGAAATAAACATTCCTTAAAATGATAAATATAGGTACGTGCTGTCCTCAGAGCTATTAAGTGTTTGGACTGCTTGTTTGTGGTTTGCTTAGTAAGGGCACCGGATGTGATCAAGATAGAGAAAAAGAAAAAGAAAAGAACAAAAATCAAACACAGAATGTGACTGATAATAAGTAGGCCCACATAGATCTGCCATAATACATGGCAACATATGATAAGATGTAAAGCTAGCGGATACTAAGCCGAAACAGTGTCGAGCAGAATTTTCACAATCAATAACGACACACCAACCCAATTGACATAAAGGGCATCCTAACAAAACAAGAACCGTGAAAAAAGAAATAAGAAACAAAAAAGTCTACTTAGAAAGTGTAAACAAAGATGGGGAAAAAAAAAGTGACAAATGCAAGCAGCATCAAACAGAATCTCTCTTTCAATAATCACTTGGAGATAACAATATGATAGTATTGCATAGCTTCTTCTTAATGGTATTCATTTTTCTCAGGATGGGGGGGAGGGGCCCGGGGGGGGGGGGGGGGGGGGGGGGGGGGGGGGGGGTGTGAGATTAAATTCTAAACTAGTATCCAAACTGATAGTATTCTGATAGACTCTGACTCGACTCAGAAGAAGAATCAAGGAAAAAGATGAACGAACGATGGAGAATTGGACTGAAATTTAGAGAAATGAACTGAGAAAATACACACTAATGGCGAGCTTTCGAGAGGCTTCCTCTCTTCTAACAAAATCCTCACTAGATTCTTCCTACCCCTCTCTCCCTCACATTCTTGCACTATTATTCCCTTCCATAACAGAAAAGTCACATACTAACAACATACTAACAAACAAACACCCAAAAACCCCACACTGCCCCTGCGCTCCTCACGTGCTAAGCATGCTTGGCCCTCGTTGCGAATGTAAAGCGGACGGGAGGCTTATCATGTTCATAAGATATTCTGGGTAAAAAAAAAAAAAAAAAAAGAACAAAACAAAACAAATGAAAGAGATCGTACGAGTAATCCAACATCTACAAGCCTGATGGATGGAGGATAAAATATATAGTAATTGCAGTCAAAGCCAGATAGATGAGAGAGAGAGTCCTAGTAATGTAGAACGGTTTCCATTAACTGGCACGATGTTTGGTCATACACGAGCCTAAGATCTTCATCGAACAGTTATCCGGATTTGTTCATTATCAGCACGAAGTATCTTTTTCCCTTTTATCTGCTATGAAACGAGAGATGGGAGCCAAGTTGTCAAAGAATGAGGTCCAACAATGAATCAATTCTTCCTTGAAATCTTCTGCGTCTTCTTCGTAGAGAAGGCGGATGCCACACTTCCTCACCGTCAAGTATGGGCAAGAACTGTAAATTCGAGCCTCAACATTTGTTTGTCCTTTCAATTCTTCAAGCATTGCACGAGGTAAGTAGGTTATCCAAATGAAACCACGAATATATGACCACTTGAATTCATCTTTCGTGTCCGAATATAGGGAGATGGGATTCAAACAGCATCCATTACTTGTCAAGTGGCACAAAAGCTTGAAAGACACGTCTGCAGTAGTGGAATGCTCATGGACAGCAAAAGAAGCACAGATGACAAGTCCCCTCCAATCGTTATCATCATACAGATTTGTGGGCAGCTTAATTTCCACCATAGATGTACTACTTTGATGATCAAGCCACTGCAGTATTTCCTTTCGTGGGAAACACATATTGTATGTTGAGCAAGGATTAAACTGCTTCGACATGGAAACCATATGACCTTTCAGACTTAGAGTGACCACAACAGAATTGTTGAAGAATTCCGTAAGCAAAAACTGAAGGTTTCTTTTCCAGTTCCCAGGGTTACCAGAACAGAGGAGAGTCTCGGCCATTATATGCACATGGTTAAAATCATAAATTAAATTTCTCGATCCTCCTTCACCAGTAATTTCTTCCACATGTTCCATATTCTCCATAAAGTGGCGCTCTGAATGAAGCAACATTGGATCAAATTCTTTATATCCTTGCTCTTGAAGATAAGATCTGTACTTCTGCAGCAAAGTACTAGTGAAAAGCTTTTGCAAGGATTCAATCAACTCCCTACCATAATAAAACATAAAGATCGTGTTACGCAGCGAATTTGAATAAAAGAAACTGCTACAAATGTGCAATAAAAAAATTGTAATTATAAAAGTAGCTGACCTTTCATGAAAGGAATAGGGACCAGAATGTGGCATTTCTTGTCTCAACGCATTCTGGTCCCCAAAGTCAACTTTTTGGAGGAATTCTTTTGCTACTTTAATATTTACTTCAGCTTGATGGTGAAGGAAAAGGACAACATCTGGTATCCTACATGTACATTCAATTATTGCTTCAACTAAAGATTCCGAGTCTTGCTCATACAGTAACCGTGTCCCACACATTTGGATCTCCACACCTGAGGTAATAGGTCTAAACAAAGCGCTTATACCCTCGCATTGGTTCAGTTGCTCTGGAAAACACTCACGTGGTACATGACAGACAACAAATACCGATCCAAACAGATCATTCTCCACAAAAGGGTATGTTAGCATAGGGACTGTACTAATTCCATGACCATACAAATCAACAATTACAGTAGGAACTTCACTTGAACCAGCGGGACGCCGTGTAAACAAAACATAAAGTTCAAGTCCAACCCATTTCTCATCATCATACAAACTCGGAGGAACATAACAAACCGCTACATTGCCCAAACAGTGGTGAAAGAAAAAAGGCGAAAGTACCATCAAAGGAATAACAAAGTGATAAGTGCAAGTACGCACACTGCGCCCCTGTAAACAATATAATCAGTACGTTAGTGGGGGAAGTGGAAAGCATATATATATGTGTGTGTGTATATATATATATATGGGCACAAAACAGAAAGTAACCTGAAAGAGTTTTGAAAGCAGTGACCATATTTCTCTTGTTTTCTGTACGGTTGAGTCAGTTGTCAAGCACTGATTCACAGAAGGACCCATCAACCAAGTACTGCACTGATGTTCTGCTTCATATGGAGTCTCCTTTGCAATTATTTGTCTTTCCAGTGCATCATACCCAATTTTTCTCCCATCATCTGTGCCTCCTAATTTTGTTGGCCCATCCAACAACTGCTCACAATGTCGAGAAAAGTGCGAAACTACATTGCGGTGTTCATTAGCAGTTTGAGATAATTGTTTACTAAAGTTTTCCACCTCTTGCTCAAACACTAGATGTAATCCAGACATCTTCAACTCTAGATTCGGTCTATTGATGGAAAATGAAGCTCCGGTAATGCAACTGGCCAAGTTCAACTGTAAGCATGGTACATAGCAAAAAATTCCATATGAACCATCCCCAAGGTGTTGGAAGTTTTGAAAAGACAGGAAATGTTCAAACTGACCATCACTAGTTTGAAAATGACAAGAAATTCTTATCAATTCCTGATCTTCATCGAAGTGATCATGCTCCTTGATCAAAATCACAAGAAATAAGAAAAATCCCTTCCTTGTATACTGATCATCTGCTGTGGACATCTTCATAACTATTATAGAGGAGCCCATACACCAATTATTACACCAGTCGGGAATCCTAGTATACGGCAAACAAATTTGAAATTGTCTTTCATCCCAAATTAGTTCCTGCAAAACAATAAAAAACAACAAAGAATTAGAAAGAATTTCGGTACGTCATGGAGATAGAGAGATGAGAGACAAAGATAGAGATAGACCTCAATGAATTTAGGAAAGAATATGTCAGTATATTCTCCAAGAAGTAGTATTCGTTCATGCATTCTGAAATATTCGCTTGGACTCAATGATTTTCGGCAATCAATGATATGAAATACCTCTTTCCAACTCATTATTGTTAGATCAACAGATGAAACTCCTCTCAACATGGGACAATCATACGCAATGACATATCGTAAAGTTAACGGAAGCTTCGGTAATGACTGGAGATTGCTACACTTGGACAAGTCAAGCACTCTTAGCTTAGATAGTAGGGAGATTTTTTCAGGTATGGTACTAAATTCGTTTTCACTCAAATCTAGGTACTCCAATGAGGATAGGCTGTCAATGTCATTTGGGATCGCTCCTTGTTGTAGATTGCATTGACTCAAATCTAATGTCGTTAAAGAGCACAATCCTGAGAACGAAGCGGGCAATTGCAAACCTCTACATCCTCGAAATGACAATAGTTTAAGCTTCTTTAGATGTAGGATTGATGAAGGAGCTCTTCTTATGAAAGTTCCACTTATGAAAAACTGCTCCAACTGTTCCAAGTTGCCTAGGTTTTCAGGGAACTGATCAACATTTGAGCAGCCTGATAGATTGAGAACTTTTAGAGATGTCAAGTTACCAAGGACGTTGTTCAATGAGCTATAGAGGCTCTTACAATTCCTTAGATCTAAACAAACGAGGCCAGAGCAGCACTTTAATGAAAGTGGAAGTTCTTGTATATTGGTTCCTTCTAAATGTAGCTCTGATAATTTTTCCATATTGTCCACAATCTCCGGAAAATTTTTTAGATTGGAACATCCTGAAAGAATAAATGTTTTAAGAGATCGCAATTTGAATTTTTGAGGAAGCCTTTCTAGAGATTCACAACCCTTCATATTCAACGAAACAAGATGCTGCAAAGCTCCAAGTGACGGATGAACCTCAGACAATCGTTTGCAACCTTCAAGGATCAGTCTCTCAAGACTTGGCATCATAGTAAAGTCAGGGGTCCTTTTCAAGTATTGACAGTCGCTAAGATCGAGTAATCTTAACTCGTTCAACAGCTGTTCAAAACCACAACGGGATCATTATTTGAACAGATAAATGCTAAACATGAACATAGAATAAAACGAGCTTCTCTTGGAGTTCATAGCTAGATTAATATAGGTGCTACTATAACGTAATGAATCTTACTCTAGGCGTTCTCCATAGTCGTTCAATTCTGCTACCAGGCATGCTAAGTTCAACAAGCTTTTTGGGTTTAAAACTCGATGGAATTGATCTTAAAGGATATTTGTGCCATTCCAAGAGTCGCAAACTTTTAGGAATATTGTATTTGAGACATCCCCAAACCTTCACATTGCAAATCTTCAAAAACCTCAGATTCTCCATCACCGAGAATGGGTCCCGGTTCAAGTGTACTTGCTCTTCTTCTTTTCCAGGGGAGCATAAAAACAAGCCTTTGACCTTTCTCGTTCCCTATACCGGCAGAAAAGTTCATGTGAAACAGATGAGCACGAGAAAACATAAACAGCCATAGTAATTGACAGCATAAACGGCACCTAATACTTCGTACAGGGCAAGAGGGGTAATGTCGTCATACCTTGTTCTTCTGAAGTACATGACAAGCATCTTCGTACAACCACAGCCTGCTACGCTTGCCGGGCTCTTTGAGAGATTCTTGACATACAATTTTTTGACCCAAATCACGAACTACATCATGCATCTGTATTTTTCCTTCTTGAATAGATATTAGAGATTTGTCTATAAGGACATGAATTCCAACAGTGGGAAAGAAGTTGCAACTCTCAAGAATCATGTTTACACGAGATACATCCTCTCCTTTGAAGAAGCACGCAATGTCCAAAAAGATCTCCTTCTCGTTTGGACACAGTGCATCATAAGACACTTGCAGCATACGGTGAAGTTCTATATCTTTAGAAATTTCATCTAGATGACGCAAAGCATTTAACCATACGTCTCTCTCTCGCGCGTGAAGGGAGGAGCCCAAGACATTAAGAGCTAGAGGAAGGCCACCAGCAAACTTTGAAATGCTCCTTGAGAGCTCTACATAATCATCTTTAGGGAGGTATTGGTTGAAAGCTTTTTGACAGAAAAGCTGAAGAGATTCATCATCAGTTAAACTCTCAACTTCAAAAATGTCATGCGCACCATACAAGCTGAGCAATTGCCTATCTCTGGATGTTATGATGATTCTACTTCCAGGCGCAAAGGAATCACATACGTCTCCAGCCTTCCCAGCTAAAGCCTCCAGTTGGTCTAATTCGCTCACATCATCAAGAACGACAAGCACCTTCTTAGAACTTAGCTTGTATCTGAGCAAATTGATTTCCACATCAAGGTCTTGTATGAAAGTTTCGGTTTTCAGCAAGGTTTTAAAAAGCTTTGCTTGCGAGCAAAGTAAGCCATGTTTTGTGGATTCGTCCCCAACATTGGCAAGAAAGCAGCTCGAGTCGAATTGGTTAAAAATCCTATTGAAAACATAAGTAACAAGCGTTGTTTTACCAATCCCTCCCTTACCCGATATCCCAACAATCCGAACGTCATTCAACCCGATGTCTAAGCATGAGAAAAGTTTCCTGACACGAGAAGCCATTCCCACCAAGTCTTTTACATCGCGGAAGAAATGAAGGTCCAGAATTTTCGAAATATGTTCAACAACCTCAGCAATAACTTTGCTCTCAGGCCTGCAAAATAACTCGCTCAAAACATTACATAAATAAAATTAAATTGATTTGGCAAGCCACAAGCCATGGAAAACTAAAAACAAAACAAATAAAACAGGCAGACAGACAGAGGGCATAGGCAAAACGGTATTGAAATTAAGGAGGAGGCTTGTACACATAATATTTTTGTAATAAAATTTAAATGGGTTGCCAACCTCTGATTCAAATCCCAACCACCGGCACCGGAGAGATTGACGGTTTCAGACAAGGCGTGTTTCCATTTCTGCACAATTCGTAAATCGCGATTGAAAACCCTAGAATGCTTAGCAAAAGAATCGGCGAAAGTCCCTGTCTGGGTAGCAACCTCGGAGGGATCGACATGGTAGAAAACTGGAATAACCAGCTGCCCCGTGCTTTTGTTGCATTCGAGAATATGGACCAGCTCATCCAAGCACCACCTGGAGGAAGCGTAGTTACTTGAGAAAACGACTATTGAAACTTTTGATTCTTCAATAGCTTTCAAAAGTTGCTCAGAAATTTCATCAATTGTTTCTTCATCCTCGTTGAAGAAGGTACGAATTTTCTTCTCATTCAAAGCTTTGTTTAAATGCGAAACAAAACTTGCGCGCGTATCTTCCCCTCGAAAACTAATGAAGACGTCGTATTTGCCTTCTTCCGGATACGCCATGTTCGGTTTCCGCCGGATCTTTCAAAAGCTACTGCAAACCGTGAGCACTCCTGTTGCTGCGTTGCAAATCTTCAAGTTTTGCTTTCAGAGTCGGAGCTCTTATGTTTATGTATATTCGAGTACTATCCAGGAAGCTTCCTCCCTCTCCTCCTGCCCCCCGACTCTGACGCCTTTTTTTTCTATTTTTTTCTATTTTTTTTCTCTTTAATATATATATATATATATATACATGTAGTTGACTAAAGTTGACTAAATTGATTAAATTTGTTTAAATCGCGATTGCACCTTACAGAAGTTGACTAAAATAAATTTTTATTATTTTTAATATTTAATTTTAATTTTAATTAAATTATATTTTTTCATTTTTATTTTTTTTATTTTTTTAAAAAATTAATAAAATTTATAATTAATTTTTAAAAAATCAACAAACTCTAACTTAAAAATATTATTTCTAATTAATTTATCAAATAGAGATTTATTACTCCGTTATGCTTATGCCGATTTCCTCCAAGCTGTCAATTTTGTTCTCTTTCTTCGGTGGTAGATTTCTCTCTATGGTTATTTTGTTATTATTATTATTCTTATTATTATTATTATTATTATTATCACGAATGTGTGCCATTTTTCAAAAAAGGATGTCGTTTCGGTGTGAGAATGTTGCTAGTGGCTTCCCTTGCCTATCCATCACCAAAAACGGCACGCTTTCGTGAAAATCACGTCTCCATTTTGGGGAAAAATTCAAACTAACACTAAAACCAAACTAACAGAAAGACTAAACTAAACTAAAACTAACACTTAAATAAATAAATAAAGCATAATTCCTCGTGCTAGGAATCAAATGATTTCTCACTAGGTTTATTCATAATGCATATATATTTCCTTCAAAAAAAAAATAATGCATGTACATAAATTTTATCTCATTAAATTTATATATCAAAACATTTAAAGTGTGTAATAAATTTAAACCGTGTAATAATCAATGTTCAATTTTGACTAATTTAATGACAAAAGTTCCCTAAGAGGAAAAAAAAAAGTTCATTTGTTTTTAGAGAGAGAGAAAAAAAAAACCAGGGAGAAAAAGCAAATAACATTTGTGAATAGAGTAAGAGGTGATTTTATTTACACATCTCTCGTGACTCTCCACACACTTTCTAAACACATACTCCTTTTAAAGACAAAATAATTAAATTTACTTATTACATGCCCCTATGTATTCCAAAATTATCCTCAACTATTTTAATGAAAAAAACCTACTCCATCAGTTCAAATTTTTTATACACCCACTTTTTTGTTGTTATTTATTTTGACTTTCTACTCTGATTAAAAAGGAAAAAAAGAGTTTGCGGAAAATAAAGGACAAACAACAAAAGAACTTTATATATATACTACTTGAAAAGTATGTACGATACACATTATTCAATATATCTGAGAAAATTTATCTTGATAGGAAGAAATATATAAGAAAAAATAGATTGAAAAAATCAACAAAGTACTTGAAAATTAAAAAAAGGAGGCATGAAAAAAAGACCAAAAAAATAAAAAGATAAAAATGTTAAAAATATACCAATAAATAGAAAATGATTAAAATGAAAAAAAAAATTGGGGCAAACATAAAGAAAATGATTTTGAGATTTCTTTAAGAAAATTTATCTAAATAAAAAATATAAATAAAAAAATAGACAAAAGAACAAAACAAATCAACAAAATACCTTTAAAAAAAAGAGGCATTAAAAAAGACCAAAAAAAATAAATGGACTAAAAATGTTGAAAATAAACAAATACATTAAAAAAAAAAAGGCTAAAACGCATTATAATTTGTTAAAAAAGAAAGAATGAATAAAATTTTGTTTCATTCCACAGTAGTTAAAAAAGAAAGAAAGAAAGAAAGAAGAACCCAATAAAAAATTATAAGAAGATTAAAAAAAAAAAAAAAGACTAAAACGCATGTTTCAACCAAAATATATGTTTTGGTTAGGGCTGGCAATACGGGTCGCGATACCATGACACGATTCAAAAATGACACGAATTTTGCGAGTTTGGTTTGGAAAAAATAGGGGTCGGGTTAAATTCGAGTCACCTGAATTGGACACGGGAAAAAACTGATCGTGTTCAGGTTGGACTCGTAGAACCCGAGCACGACCCATTTTTCATGCAGGTCAATTTCGTGTCAATTTCGGGTTTGACCCGAACACGACCCGGGTCTAACCCGAAAAAATGTTTGATATGCTTTAAAAAAAAAAAACCTAAAACCCCTTTACCTTTAGTCTTTATACTTGTCTACTAGAATTCGGTATTTTGTTAATGTTATGTTGTTTCTATTTAGACTCTTTTATATTTGTATTTGGGTTTGTGGACTTCATTATGATATTTATATTGTAATAGGACTTTGCCTAACTATGATTGTGAACTTTGCACTTGAGTTAGAAGTTTAATTTTATGATTTTGTATTTGAAAACAAACCTTAAAACTTGTTGTTTTGTCAATGGTATGTTCTTGTTGAAGGTAAATTATTATTCTTCTAGGTTTTTTATGAATTTGGGATATAATTTTGCTTAAATTGAATTGGTTTTTCTGTCAAATTCAAGTTGTGGGTTCAATTTGGGTCCAATTCGAGTTGCGGTTTCAATTTGGGTCAAATTCATGTCGTGGGTTCAGTTCGTGTCACGAGTCAAGTTCGAGTTGCATGTCAAGTTTGGTTCATGTCGTGTCAATCCGTTACGGGTCCGTGTCGTATTTGTGTTGCGGTTTGAAGAAATTTTTGTGTCACGGGTTGTATTTAGGTTGGGAAAGAAAAAAATTGGCACAGTTTTAACACGACACGAATCTGATACATATCACGAATCTGACACATGTCACGAATTGTCACCCCTAGTTTTGGTCGAAGGCTCCATGGATAATAAGCATTTTTGCCTTTTTAGTATATAATACTGACAAAAGGGTGCGTTTGCATGTATAAGATAGACAAACAAGTAAATTACTAGTAAAAATGGTGGAATCGGCATTTTTATAGGCAATAAAACCCCATGCAAAAGAAAAATATTTAAAAAATAATCAAAATATTTAAAAAAAGAACCAAAAAGATAACGGGGGATTCAACAATAAACCATGGATTTTTACCCCCCATCAATATGATATGATCCAAAATGATCTTAAGAGGGTGTTTGATAACATAATTTAATTTTAATTAAATTATATTTTTTTATTTTAATTTTTATTGTTTTTTTAAAAAATTAATAAAATTTATAATTATTTTTTTAAAAGTCAACTTAACTTAAATTTAAAAATTTCATTTCAACTCAAACTCAATTTATTCACCGATCACCATCTAAATATATTAATATAATATACCAAATTAGGGTATACCATAGTGACACATGATTAATATAATATACCATACTAAAAGAAAAAACTCTCTTTTCTCCCAGCAGCAAAGCTTCTCAGCGCCAGGCCCCCATCGACGGCGACCACCACCACGCGACCCCCCGTGAGCCAGATCGGTGCTACCCTGCGCCGCGGCTACGCCGAGCCCTCGGCGCCCCACCCCCAGACCGGCGACGACCCCCCCCCACCCGACGGTACCGTCCCAGACCCCGGCGTCGACCCACGCGAGCCATTCCGCGCGACCGGAGCACCCCCAACGTCGAGCCCTCTCAGCCCCCCACCCCAGACCCCGGCGACGACCACCGCGAGCCAGATCCTAGCGACCCTGGGCCCCCCGACGTCGAGCCCCCGACCAAATCAACCTGCTCTGCTCCTTCGCCGGCCGGTGAAGGGGAAGAAGACCGGAAGCTTTTTTTCTTTCGTTTTTTTTTTTTTTCTCAAGGGTTTGTAATAATTCTGTGGTTGGATGCACAATGTGTGCACAAAACATCTACACCGTTTGAATTGAATAGGTCCAAAAAACTAAATAGACTGACTTGAAAAAACTTCCGAAAGATAATACGAATAAACAGAAAAAAAAAAAACGTAAAAAATGGATTAAAATGAAAAATTAAAGGTGAGTTTGACAGATAAGTTTAAATTCATATTTTTTATTTTAATTTTATTTTTTTAAAAAAAATTAATAAAAATTATAATTAATTTTTAAAAAGTTAATCAATTTAAATTTAAAAATCTTAAAAAATTTAAAAAATTTTAAAGGGATGAAAATTAAAAAAAAAATGTGAAAAACAAAAAAAAATGGAGGACTTAAAAAAAGGAAAAGGAAAATACATTAAATTATTTAAAAAAAAGAAGGCAAAAAATAAATTTTTATTTTTATTTTTTTGGCGCAACAGGGCACGAACAAAAACCAAACTATAAAAATCGTATTCAACCATCAAAAAAATCCACGTATAACGTACTAGCAACCAAACTTGCAGAATATTAACCAACACATTCATCAATCAATAACAATATAATAGACACACATGAAATATATAAAATTTTATGTTTAGGAACCAATCAAGAATCACCAGGTAAAGTCAAAATTCAAATGCGCAAAAAAAAAAAAAAAAAAAAGAAGAAGAAGAAGAAATTACACAAAAACACCGGAACGGTAAGACTACTATAAAAAATATTAATGTACCTCAATGTAATTTTTTAGTATAGTCATTGAAGAGTGAAAATTTAGGGGTCAAAATAATAAGGTTTATAGATTACTTATTTGGGGATTTGACATGTAGGTATTTATGGAAAGAAAAAAAGAAGGATTAATTTTAGAAATGCCCCTTAGGTTATGTATTATATTTTATTTTGCTCTCTAGATTATCAAAACCATTTAAAATACTCCATGATATATGCAAAACAACTTAAATTGCCCCTTTCATCTATTTTGGTTTATCTATTAAATGAAATTGCTGACATGACATGACATGAATAAATTAAATAAATTAATTTTAACATATAAACCATAATTATGAAAAAATAATAAAAAGCAAATTAACCTACATAAAATTGATTTTTTTCCGTCTCAGTCCTATCCTCTCTCGTGTTATCTCTGTCCAGAAATACTCTCGTCAGGGCAGCCAAGAGGACAAAACAAAAACACTTGCAATCAATTACATAAGGACCATTCCGAGAGGGTGGGTGGGGGGTGTTGATGTCGCCTGGTGTGCACTTCGGGGCTAGGTGGGGAGAGCCCCGGTAGGGTGAGGTCGCCGAGGGAGGGGAGTTGATGTGGGTGGGCTGTCGACTGGGCGGCGCGGCGGAGTTACCGGCGGTGCAACACTAGACGAATGGAATCCCCCTGAAGCACCCCAAACCAGATAGCAGCTGGAAAGGCGCAGCGAACAAAAAGATGAGCTGCATTCTCTAAATGATCATCACACAACGGGCACTCCAAAGGAATCTCTCCTCCCACAAGGCATGCCACTCCGGAAGCCTTGATCCCAGAAATCTGCTTTCTGATACCCAATAAGCTCCCTGGACAGAGAATATGCCTCTCCTATCAAAAGCCCATCTCAACACGTCCTCTCCTCCCTCAACAGGGCATATAAGATTACACACTTTAGAGGCCGACTCTGCATCCATAATCCTCCACTCTTTCTCGCAGTCCCATCTAGTAGTACCAGGGATCACAAGCTCCTTCACAAAAACCACCTCCACCGATCGAAATCCAACCCACCACATTGTCTAGGTTTGCACACAGACATCCCAAGCTTTAAGAGCCCAACATCTATTTTTAGCAGCATCCCCAGTCCAAAAAAAAACAAAAACAAAATCGCCGTTATGTAATAGCTCCGCTCGGTAACTTAAAGGTTGACATGATAGTATAAAACCAGAATAGCTTGTGCTACTGATTTTATCAATGTCGCCCTTCCCGCCTGAGAAAGAAGCTTTTCTTGCCACCCCCTCTAATCGCACAGCAACTCTTCCCGGTACAAAATCAAAATCTTCAATTTTTTTTCTTCTAGAAGCAAATCTAATCTTGCTACTTCCAAAGAATAGAGGTATTGATTACAAGAATTATAGTCAGAAAGGATGAGAAGCAAATTACTTGGAGATATGTCCAGATCCCAACATGCCACTGTGTCCGTGCTAAGGCATTGCATTTTATATGGCAATTGCCAGAACATCCCATGGCTCTTATCACATACAGGATGAAAATACAGAGTTTTTGTTCCACCTTTCCATTTATCTACGAGCGACTGCAGTTCAAAAAGTCCAGTCAGCATAACAAATTAGTAAATCTTGTGCACTTGCTCTATCTACGTGCGTGTCTGTGACAGAGAGAGGAAGAAACCAAGAGATGTGCCGTCATCCTAGTCCCTTTGCACTGCCTGATTGGTTTTCATCTTTTGAACATGGTAAATGCGGTTCACACTACATTTCCATTCAAAGACCAACTCCTTCTCGTGAGGAAGCGAGATTGGACTATAGTGGTTGAAGTCTCATCAAAGAATATACCTATTCACCATAAACATTCAAGAAAACATGAGGTTAACAGGAATCAAGCTTAACTAGTTATGACCTCCAAAGATGAGAAGTGTCCATATTAGAATTAAAGTTTGAAAGATGGGAGATTAACATACCTGAGTTCATGTGTTGTATAAAATAATGGTAGGCCCTCCAAAACACCAGCGCAGGCTAATCCTTCAAACCCAAGGGGAACAGGCTGCAGTTATGGAAAGGGTAAGCAACCTCTTCTTCTGAATTGAGTGCGCTGCAATGCGGTATTGGTTTGTGGAGACCTTGGCAATGCGGTATTGGTTTGTGGAGACCTTGGCAATGCCAATCGAGGCACCAGCGTTTGATCCGTCCTCTGAAGTTTTGTCTGGGATGGAAAATAACGATCAACATCCACATTTAGCTTCGGACAGTTGATCAAATAAAGCTCCTTAACATTAGAAAAAATTTGGCGTTGGCCTTCAGAACCTGATCCATCTCCCAAAAATGACCAGCTCTTCCACTGTGGCATATCCTCGAAATACAAATTTTCTAAGGATTTAAATGGCATAAACTGGGGAGGACCGTATGAATAAAACTCATCATTTATTGTTTCCAGCCTATGGAATCCTTTAATCACAAGCTTACTCAAGGAGGGCAGTTGCCCAAGAGGTGGCAAAGAGTGGCATCTTTTACAGTTAACCAGGCTCACAAACTGTATATTGCAAAACGAATTACTTCCCACCCAATTTGGAAAATCCTTGCCGTAGTACCCGGTAATAATAAGCTCCTCCAAATTTGTGTGAGGATGCAGTTTCTCAAGTGTTTCTTCATAAAATTCTTCTCTTCCAGTTTCAGCACTGGCTCCCCATGAAAACTCTAACGTTCTAAGATGCTTCTTTTCTTTCAAACTGGCCTCTGAAACGTCACCCACGCTACAAACATGTTGAAGCCCTGAAATTGCAAGGCCTTTGTGCAGGTGTTGAAGCTCTCCTAACTCCTTAATGCTAACTCCAGTAGATTCAGCCAAAACAAAATCAGTGAGAGTGCGCAAATCTTTCAAATCACTCATCTTCGGTGGCATCTCCGTCAAGCTTGTGCCAGAAATGTTGAGATGACGCAAATTAACTAGTCTTCTCATGTTGGTTGGCAAACGAGTAATCCTTTTGCAATTGGATAATTCCACTGTCTGCAAATAGTATAAAGCACAAATTTCGTCAGGTAACTCCTCAATGCTGCTAGAAGAGAGATTTAAGTATCTTAGACTCTTCAACATTTGAATCGGAGGCAACTTCCTCCTCTTAGAGCCAGCTAGGGAGACTGCCCTTAAGCTTTGTATTTCCGGCAATGTCAAGTCCTGATGCAAACTGCCTTCCCCTGTGAATCCCAGTAGTAGGAGAGTGCTCAAGCGACTTTCTTTAGGTAAATCCAATTGTTTCACGCCTTCTTGGCCAATGCAGGACAAGTGTCGAGCCTCTACCTGATTGGCATGTGAGACGCTACCATCCAACCTCCGGGTAGATTTTCCTGATACAAAGGTTGCCAATTCATGGTTTAGAGCATGCATGGTCGCACGATCTGATTGATTGCATCTGGATTGTCGAAACAGTGAGCTTTCTATTAAGGCCTGAAAGTACTCCTCACCAAGATCTTCCATCTGCTTTCCTTCTTCACGTGGCAAAAACTCATTTGCCATCCACAATAATACTAATTGTTCCTTCTCCAATTCATAACCACTAGGGAAAATGGAACTGAAAGCAAAGCACTGCTTGAGCTGTGGGTGCAGATTATAGTAGCTTAACCCCAAAGTGGGAAGAATGTTTTGCTCCTTTTTGTACAACTGAAAAAAGTCGCAGTGTAGTATCTTTTCCCATTCCTTCAAATCTGGCTCAGAGGACAAGTAACTACCAAGTGACTTTATAGCTACAGGAAGGCCTTCGCACCTGTCAACAATCTTTTCACCTATGGCTTTAAGCTCAGGAGGGACAGGTGAATCTCTATTGCTGAACGCATGCTTTTCGAATAACAACAAAGAATCCTCACGAGATAATGTCTGCAGTCGATGAATCTCATCACTCGTCACCTTAGAAACTCTACCATTGCGCGTTGTGACAACGATCATACTGCCACATGCAACTTTTTGAAGAGTACTTTTCAAGGCATCCCAATGCAGATTATTTTCGTCTGAATAATTGTCAAGAACAAGGAGAAAGCGTTTCCCTTCCAAAATCTGCATCAGTCGAACTTGAAGCTGGGGCGAGTCATCGATATCCCATTTCTTGCAAGTCACTGCCTCAAAAACTTTCCTTGTTAGGGTAAGATCCGTAAATTCTGAGGATGCATTGACCCATGCCCTAACAGGAAAACGATTCTTTACTGTCTCATCATTGTAAACCAGCTGAGCGAGAGTTGTCTTGCCAGCCCCACCCATCGCCTCTATAGAAATCACCGATATCTTCTTGCCACTATCCCCACCACCACCAGTCAACAAGAAGTCAACGATAGCTATCTTGTCAGCGCCCCTGCCATAAGTGGAGGACTCTTCTACCAACGGAGCTGGAGGCGATCCTTGCGGAGTTACCTTTTGAGAACTTTTCCCCAAACCCAGATCATCTTTTTTTGAGACAAGAAATTCTAATGTATTGATAACATCTTCAATCCTGTCTTGCTTTGTTTTGAAAAGCGATTCTAAAGAATCAGAGACCAAACCTTTTACCTGACCAATGAAGCTTTTCGATTCAATTTCTAATCTGGACCGCAAAGCTTCGAAACCGATAGCATCCAGTGTGTCCGCTGCTTCATACAGT
Organism: Ficus hispida; assembly: GCA_025413025.1. NCBI lineage: Eukaryota > Viridiplantae > Streptophyta > Magnoliopsida > Rosales > Moraceae > Ficus > Ficus hispida. The sequence goes on from CM046372.1 coordinate 26,846,416, forward strand.
GCTACAGTGAGATCGTCAAGCCACTTCTTTACTGTTGGGCTGCTCAGTTGCTTCTGCTCAGCCTCGTTGAGTACAGGCGTTATTGAATAATTCAAACATCCCAATTTCTTTACAAGCAGATTCCACGTCTCTCTGTTCCCCTTGATAAGGTCACGAAAATCTGGAGATGCCAGCTTCCCCAATACGACCTGAAAAATAGCACCGATTAAAGCGTCCTCTGTACCGCCCATGTTCTCTCTACTTTCCCGGAAATGAAGAGGAAGAGCTGCAGTTCTTGCTAAAGTAAGAGCAATGTTCTATCCAGATGACTCGCTAGAATGTTTTCAGAGACTGATCCGTGGTTCAAGGATTACTGCCTAGAATTTTTACAGAGACAGACACAGATCCGTGCTGCATAAACTCCCCAGAAACAATGCTCTGTTTTCAGTGTTTAGAAGAGAGAGAAGGAAAAAAAAAAAAAAAAAAACACAGAACAGAACAAAAGTTACAAAAACGGGGTACGAAGTTTCCTCGAAGCTTACAGCATCAGTAGTTGAGCTCAATCTCATAGCCAGCGTCAATTTTAAAGTTAAAGCTGCGAAACCTAATGTTTTGGTCGAGGTATAAGTTTTAACTTTATTTTTTTTTAAATTAATATTATTTATAATTAATTTTTAAAAAATTAATCAGTTTAATCTTAAAATTTTCATCTTTTAACCAATGAATCAAACTAAAACTAATATCATTGTCCTAAAAATTAAGTAAATATATTTAAAACAAATACTTTATTACTTTTTTTTTTTTTTCATTTTTGCATTAAATAGAAGAGTTTAAACTTCATCACAATAACTTACTGATCAAATCTATGTGTTTGATTGGCAGGTTTGAGTTGAAATATTAGCTTGCGTTTGTTCGGCAATAGGAAATGAATTTTTTAAATTAAAGTTAATTGACTTTTTAAAAATTAATTATAAATTTTATTAATTTTTCAGAAAAAGATAATAATTAAAATGAAAACATATGATTAATTAAAGTTAAACTTGAATACCAAATAAAATCCAGTTAAAGTTGTTTGACTCTATTCAGTCTTTCTTGAACTCAATATAAATTTCAAGATATAAATTGATGAATATATATATATTAAATTACGAAATTATTGTTACTATTAGTTTTTTGAACTTGGAAGGAAAAGGGACGAACGGAGGAAAACCTTGGGGGCCTTAACGTTTTCCTAATAAAAATTTTGTAAAAATTTTCATTTTATTTCTGAAAATTAAAAACTTTTATAGTTATTAACTCCCTCATCAAAATCTGGACTTCATCGTTGATGAAAAATTTACACTCTATATTTTTAATAAAATTTAATATCTAATTATTTTTAGATTATATCTACAATGACAAAATTATTATATTTACTACTGTCAAAATAATTATAAAAAAAAAACTACAGACTTTAGAAATACAAAAACTAAATTTGTTTATGTTATTGCACAAAATGTTAAAAACAAAAAACAAAAAATCAAATCAAATGTCATTTTTTGTGCACAATATTTTTGAAAAAAAAATCACGGGAGGAGTTTGGTGAATACCAATGAATACATTGCTGGTTTGATCCCTATCCTTTTTATGAAGATGGAATTTTCCCAAAAATTTTCTTTTTTTTTTGTGACTAAATTCTCCATAAACTCTTTGAAAAGGGTGAAAAATGGTCATTTTTACAAACAAAAAAAATGTTAAGTTAATCAAACATGATTTCCTAGTTAAAGATAGTTAACGAGAAAAATTTACATTATTCAATTTACATGTATCATACATATGATTTGTTACATTCAATAAACATTTTGTTCGTAAAAGAGACCATTTTCGCTCTTTTCAAAGAGTTTATGAAGCATTTAATTACAAAAAAAAAAAAAAAGGTTGGAGACCAAATCACAACTTAAAAAAAAATAAAAACAAAAAAACAAGGGATCAAATTAGCAAATTTACTAAAATATCAAAAGATATCAGTAAAAGTACGAATATTAGTGCTAAAGAAGATTACAAAAACTATTAATAGCTGCTCTAAATCACAGTATTTTTGCAGCGCTGGCGGAGTGCCCCCCTGGATTATGATTTTTTACAAGTATACTATGTTTTTAAAATTTTTCATATAATCCCCTTTATTGTAAATTTTTAAATATTTTCCCACTTAATATAGCTTTTTCTGTTCTTTTTTTTCCCCCCTTTAAATCTCATGATTTTAAATTGGCCTAAATATTTTGTCTCTAATTAACTTCTATTTAAACAAAATTTTCAATTATATCCTTAAGTATTTTTTTAATTTTTTTTTGCACATAATCCATTTAAATATTTTTTTTTATTTTACTCTTTTTCTTATTTAATACTATTAAAGTAAAATTCTTTTTTTTTTCCTTCTTTACATTCATGTATAAAAAAAAAAAATTCAACAAACTGTATTGCATGGTATAAAAATTGGATGTTTTGAGAGTCTTAAAACATCTTTTACAATCTTAATTTATATCCTTCTGAATCAAAATCCTGACTCCATCATTGTTTTATGGTATCTTAGATATGATTAATGTTAACATATATAAATAATTTCTATATGAAAAATTATGCAAATCAGATAGAAATTCTAACCACACACCGTGAGCAAATAACAATCATGGACGTGAAAATAATCGTGTACGTGGAGGATCGTTAGTTGAGTATGAAGATCTTTCACATGCGCAAACAATGTTTTTACTTCATTGGTACCGAAGTCAACATTGGTAGTGTTCACAAATGCAAGAACAAGTATGATGAAAATTGTGTTAAGTGGAAATATTGCAGTCCAACAGTAAAAATGGATATTGTATTGTCATTTATATTGAAAACCGAAAATTTTCTCTTAGATTACTAAAAAAATATTATATTCTGTTAGACTTTCAATGTCACGTTTCTGCCAAATGATTTTTTTTAGTCCAAAGCATTCTCCTTCAAAGCAAGAACAATGTTATATTTAACAAAATTATCTAAACACAAATTTAATTTGAACATACAACTCAAATTCAACAACCGAATGCAAACATATAATTAGAACCTATCCAGTTTCTACCTAATTGTTTTTACAAAATATTGAAAGAAAAAACATTAGTGTAACAACAGAAATTTTTTGAGAGAATGTGATATGTAAAATAAAAAACTAGAGATTAACATAAAATAGAGTGTATTAATTGGGACAATTTACAAAAACAAATATCAGTTATTCATTTATTTATTTTTAAAAAATCTCAGTAATTAATTAAGTCTTACTTCCTCGATAAATAACATTATTAATTTATTTCCATAATATGGTACACTTTCCTTCTTTCCTCCCCCCATGGTGGCAAATTTCCATATATTTTTGAAATTTCCATCTAAATTTTCATATTTGAAAGGTACCAAAATATTTTTTAAATATAATATATTTTCCATCAAAGTATTAGGGAAATATATCTATTTTGGTAAAAGTAATACAATATTTAAAAAATATTGGAAAATATCGATGAAATATCGGAAATTTCGGTGGAAATTTCAGTATAGAAATCTCAGAAATTTTTGTTTGAAAATTTCAGAAATTTTGGATTTTTATCATTTACTATTCTTTTAAGCATGCCATAATTATCTTTTATTTTTTAAAATGAATGGTGAGAGAAAGCAACTAGCAACTAGCAACTAGTAACTAACATGTTATAATTATTTTATATTTTTCTAGAGAGAGACTGTGGTATAGTCTCTTCCAAATGACTTTATCGGTAGAACTCTTTTTTTTAACCGTTAGATTTAATCGAACGGTTGATATATAGAGGTGTACCATACTTATCATACACCTTACCTCATATAACTTTTCCACCCCAAATCTTCTCCGTCGCCGGTGACCTTCCCATTGCCTCCAGTGATCGACGCCGACAACCCCCCACACCGGGGACCCACACTAGCCCCCCCAGCCCAGGACCCAGCCTCGGTGGCCCCCCACACCGCCCGGCCCCCACGCCCCTGCACCCCCCCCCCAACCAGCCCCAGCTAGCCCGGCGCCCCACCACCCCAGGCCCCCTCCCCTGGCCTCCCAGCAACCCCCAGCCCCCCAGTGCCCCCCCCCCCCCCGATGGGACCCTTTGATTCCTAGCATGAGGAATTATGCTTTGTTTTGTTTTTTTTTTTTTTTTTTTAAAGTGTTAGTTTTAGTTTAGTTTAGTCTTTTTGTTAGTTTGGTTTTAGTGTTAGTTCAAAATTTTCCCCCAAAATGGAGACGTGATTTTCATGAAAGCGTACCGTTTTTCGTGATGGATAGGCAAGGGAGGCCACTAGCAACATTCTCGCGCCGAAACGACGTCTTTTTTTGAAAAATGGCACGCGTTCGTGATAATAATAATAAAAAAAAAAAACAAAATAACAAAATAAACATAGAGAGAAATCTACCTCTGAAGAAAGAGGACAAAATTGATAGCTTGGAGGAAAACGACATGAACATAACGGAGCAATAAGTCTTCGTTTGATCAGTTAGTTGGAAACGAAATTTTTAAATTGGAATTGATTGAATTTTTAAAAATTAATTATAAATTTTATTAATTTAAAAAAAAATAAAAAAAATTAATATGAAAAAATAAAATTTAAATAGAGTTAAACTAAAATATTAAAAAGAATGTAAATTTGTCAACAACTTTAATGTGTAAGGTCGTTGATGTGCATCGCTCGGTACCACAACGAAATCCAAGCAAAATCAACCAATCGATTTAGTACCCAAAATGAAAGGGCAATTAATATACATATATATATATATATATATATTAAAGAGAAAAAAAAAAAAGAAAAAAAACAAAAGAAAAAAGGCGTCAGAAGGCAGGAGGCAGGAGGAGAGGGAGGAAGCTTCCTGGGTAGTACTCGAATATACATAAACATAAGAGCTCCGATTCTGAAAGCAAAACTTGAAGATTTGCAACGCAGCAACAGGAGTGCTCTCGGTTTGCAGCAGCTTTTGAAAGATCCGGCGGAAACAGAACATGGCGTATCCTGGAGAAGGCAAATACGACGTCTTCATTAGTTTTCGAGGGAAAGATACGCGCGCAAGTTTTGTTTCGCATTTAGACAAAGCTTTGAATGAGAAGAAAATTCGTACCGTCTTCAACGAGGATGAAGAAAGAAGTGATGAAATTTCTGAGCAACTTTTGACAGCTATTGAAGAATCAACAGTTTCAATAGTCGTTTTCTCAAGTAACTACGCTTCCTCCAGGTGGTGCTTGGATGAGCTGGTCCATATTCTCGAATGCAACAAAAGCACGGGGCAGATGGTTATTCCAATTTTCTACCATGTCGATCCCTCCGAGGTTGCTACCCAGACAGGGACTTTCGCCCATTCTTTTGCTAAGCATTCTAGGGTTTTCAATCGCGATTTACGAATTGTGCAGAAATGGAAACATGCCTTGTCTGAAACCGTCAATCTCTCCGGTGCCGGTGGTTGGGATTTGAATCAGAGGTTGGTAACCCATTTAAATTTTATTACAAAAATATTATGTGTACAAGCCTCCTCCTTAATTTCAATACCGTTTTGCCTATGCCCTCTGTCTGTCTGCCTGTTTCATTTGTTTTGTTTTTAGTTTTCCATGGCTTGTGGCTTGCCAAAGCAATTTAATTTTATTTATGTAATGTTTT
>CM046372.1:26852164-26868830 GCA_025413025.1 Ficus hispida
TTTTTTTTTGGCGCAACAGGACACGAACAAAAACCAAACTATTAAAATCGTATTCCACCATAAAAATCCACGTTTAAACGTACTAGCAACCAAACTTGCAGAATATTACCAACACATTCATCAATCAATAAATATATACAATATAATAGATACACATGAAATATATAAAATTTTATGTTTAGCAACCAATCAAGAATCACCATTTAAAGTCAAAATTCAAATGCGAAAAAAGAAGAAGAAGAAGAAATTACACAAACAAAAACACCGGAACGGTGAAGCTACTATAAAAAATATTAACGTATCTCAATGTAATTTTTTAGTATAGTCATTGAAGAGTGAAAATTTAGGGTCAAAATAGTAAGGTTAATAGATTACTTATTTGGGGATTTGATATTTAGGTATTTATGAAAAGAAAAAAAGAACGATTAATTTTAGGAATACTCTCTAAGTTTTGTACCATATTTCATTTTGCTCTCTAAATTATCAAAATTGTTTAAAATGCTCCATGATATATGTAAAACAACTAAAATTGCCCATTCCATCTATTTTGGTTTATTTATTAAACAGAATTACTGACATGACATGAATAAATTAAATAAATTAATTTTAACATATAAATCATAATTATGAAAAAATAACAAAAAGCAAATTAACCTACATAAAATTGATTTTTTTTTTCCCTCTCAGTCCTATGCTCTCTCGTGTTCTCTCTATCCAGAAATACTCTCGCCAGGGCAGCCAAGAGGAAAAACAAATTACATAAGGACCATTCCGAGAGGGTGGGTGGGGGGTGTTGATGTCGCCTGGTGTGCACTTCGGGGCCCGGTGGGGAGAGCCCCGGCAGGGTGAGGTCGCCGAGGGAGGGGAGTTGATGTGGGTGGGCTGTCGACTGGGCGGCGCGGCGGAGTTACCGGCGGTGCAACACTAGACGAATGGAATCCCACTGAAGCAACCCAAACCAGATAGCAGCTGGAAAGGCGCAGCGAACAAAAAGATGAGCTGCATTCTCTAAATGATCATCACACAACGGGCACTCCAAAGGAATCTCTCCTCCCACAAGGCATGCCACTCCGGAAGCCTTGATCCCAGAAATCTGCTTTCATTTGATACCCAATAAGCTCCCTGGACAGAGAAGCCGACTCTGCATCCATAATCCTCCACTCTTTCTCGCAGTCCCATCTAGTAGTACCAGGGATCACAAGCTCCTTCACAAAAACCACCTCCACCGATCGAAATCCAACCCACCACATTGTCTAGGTTTGCACATAGACATCCCAAGCTTTAAGGGCCCAACATCTATTTTTAGCAGTATCCCCAGTCCAAAAAAAAAAAAAAAACAAAAACAAAAACAAAACAATCGCCGTTATGTAGTTAGCTCCACTCGGTAACTTAAAGGTTGACATGATAGTATAAAACCAGGATAGCTTGTGCTACTGATTTTATCAATGTCGCCCTTCTGCCTGAGAAGAAGCTTTTCTTGCCAACCGTCTAATCGCACAGCAACTCTTACCAGTAAAGAAGCTTCTAATCGCACAGCAACTCTTACCAGTAAAGAAGCTTTTCTTGCCACCCCCTCTAATCGCAGAGCAACTCTTCCCAGTACAAAATCAAAATCTTCAATTTTTTTTCTTCTAGAAGCAAATCTAATCTTGCTACTTCCAAAGAATAGAGGTATTGATTACAAGAATTATAGTCAGAAAGGATGAGAAGCAAATTACTTGGAGATATGCCCAGATCCCAAAATGCCACTGTGTCCGTGCTAAGGCATTGCATTTTATATGGCAATTGCCAGATCATCCCATGGCTCTCATCACATACAGGATGAAAATACAGAGTTTTTGTTCCACCTTTCCATTTATCTACGGGCGACTGCAGTTCAGAAAGTCCAGTCAGCATAACAAATTAGTAAATCTTGTGCACTGCTTGATTGTCTGTGACAGAGAGAGGAAGAAACCAAGAGATGTGCCGTCATCCTAGTCCCTTTGCACTGCTTGATTGGTTTTCATCTTTTGAATATGGTAAATGCGGTTCACACTACATTTCCATTCAAAGACCAACTCCTTCTCGTGAGGAAGCGAGATTGGACTATAGTGGTTAATGTCTCATCAAAGAATATACCTATTCACCAGAAACATTCAAGAAAACATGAGGTTAACAGGAATCAAGCTTAACTAGTTATGACCTCCAAAGATGAGAAGTGTCCATATTAGAATTAAAGTTTGAAAGATGGGAGATTAACATACCTGAGTTCATGTGTTGTATAAAATAATGGTAGGCCCTCCAAAACACCAGCGCAGGCTAATCCTTCAAACCCAAGGGGAACAAGCTGCAGTTATGGAAAGGGTAAGCAACCTCTTCTTCTGAATTGAGTGCGCTGCAATGCGGTATTGGTTTGTGGAGACCTTGGCAATGCCAATCGAGGTACCAGTGTTTGATCCGTCCTCTGAAGTTTTGTCTGGGATGGAAAATAACGATCAACATCCACATTTAGCTTCGGACAGTTGATCAAATAAAGTTCCTTAACATTAGAAAAAATTTGGCGTTGGCCTTCAGAACCTGATCCATCTCCCAAAAATGACCAGCTCTTCCACTGTGGCATATCCTCAAATACAAATTTCTAAGGATTTAAATGGCATAAACTGGGGAGGACCGTATGAATAAAACTCATCATTTATTGTTTCCAGCCTATGGAATCCTTTAATCACAAGCTTACTCAAGGAGGGCAGTTGCCCAAGAGGTGGCAAAGAGTGGCATCTTTTACAGTTAACCAGGCTCACAAACTTTATATTGCAAAACGAATGACTTCCCACCCAATTTGGAAAATCCTTGCCGTAGTACCCGGTAATAATAAGCTCCTCCAAATTTGTGTGAGGATGCAGTTTCTCAAGTGTTTCTTCATAAAATTCTTCTCTTCCAGTTTCAGCACTGGCTCCCCATGCAAACTCTAACGTTCTAAGATGCTTCTTTTCTTTCAAACTGGCCTCTGAAACGTCACCCACGCTACAAACATGTTGAAGCCCTGAAATTGCAAGGCCTTTGTGCAGGTGTTGAAGCTCTCCTATCTCCTTAATGCTAACTCCAGTAGATTCAGCCAAAAAAAAATCAGTGAGAGTGCGCAAATCTTTCAAATCACTCATCTTCGGTGGCATCTCCGTCAAGCTTGTGCCAGAAATGTTGAGATGACGCAAATTAACTAGTCTTCTCATGTTGGTTGGCAAACGAGTAATCCTTTTGCAATTGGATAATTCCACTGTCTGCAAATAGTATAAAGCACAAATTTCGTCAGGTAACTCCTCAATGCTGCTAGAAGAGAGATTTAAGTATCTTAGACTCTTCAACATTTGAATCGGAGGCAACTTCCTCCTCTTAGAGCCAGCTAGGAGACTGCCCTTAAGCTTTGTATTTCCGGCAATGTCAAGTCTGATGCAAACTGCCTTCCCCTGTGAATCCCAGTAGTAGGAGAGTGCTCAAGCGACTTTCTTTAGGTAAATCCAATTGTTTCACGCCTTCTTGGCCAATGCAGGACAAGTGTCGAGCCTCTACCTGATTGGCATGTGAGACGCTACCATCCAACCTCCGGGTAGATTTTCCTGATACAAAGGTTGCCAATTCATGGTTTAGAGCATGCATGGTCGCACGATCTGATTGATTGCATCTGGATTGTCGAAACAGTGAGCTTTCTATTAAGGCCTGAAAGTACTCCTCACCAAGATCTTCCATCTGCTTTCCTTCTTCACGTGGCAAAAACTCATTTGCCATCCACAATAATACTAATGTTCCTTCTCCAATTCATAACCACTAGGGAAAATGAACTGAAAGCAAAGCACTGCTTGAGCTGTGGGTGCAGATTATAGTAGCTTAACCCCAAAGTGGGAAGAATGTTTTGCTCCTTTTTGTACAACTGAAAAAAGTCGCAGTGTAGTATCTTTTCCCATTCCTTCAAATCTGGCTCAGAGGACAAGTAACTACCAAGTGACTTTATAGCTACAGGAAGGCCTTCGCACCTGTCAACAATCTTTTCACCTATGGCTTTAAGCTCAGGAGGGACAGGTGAATCTCTATTGCTGAACGCATGCTTTTCGAATAACAACAAAGAATCCTCACGAGATAATGTCTGCAGTCGATGAATCTCATCACTCGTCACCTTAGAAACTCTACCATTGCGCGTTGTGACAACGATCATACTGCCACATGCAACTTTTTGAAGAGTACTTTTCAAGGCATCCCAATGCAGATTATTTTCGTCTGAATAATTGTCAAGAACAAGGAGAAAGCGTTTCCCTTCCAAAATCTGCATCAGTCGAACTTGAAGCTGGGGCGAGTCATCGATATCCCATTTCTTGCAAGTCACTGCCTCAAAAACTTTCCTTGTTAGGGTAAGATCCGTAAATTCTGAGGATGCATTGACCCATGCCCTAACAGGAAAACGATTCTTTACTGTCTCATCATTGTAAACCAGCTGAGCGAGAGTTGTCTTGCCAGCCCCACCCATCGCCTCTATAGAAATCACCGATATCTTCTTGCCACTATCCCCACCACCACCAGTCAACAAGAAGTCAACGATAGCTATCTTGTCAGCGCCCCTGCCATAAGTGGAGGACTCTTCTACCAACGGAGCTGGAGGCGATCCTTGCGGAGTTACCTTTTGAGAACTTTTCCCCAAACCCAGATCATCTTTTTTTGAGACAAGAAATTCTAATGTATTGATAACATCTTCAATCCTGTCTTGCTTTGTTTTGAAAAGCGATTCTAAAGAATCAGAGACCAAACCTTTTACCTGACCAATGAAGCTTTTCGATTCAATTTCTAATCTGGACCGCAAAGCTTCGAAACCGATAGCATCCAGTGTGTCCGCTGCTTCATACAGTGCTACAGTGAGATCGTCAAGCCACTTCTTTACTGTTGGGCTGCTCAGTTGCTTCTGCTCAGCCTCGTTGAGTACAGGCGTTATTGAATAATTCAAACATCCCAATTTCTTTACAAGCAGATTCCACGTCTCTCTGTTCCCCTTGATAAGGTCACGAAAATCTGGAGATGCCAGCTTCCCCAATACGACCTGAAAAATAGCACCGATTAAAGCGTCCTCTGTACCGCCCATGTTCTCTCTACTTTCCCGGAAATGAAGAGGAAGAGCTGCAGTTCTTGCTAAAGTAAGAGCAATGTTCTATCCAGATGACTCGCTAGAATGTTTTCAGAGACTGATCCGTGGTTCAAGGATTACTGCCTAGAATTTTTACAGAGACAGACACAGATCCGTGCTGCATAAACTCCCCAGAAACAATGCTCTGTTTTCAGTGTTTAGAAGAGAGAGAAGGAAAAAAAAAAAAAAAAAACACAGAACAGAACAAAAGTTACAAAAACGGGGTACGAAGTTTCCTCGAAGCTTACAGCATCAGTAGTTGAGCTCAATCTCATAGCCAGCGTCAATTTTAAAGTTAAAGCTGCGAAACCTAATGTTTTGGTCGAGGTATAAGTTTTAACTTTATTTTTTTTTAAATTAATATTATTTATAATTAATTTTTAAAAAATTAATCAGTTTAATCTTAAAATTTTCATCTTTTAACCAATGAATCAAACTAAAACTAATATCATTGTCCTAAAAAATTAAGTAAATATATTTAAAACAAATACTTTATTACTTTTTTTTTTTTTCATTTTTGCATTAAATAGAAGAGTTTAAACTTCATCACAATAACTTACTGATCAAATCTATGTGTTTGATTGGCAGGTTTGAGTTGAAATATTAGCTTGCGTTTGTTCGGCAATAGGAAATGAATTTTTTAAATTAAAGTTAATTGACTTTTTAAAAATTAATTATAAATTTTATTAATTTTTCAGAAAAAGATAATAATTAAAATGAAAACATATGATTTAATTAAAGTTAAACTTGAATACCAAATAAAATCCAGTTAAAGTTGTTTGACTCTATTCAGTCTTTCTTGAACTCATATAAATTTCAAGATATAAATTGATGAATATATATATATTAAATTACGAAATTATTGTTACTATTAGTTTTTTGAACTTGGAAGGAAAAGGGACGAACGGAGGAAAACCTTGGGGGCCTTAACGTTTTCCTAATAAAAATTTTGTAAAAATTTTCATTTTATTTCTGAAAATTAAAAACTTTTATAGTTATTAACTCCCTCATCAAAATCTGGACTTCATCGTTGATGAAAAATTTACACTCTATATTTTTAATAAAATTTAATATCTAATTATTTTTAGATTATATCTACAATGACAAAATTATTATATTTACTACTGTCAAAATAATTATAAAAAAAAAACTACAGACTTTAGAAATACAAAAACTAAATTTGTTTATGTTATTGCACAAAATGTTAAAAACAAAAAACAAAAAATCAAATCAAATGTCATTTTTTGTGCACAATATTTTTGAAAAAAAATCACGGGAGGAGTTTGGTGAATACCAATGAATACATTGCTGGTTTGATCCCTATCCTTTTTATGAAGATGGAATTTTCCCAAAAATTTTCTTTTTTTTTGTGACTAAATTCTCCATAAACTCTTTGAAAAGGGTGAAAAATGGTCATTTTTACAAACAAAAAAAATGTTAAGTTAATCAAACATGATTTCCTAGTTAAAGATAGTTAACGAGAAAAATTTACATTATTCAATTTACATGTATCATACATATGATTTGTTACATTCAATAAACATTTTGTTCGTAAAAGAGACCATTTTTCGCTCTTTTCAAAGAGTTTATGAAGCATTTAATTACAAAAAAAAAAAAAAAGGTTGGAGACCAAATCACAACTTAAAAAAAAATAAAAACAAAAAAACAAGGGATCAAATTAGCAAATTTACTAAAATATCAAAAGATATCAGTAAAAGTACGAATATTAGTGCTAAAGAAGATTACAAAAACTATTAATAGCTGCTCTAAATCACAGTATTTTTGCAGCGCTGGCGGAGTGCCCCCTGGATTATGATTTTTTTACAAGTATACTATGTTTTTAAAATTTTTCATATAATCCCCTTTATTGTAAATTTTTAAATATTTTCCCACTTAATATAGCTTTTTCTGTTCTTTTTTTTCCCCCCTTTAAATCTCATGATTTTAAATTGGCCTAAATATTTTGTCTCTAATTAACTTCTATTTAAACAAAATTTTCAATTATATCCTTAAGTATTTTTTTAATTTTTTTTTGCACATAATCCATTTAAATATTTTTTTTTATTTTACTCTTTTTCTTATTTAATACTATTAAAGTAAAATTCTTTTTTTTTTTCCTTCTTTACATTCATGTATAAAAAAAAAAATTCAACAAACTGTATTGCATGGTATAAAAATTGGATGTTTTGAGAGTCTTAAAACATCTTTTACAATCTTAATTTATATCCTTCTGAATCAAAATCCTGACTCCATCATTGTTTTATGGTATCTTAGATATGATTAATGTTAACATATATAAATAATTTCTATATGAAAAATTATGCAAATCAGATAGAAATTCTAACCACACACCGTGAGCAAATAACAATCATGGACGTGAAAATAATCGTGTACGTGGAGGATCGTTAGTTGAGTATGAAGATCTTTCACATGCGCAAACAATGTTTTTACTTCATTGGTACCGAAGTCAACATTGGTAGTGTTCACAAATGCAAGAACAAGTATGATGAAAATTGTGTTAAGTGGAAATATTGCAGTCCAACAGTAAAAATGGATATTGTATTGTCATTTATATTGAAAACCGAAAATTTTCTCTTAGATTACTAAAAAAATATTATATTCTGTTAGACTTTCAATGTCACGTTTCTGCCAAATGATTTTTTTAGTCCAAAGCATTCTCCTTCAAAGCAAGAACAATGTTATATTTAACAAAATTATCTAAACACAAATTTAATTTGAACATACAACTCAAATTCAACAACCGAATGCAAACATATAATTAGAACCTATCCAGTTTCTACCTAATTGTTTTTACAAAATATTGAAAGAAAAAACATTAGTGTAACAACAGAAATTTTTTGAGAGAATGTGATATGTAAAATAAAAAACTAGAGATTAACATAAATAGAGTGTATTAATTGGGACAATTTACAAAAACAAATATCAGTTATTCATTTATTTATTTTTAAAAAATCTCAGTAATTAATTAAGTCTTACTTCCTCGATAAATAACATTATTAATTTATTTCCATAATATGGTACACTTTCCTTCTTTCCTCCCCCCATGGTGGCAAATTTCCATATATTTTTGAAATTTCCATCTAAATTTTCATATTTGAAAGGTACCAAAATATTTTTTAAATATAATATATTTTCCATCAAAGTATTAGGGAAATATATCTATTTTGGTAAAAGTAATACAATATTTAAAAAATATTGGAAAATATCGATGAAATATCGGAAATTTCGGTGGAAATTTCAGTATAGAAATCTCAGAAATTTTTGTTTGAAAATTTCAGAAATTTTGGATTTTTATCATTTACTATTCTTTTAAGCATGCCATAATTATCTTTTATTTTTTAAAATGAATGGTGAGAGAAAGCAACTAGCAACTAGCAACTAGTAACTAACATGTTATAATTATTTTATATTTTTCTAGAGAGAGACTGTGGTATAGTCTCTTCCAAATGACTTTATCGGTAGAACTCTTTTTTTAACCGTTAGATTTAATCGAACGGTTGATATATCAGAGGTGTACCATACTTATCATACACCTTACCTCATATAAACTTTTCCACCCCAAATCTTCTCCGTCGCCGGTGACCTTCCCATTGCCTCCAGTGATCGACGCCGACAACCCCCCACACCGGGGACCCACACTAGCCCCCCCAGCCCAGGACCCAGCCTCGGTGGCCCCCCACACCGCCCCGGCCCCCCACGCCCCTGCACCCCCCCCCCAACCAGCCCCCAGCTAGCCCGGCGCCCCACCACCCCAGGCCCCCCTCCCCTGGCCTCCCAGCAACCCCCAGCCCCCCAGTGCCCCCCCCCCCCCGATGGGACCCTTTGATTCCTAGCATGAGGAATTATGCTTTGTTTTGTTTTTTTTTTTTTTTTTTTAAGTGTTAGTTTTAGTTTAGTTTAGTCTTTTTGTTAGTTTGGTTTTAGTGTTAGTTCAAAATTTTCCCCCAAAATGGAGACGTGATTTTCATGAAAGCGTACCGTTTTTCGTGATGGATAGGCAAGGGAGGCCACTAGCAACATTCTCGCGCCGAAACGACGTCTTTTTTTGAAAAATGGCACGCGTTCGTGATAATAATAATAAAAAAAAAAAACAAAATAACAAAATAAACATAGAGAGAAATCTACCTCTGAAGAAAGAGGACAAAATTGATAGCTTGGAGGAAAACGACATGAACATAACGGAGCAATAAGTCTTCGTTTGATCAGTTAGTTGGAAACGAAATTTTTAAATTGGAATTGATTGAATTTTTAAAAATTAATTATAAATTTTATTAATTTAAAAAAAAATAAAAAAAATTAATATGAAAAATAAAATTTAAATAGAGTTAAACTAAAATATTAAAAAGAATGTAAATTTGTCAACAACTTTAATGTGTAAGGTCGTTGATGTGCATCGCTCGGTACCACAACGAAATCCAAGCAAAATCAACCAATCGATTTAGTACCCAAAATGAAAGGGCAATTAATATACATATATATATATATATATATATTAAAGAGAAAAAAAAAAAGAAAAAAAACAAAAGAAAAAGGCGTCAGAAGGCAGGAGGCAGGAGGAGAGGGAGGAAGCTTCCTGGGTAGTACTCGAATATACATAAACATAAGAGCTCCGATTCTGAAAGCAAAACTTGAAGATTTGCAACGCAGCAACAGGAGTGCTCTCGGTTTGCAGCAGCTTTTGAAAGATCCGGCGGAAACAGAACATGGCGTATCCTGGAGAAGGCAAATACGACGTCTTCATTAGTTTTCGAGGGAAAGATACGCGCGCAAGTTTTGTTTCGCATTTAGACAAAGCTTTGAATGAGAAGAAAATTCGTACCGTCTTCAACGAGGATGAAGAAAGAAGTGATGAAATTTCTGAGCAACTTTTGACAGCTATTGAAGAATCAACAGTTTCAATAGTCGTTTTCTCAAGTAACTACGCTTCCTCCAGGTGGTGCTTGGATGAGCTGGTCCATATTCTCGAATGCAACAAAAGCACGGGGCAGATGGTTATTCCAATTTTCTACCATGTCGATCCCTCCGAGGTTGCTACCCAGACAGGGACTTTCGCCCATTCTTTTGCTAAGCATTCTAGGGTTTTCAATCGCGATTTACGAATTGTGCAGAAATGGAAACATGCCTTGTCTGAAACCGTCAATCTCTCCGGTGCCGGTGGTTGGGATTTGAATCAGAGGTTGGTAACCCATTTAAATTTTATTACAAAAATATTATGTGTACAAGCCTCCTCCTTAATTTCAATACCGTTTTGCCTATGCCCTCTGTCTGTCTGCCTGTTTCATTTGTTTTGTTTTTAGTTTTCCATGGCTTGTGGCTTGCCAAAGCAATTTAATTTTATTTATGTAATGTTTTGAGCGAGTTATTTTGCAGGCCTGAGAGCAAAGTTATTGGTGAGGTTGTTGAACATATTTCGAAAATTCTGGACCTTCATTTCTTCCGCGCTGAAAAAGACTTGGTGGGAATGGCTTCTCGTGTCAGGAAACTTTTCTCATGCTTAGACATCGGGTTGAATGACGTTCGGATTGTTGGGATATTGGGTAAGGGAGGGATTGGTAAAACAACACTTGTTACTTATGTTTTCAATAGGATTTTTAACCAATTCGACTCGAGCTGCTTTCTTGCCAATGTTGGGGACGAATCCACAAAACATGGCTCACTTTGCTCGCAAGCAAAGCTTTTTAAAACCTTGCTGAAAACCGAAACTTTCATACAAGACCTTGATGTGGAAATCAATTTGCTCAGATACAAGCTAAGTTCTAAGAAGGTGCTTGTCGTTCTTGATGATGTGAGCGAATTAGATCAACTGGAGGCTTTAGCTGGGAAGGCTGGAGATGTATGTGATTCCTTTGCCCCTGGAAGTAGAATCATCATAACATCTAGAGATAGGCAATTGCTCAGCTTGTATGGTGCGCATGACATTTTTGAAGTTGAGAGTTTAACTGATGATGAATCTCTTCAGCTTTTCTGTCAAAAAGCTTTCAACCAATACCTCCCTAAAGATGATTATGTAGAGCTCTCAAGGAGCATTTCAAAGTTTGCTGGTGGTCTTCCTCTAGCTCTTAATGTCTTGGGCTCCTCCCTTCACGCGCGAGAGAGAGACGTATGGTTAAATGCTTTGCGTCATCTAGATGAAATTTCTAAAGATATAGAACTTCACCGTATGCTGCAAGTGTCTTATGATGCACTCTGTCCAAACGAGAAGGAGATCTTTTTGGACATTGCGTGCTTCTTCAAAGGAGAGGATGTATCTCGTGTAAACATGATTCTCGAGAGTTGCAACTTCTTTCCCACTGTTGGAATTCATGTCCTTATAGACAAATCTCTAATATCTATTCAAGAAGGAAAGATACGGATGCATGATGTAATTCGTGATTTGGCTCAAAAAATTGTATGTCAAGAATCTCTCAAAGAGCCCGGCAAGCGTAGCAGGCTGTGGTCGTACGAAGATGCTTGTCATGTACTTCAGAAGAACAAGGTATGACGACATTACCCCTCTTGCCCTGTACGAAGTATTAGGCGCCCTTTATGCTGTCAATTACTATGGCTGTTTATGTTTTCTCGTGCTCATCTATTTCACATGAACTTTTCTGCTGGTATAGGGAACGAGAAAGGTCAAAGGCTTGTTTTTATGCTCCCCTGGAAAAGAAGAAGAGCAAGTACACTTGAACCGGGACCCATTCTCGGTGATGGAGAATCTGAGGTTTTTGAAGATTTGCAATGTGAAGGTTTGGGGATGTCTCAAATACAATATTCCTAAAAGTCTGCGACTCTTGGAATGGCACAAATATCCTTTAAGATCAATTCCATCGAGTTTTAAACCCAAAAAGCTTGTTGAACTTAGCATGCCTGGTAGCAGAATTGAACGACTATGGAGAACGCCTAGAGTAAGATTCATTACGTTATAGTAGCACCTATATTAATCTAGCTATGAACTCCAAGAGAAGCTCGTTTTATTCTATGTTCATGTTTAGCATTTATCTGTTCAAATAATGATCCCGTTGTGGTTTTGAACAGCTGTTGAACGAGTTAAGATTACTCAATCTTAGCGACTGTCAATACTTGAAAAGGACCCCTGACTTTACTATGATGCCAAGTCTTGAGAGACTACTCCTTGAAGGTTGCAAACGATTGTCTGAGGTTCATCCGTCACTTGGAGCTTTGCAGCATCTCGTTTCGTTGAATATGAAGGGTTGTGAATCTCTAGAAAGGCTTCCTCAAAAATTCAAATTGCGATCTCTTAAAACATTTATTCTTTCAGGATGTTCCAATCTAAAAAATTTTCCGGAGATTGTGGACAATATGGAAAAATTATCAGAGCTACATTTAGAAGGAACCAATATACAAGAACTTCCACTTTCATTAAAGTGCTGCTCTGGCCTTGTTTGTTTAGATCTAAGGAATTGTAAGAGCCTCTATGGCTCATTGAACAACGTCCTTGGTAACTTGACATCTCTAAAAGTTCTCAATCTATCGGGCTGCTCAAATGTTGATCAGTTCCCTGAAAACCTAGGCAACTTGGAACAGTTGGAGCAGTTTTTCATAAGTGGAACTTTCATAAGAAGAGTTCCTTCATCAATCCTACATCTAAAGAAGCTTAAACTATTGTCATTTCGAGGATGTAGAGGTTTGCAATTGCCTGCTTCGTTCTCAGGATTGTGCTTTTTAACGACATTAGATCTGAGTCAATGCAATCTACAACAAGGAGCGATCCCAAATGATATTGACAGCCTATCCTCATTGGAGTACCTAGATTTGAGTGAAAACGAATTTAGTACCATACCTGAAAAAATCTCCCTACTATCTAAGCTAAGAGTGCTTGACTTGTCCAAGTGTAGCAATCTCCAGTCATTACCGAAGCTTCCGTTAACTTTACGATACGTCATTGCGTATGATTGTCCATGTTGAGAGGAGTTTCATCTGTTGATCTAACAATAATGAGTTGGAAAGAGGTATTTCATATCATTGATTGCCGAAAAGCATTAAGTCCAGCGAGTATTGCAGAATGCATGAACGAATACTACTTCTTGGAGAATATACTGACATATTCTTTCCTAAATTCATTGAGGTCTATCTCTATCTTCGTCTCTCATCTCTCTATCTCCATGACATACCGAAATTCTTTCTAATTCTTTGTTGTTTTATTGTTTTGCAGGAACTAATTTGGGATGAAAGACAATTTCAAATTTGTTTGCCGTATACTAGGATTCCCGACTGGTGTAATAATTGGTGTATGGGCTCCTCTATAATAGTTATGAAGATGTCCACAACAGATGATCAGTATACAAGGAAGGGATTTTTCTTATTTCTTGTGATTTTGATCAAGGAGCATGATCACTTCGATGAAGATCAGGAATTTATAAGGATTTCTTGTCATTTCAAACTAGTGATGGTCAGTTTGAACATTTCCTGTCTTTTCAAAACTTCCAACACCTTGGGGATGGTTCATATGGAATTTTTTGCTATGTACCATGCTTACAGTTGAACTTGGCCAGTCGCATTACCGGAGCTTCATTTTCCATCAATAGACCGAATCTAGAGTTGAAGATGTCTGGATTACATCTAGTGTTTGAGCAAGAGGTGGAAAACTTTAGTAAACAATTATCTCAAACTGCTAATGAACACCGCAATGTAGTTTCGCACTTTTCTCGACATTGTGAGCAGTTGTTGGATGGGCCAACAAAATTAGGAGGCACAGATGATGGGAGAAAAATTGGGTATGATGCATTGGAAAGACAAATAATTGCAAAGGAGACTCCATATGAAGCAGAACCTCAGTGCAGTACTTGGTTGATGGGTCCTTCTGTGAATCAGTGCTTAACAACTGACTCAACTGTACAGAAAACAAGAGAAATATGGTCACTGCTTTCAAAACTCTTTCAGGTTACTTTCTGTTTTGTGCCCATATATATATATATACACACACATATATATATATATGCTTTCCACTTCCCCCACTAACGTACCGATTATATTGTTTACAGGGGCGCAGTGTGCGTACTTGCACTTATCACTTTGTTATTCCTTTGATGGTACTTTCGCCTTTTTTCTTTCACCACTGTTTGGGCAATGTAGCGGTTTGTTATGTTCCTCCGAGTTTGTATGATGATGAGAAATGGGTTGGACTTGAACTTTATGTTTTGTTTACACGGCATCCTGCTGGTTCAAGTGAAGTTCCTACTGTAATTGTTGATTTGTATGGTCATGGAATTAGTACAGTCCCTATGCTAACATACCCTTTTGTGGAGAATGATCTGTTTGGATCGGTATTTGTTGTCTGTCATGTACCACGTGAGTGTTTTCCAGAGCAACTGAACCAATGCGAGGGTATAAGCGCTTTGTTTAGACCTATTACCTCAGGTGTGGAGATCCAAATGTGTGGGACACGGTTACTGTATGAGCAAGACTCGGAATCTTTAGTTGAAGCAATAATTGAATGTACATGGAGGATACCAGATGTTGTCCTTTTCCTTCACCATCAAGTTGAAGTAAATATTAAAGCAGCAGAAGAATTCCTCCAAAAGGTTGACTTTGGGGACCAGAATGCGTTGAGACAAGAAATGCCACATTCTGGTCCTATTCCTTTCATGAAAGGTCAGCTACTTTTGTAATTACAATTTTTTTATTGCACATTTGTAGCAGTTTCTTTTATTCAAATTCGTTGCGTAACACGATCTTTATGTTTGATTATGGTAGGGAGTTGATTGAATCCTTGCAAAAGCTTTTCACTAGTACTTTGCTGCAGAAGTACAGATCTTATCTTCAAGAGCAAGGATATAAAGAATTGATCCATGTTGCTTCATTCAGAGCGCCACTTTATGGAGAATATGGAACATGTGGAAGAAATTCTGGTGAAGGAGGATCGAGATATTTAATCTATGATTTTAATCATGTGCATATAATGGCCGAGACTCTCCTCTGTTCTGGTAACCCTGGGAACTGGAGAAGACCTTCAGTTTTGCTTACGGAATTCTTCAACAATTCTGTTGTGGTCACTCTAAGTGTGAAGGTCATATGGTTTCCATGTCAAAGCAGTTTAATCCTTGCTCAACATACAATATGTGTTTCCCACGAAAGGAAATGCTGCAGTGGCTTGATCATCAAAGTAGTACATCTATGGTGGAAATTAAGCTGCCCACAAATCTGTATGATGATAACGATGGAGGGGACTTGTCATCTGTGCTTCTTTTGCTGTCCATGAGCATTCCCACTACTGCAGACGTGTCTTTCAAGCTTTTGTGCCACTTGACAAGCAATGGATGCTGTTTGAATCCCGTCTCCCTATATTCGGACACGAAAGATGAATTCAAGTGGTATATATTCGTGGTTTTCATTTGGATAAGCTACTTACCTCATGCGATGCTTGAAGAATTGAAAGGACAAACAAATGTTGAGGCTCGAATTTACAGTTCTTGCCCATACTTGACGGTGAGGAAGTGTGGCATCCGCCTTCTCTACCAAGAAGACGCAGAAGATTTCAAGGAAGAATTGATTCATTGCTGGACCTCATTCTTTGACAACTTGGCTCCCATCTCTCGTTTCATAGCAGATAAAAGGGAAAAAGATACTTCGTGCTGATAATGAACAAATCCGGATAACTGTTCGATGGAGCTCTTAGGCTTGTGTATGACCAAACATCGTGCTAGTTCATGGAAACCATTCTACATTACTAGGACTCTCTCTCTGTCTCATCTATCTGGCTTTGACTGCAATTACTATATATTTTGTCCTCCATCCATCAGGCTTGAAGATGTTGGATTACTTGTACGATCTCTTTCATTCCCCCCCCCCCCCCACCAGAATATCTTATGAATATGATAAGCCTCCATCTGCTTTACATGCGCAACGAGGGCCAAGCATGCTTAGCACGTGAGGAGCACAGGGGCAGTATGGTGTTTTTGGGTGTTTGTTTGTTAGTATGCTGTTGGTATGTGACTTTTCTGTTATGGAAGGGAATATGAGTGCAAGAATGTGAGGGAGAGAGGGTAGGAAGAATCTAGTGAGGATTTGTGAGGAGAGAGGGAGCCTCTCAAAAGCTCGCCATTCGTGTGCATTTTCTCAGTTCATTTCTCTAAATTTCAGTCCAATTCTCTATCGTTCATTCATCTTTTTCCTTGATTCTTCTTCTGAGTCGAGTCGGAGTCTATCAGAATACTATCAGTTTGGATACTAGTTTAGAATTTAATTCCCTCTTTCAATCCTGAGAAAAAGGAATACCATTAAGAAGATGGTATGCAATACTATCATATTGTTATCTCCAAGTGATTATTGAAAGAGAGATTCTGTTTGATGCTGCTTGCATTTTTCACTTTTTTTTTTTTTCATCTTTGTTTACACTTTCTAATTATACTTTTTTGTTTCTTATTTCTTTTTTTCACTTGTTAGAAGCCTATCAATCGGGTTGGTGTATCATTATTTGATTGTGAAAATTCTGCACGACACCGTTTCGGCTTAGTACCCGCTAGCTTTTACGTCTGATCATATGTTGTCCATGTATTATGGTGGATC
>CM046372.1:26868930-26883930 GCA_025413025.1 Ficus hispida
AATTAATCAGTTTAATCTTAAAATTTTCATCTTTTAACCAATGTATCAAACTAAAACTAATATCATTGTCCTAAAAAATTAAGTAAATATATTTAAAACAAATACTTTATTACTTTTTTTTTTTCATTTTTACATTAAATAGAAGAGTTTAAACTTCATCACAATAACTTACTGATCAAATCTATGTGTTTGATTGGCAGGTTTGAGTTGAAATATTAGCTTGCGTTTGTTCGGCAATAGGAAATGAATTTTTTAAATTAAAGTTAATTGACTTTTTAAAAATTAATTATAAATTTTATTAATTTTTCAGAAAAAGATAATAATTAAAATGAAAACATATGATTTAATTAAAGTTAAACTTGAATACCAAATAAAATCCAGTTAAAGTTGTTTGACTCTATTCAGTCTTTCTTGAACTCATATAAATTTCAAGATATAAATTGATGAATATATATATATTAAATTACGAAATTATTGTTACTATTAGTTTTTTGAACTTGGAAGGAAAAGGGACGAACGGAGGAAAACCTTGGGGGCCTTAACGTTTTCCTAATAAAAATTTTGTAAAAATTTTCATTTTATTTCTGAAAATTAAAAACTTTTATAGTTATTAACTCCCTCATCAAAATCTGGACTTCATCGTTGATGAAAAATTTACACTCTATATTTTTAATAAAATTTAATATCTAATTATTTTTAGATTATATCTACAATGACAAAATTATTATATTTACTACTGTCAAAATAATTATAAAAAAAAAACTACAGACTTTAGAAATACAAAAACTAAATTTGTTTATGTTATTGCACAAAATGTTAAAAACAAAAAACAAAAAATCAAATCAAATGTCATTTTTTGTGCACAATATTTTTGAAAAAAAATCACGGGAGGAGTTTGGTGAATACCAATGAATACATTGCTGGTTTGATCCCTATCCTTTTTATGAAGATGGAATTTTCCCAAAAATTTTCTTTTTTTTTTGTGACTAAATTCTCCATAAACTCTTTGAAAAGGGTGAAAAATGGTCATTTTTACAAACAAAAAAAATGTTAAGTTAATCAAACATGATTTCCTAGTTAAAGATAGTTAACGAGAAAAATTTACATTATTCAATTTACATGTATCATACATATGATTTGTTACATTCAATAAACATTTTGTTCGTAAAAGAGACCATTTTTCGCTCTTTTCAAAGAGTTTATGAAGCATTTAATTACAAAAAAAAAAAAAAGGTTGGAGACCAAATCACAACTTAAAAAAAAAATAAAAACAAAAAAACAAGGGATCAAATTAGCAAATTTACTAAAATATCAAAAGATATCAGTAAAAGTACGAATATTAGTGCTAAAGAAGATTACAAAAACTATTAATAGCTGCTCTAAATCACAGTATTTTTGCAGCGCTGGCGGAGTGCCCCCCTGGATTATGATTTTTTTACAAGTATACTATGTTTTTAAAATTTTTCATATAATCCCCTTTATTGTAAATTTTTAAATATTTTCCCACTTAATATAGCTTTTTCTGTTCTTTTTTTTCCCCCCTTTAAATCTCATGATTTTAAATTGGCCTAAATATTTTGTCTCTAATTAACTTCTATTTAAACAAAATTTTCAATTATATCCTTAAGTATTTTTTTAATTTTTTTTTGCACATAATCCATTTAAATATTTTTTTTATTTTACTCTTTTTCTTATTTAATACTATTAAAGTAAAATTCTTTTTTTTTTCCTTCTTTACATTCATGTATAAAAAAAAAAAATTCAACAAACTGTATTGCATGGTATAAAAATTGGATGTTTTGAGAGTCTTAAAACATCTTTTACAATCTTAATTTATATCCTTCTGAATCAAAATCCTGACTCCATCATTGTTTTATGGTATCTTAGATATGATTAATGTTAACATATATAAATAATTTCTATATGAAAAATTATGCAAATCAGATAGAAATTCTAACCACACACCGTGAGCAAATAACAATCATGGACGTGAAAATAATCGTGTACGTGGAGGATCGTTAGTTGAGTATGAAGATCTTTCACATGCGCAAACAATGTTTTTACTTCATTGGTACCGAAGTCAACATTGGTAGTGTTCACAAATGCAAGAACAAGTATGATGAAAATTGTGTTAAGTGGAAATATTGCAGTCCAACAGTAAAAATGGATATTGTATTGTCATTTATATTGAAAACCGAAAATTTTCTCTTAGATTACTAAAAAAATATTATATTCTGTTAGACTTTCAATGTCACGTTTCTGCCAAATGATTTTTTTAGTCCAAAGCATTCTCCTTCAAAGCAAGAACAATGTTATATTTAACAAAATTATCTAAACACAAATTTAATTTGAACATACAACTCAAATTCAACAACCGAATGCAAACATATAATTAGAACCTATCCAGTTTCTACCTAATTGTTTTTACAAAATATTGAAAGAAAAAACATTAGTGTAACAACAGAAATTTTTTGAGAGAATGTGATATGTAAAATAAAAAACTAGAGATTAACATAAAATAGAGTGTATTAATTGGGACAATTTACAAAAACAAATATCAGTTATTCATTTATTTATTTTTAAAAAATCTCAGTAATTAATTAAGTCTTACTTCCTCGATAAATAACATTATTAATTTATTTCCATAATATGGTACACTTTCCTTCTTTCCTCCCCCCATGGTGGCAAATTTCCATATATTTTTGAAAGGTACCAAAATATTTTTTAAATATAATATATTTTCCATCAAAGTATTAGGGAAATATATCTATTTTGGTAAAAGTAATACAATATTTAAAAAATATTGGAAAATATCGGTGAAATATCGGAAATTTCGGTGGAAATTTCAGTATAGAAATCTCAGAAATTTTTGTTTGAAAATTTCAGAAATTTTGGATTTTTATCATTTACTATTCTTTTAAGCATGCCATAATTATCTTTTATTTTTTAAAATGAATGGTGAGAGAAAGCAACTAGCAACTAGCAACTAGTAACTAACATGTTATAATTATTTTATATTTTTCTAGAGAGAGACTGTGGTATAGTCTCTTCCAAATGACTTTATCGGTAGAACTCTTTTTTTAACCGTTAGATTTAATCGAACGGTTGATATATCAGAGGTGTACCATACTTATCATACACCTTACCTCATATAAACTTTTCCACCCCAAATCTTCTCCGTCGCCGGTGACCTTCCCGTTGCCTCCAGTGATCGACGCCGACAACCCCCCCACACCGGGGACCCACACTAGCCCCCCCCAGCCCAGGACCCAGCCTCGGTGGCCCCCCACACCGCCCCGGCCCCCCACGCCCCTGCACCCCCCCCCCCCCAACCAGCCCCCAGCTAGCCCGGCGCCCCACCACCCCAGGCCCCCCTCCCCTGGCCTCCCAGCAACCCCCCAGCCCCCCAGTGCCCCCCCCCCCGATGGGACCCTTTGATTCCTAGCATGAGGAATTATGCTTTGTTTTGTTTTTTTTTTTTTTTAAGTGTTAGTTTTAGTTTAGTTTAGTCTTTTTGTTAGTTTGGTTTTAGTGTTAGTTCAAAATTTTCCCCCAAAATGGAGACGTGATTTTCATGAAAGCGTACCGTTTTTCGTGATGGATAGGCAAGGGAGGCCACTAGCAACATTCTCGCGCCGAAACGACGTCTTTTTTTGAAAAATGGCACGCGTTCGTGATAATAATAATAATAAAAAAAAACAAAATAACAAAATAAACATAGAGAGAAATCTACCTCTGAAGAAAGAGGACAAAATTGATAGCTTGGAGGAAAACGACATGAACATAACGGAGCAATAAGTATTCGTTTGATCAGTTAGTTGGAAACGAAATTTTTAAATTGGAATTGATTGAATTTTTAAAAATTAATTATAAATTTTATTAATTTAAAAAAAAATAAAAAAAATTAATATGAAAAAATAAAATTAAATAGAGTTAAACTAAAATATTAAAAAGAATGTAAATTTGTCAACAACTTTAATGTGTAAGGTCGTTGATGTGCATCGCTCGGTACCACAACGAAATCCAAGCAAAATCAACCAATCGATTTAGTACCCAAAATGAAAGGGCAATTAATATACATATATATATATATATATATTAAAGAGAAAAAAAAAAAAGAAAAAAAACAAAAGAAAAAAGGCGTCAGAAGGCAGGAGGCAGGAGGAGAGGGAGGAAGCTTCCTGGGTAGTACTCGAATATACATAAACATAAGAGCTCCGACTCTGAAAGCAAAACTTGAAGATTTGCAACGCAGCAACAGGAGTGCTCTCGGTTTGCAGCAGCTTTTGAAAGATCCGGCGGAAAGAGAACATGGCGTATCCTGGAGAAGGCAAATACGACGTCTTCATTAGTTTTCGAGGGAAAGATACGCGCGCAAGTTTTGTTTCGCATTTAGACAAAGCTTTGAATGAGAAGAAAATTCGTACCGTCTTCAACGAGGATGAAGAAAGAAGTGATGAAATTTCTGAGCAACTTTTGACAGCTATTGAAGAATCAACAGTTTCAATAGTCGTTTTCTCAAGTAACTACGCTTCCTCCAGGTGGTGCTTGGATGAGCTGGTCCATATTCTCGAATGCAACAAAAGCACGGGGCAGATGGTTATTCCAATTTTCTACCATGTCGATCCCTCCGAGGTTGCTACCCAGACAGGGACTTTCGCCCATTCTTTTGCTAAGCATTCTAGGGTTTTCAATCGCGATTTACGAATTGTGCAGAAATGGAAACATGCCTTGTCTGAAACCGTCAATCTCTCCGGTGCCGGTGGTTGGGATTTGAATCAGAGGTTGGTAACCCATTTAAATTTTATTACAAAAATATTATGTGTACAAGCCTCCTCCTTAATTTCAATACCGTTTTGCCTATGCCCTCTGTCTGTCTGCCTGTTTCATTTGTTTTGTTTTTAGTTTTCCATGGCTTGTGGCTTGCCAAAGCAATTTAATTTTATTTATGTAATGTTTTGAGCGAGTTATTTTGCAGGCCTGAGAGCAAAGTTATTGGTGAGGTTGTTGAACATATTTCGAAAATTCTGGACCTTCATTTCTTCCGCGCTGAAAAAGACTTGGTGGGAATGGCTTCTCGTGTCAGGAAACTTTTCTCATGCTTAGACATCGGGTTGAATGACGTTCGGATTGTTGGGATATTGGGTAAGGGAGGGATTGGTAAAACAACACTTGTTACTTATGTTTTCAATAGGATTTTTAACCAATTCGACTCGAGCTGCTTTCTTGCCAATGTTGGGGACGAATCCACAAAACATGGCTCACTTTGCTCGCAAGCAAAGCTTTTTAAAACCTTGCTGAAAACCGAAACTTTCATACAAGACCTTGATGTGGAAATCAATTTGCTCAGATACAAGCTAAGTTCTAAGAAGGTGCTTGTCGTTCTTGATGATGTGAGCGAATTAGATCAACTGGAGGCTTTAGCTGGGAAGGCTGGAGATGTATGTGATTCCTTTGCCCCTGGAAGTAGAATCATCATAACATCTAGAGATAGGCAATTGCTCAGCTTGTATGGTGCGCATGACATTTTTGAAGTTGAGAGTTTAACTGATGATGAATCTCTTCAGCTTTTCTGTCAAAAAGCTTTCAACCAATACCTCCCTAAAGATGATTATGTAGAGCTCTCAAGGAGCATTTCAAAGTTTGCTGGTGGTCTTCCTCTAGCTCTTAATGTCTTGGGCTCCTCCCTTCACGCGCGAGAGAGAGACGTATGGTTAAATGCTTTGCGTCATCTAGATGAAATTTCTAAAGATATAGAACTTCACCGTATGCTGCAAGTGTCTTATGATGCACTCTGTCCAAACGAGAAGGAGATCTTTTTGGACATTGCGTGCTTCTTCAAAGGAGAGGATGTATCTCGTGTAAACATGATTCTCGAGAGTTGCAACTTCTTTCCCACTGTTGGAATTCATGTCCTTATAGACAAATCTCTAATATCTATTCAAGAAGGAAAGATACGGATGCATGATGTAATTCGTGATTTGGCTCAAAAAATTGTATGTCAAGAATCTCTCAAAGAGCCCGGCAAGCGTAGCAGGCTGTGGTCGTACGAAGATGCTTGTCATGTACTTCAGAAGAACAAGGTATGACGACATTACCCCTCTTGCCCTGTACGAAGTATTAGGCGCCCTTTATGCTGTCAATTACTATGGCTGTTTATGTTTTCTCGTGCTCATCTATTTCACATGAACTTTTCTGCTGGTATAGGGAACGAGAAAGGTCAAAGGCTTGTTTTTATGCTCCCCTGGAAAAGAAGAAGAGCAAGTACACTTGAACCGGGACCCATTCTCGGTGATGGAGAATCTGAGGTTTTTGAAGATTTGCAATGTGAAGGTTTGGGGATGTCTCAAATACAATATTCCTAAAAGTCTGCGACTCTTGGAATGGCACAAATATCCTTTAAGATCAATTCCATCGAGTTTTAAACCCAAAAAGCTTGTTGAACTTAGCATGCCTGGTAGCAGAATTGAACGACTATGGAGAACGCCTAGAGTAAGATTCATTACGTTATAGTAGCACCTATATTAATCTAGCTATGAACTCCAAGAGAAGCTCGTTTTATTCTATGTTCATGTTTAGCATTTATCTGTTCAAATAATGATCCCGTTGTGGTTTTGAACAGCTGTTGAACGAGTTAAGATTACTCAATCTTAGCGACTGTCAATACTTGAAAAGGACCCCTGACTTTACTATGATGCCAAGTCTTGAGAGACTACTCCTTGAAGGTTGCAAACGATTGTCTGAGGTTCATCCGTCACTTGGAGCTTTGCAGCATCTCGTTTCGTTGAATATGAAGGGTTGTGAATCTCTAGAAAGGCTTCCTCAAAAATTCAAATTGCGATCTCTTAAAACATTTATTCTTTCAGGATGTTCCAATCTAAAAAATTTTCCGGAGATTGTGGACAATATGGAAAAATTATCAGAGCTACATTTAGAAGGAACCAATATACAAGAACTTCCACTTTCATTAAAGTGCTGCTCTGGCCTTGTTTGTTTAGATCTAAGGAATTGTAAGAGCCTCTATGGCTCATTGAACAACGTCCTTGGTAACTTGACATCTCTAAAAGTTCTCAATCTATCGGGCTGCTCAAATGTTGATCAGTTCCCTGAAAACCTAGGCAACTTGGAACAGTTGGAGCAGTTTTTCATAAGTGGAACTTTCATAAGAAGAGTTCCTTCATCAATCCTACATCTAAAGAAGCTTAAACTATTGTCATTTCGAGGATGTAGAGGTTTGCAATTGCCTGCTTCGTTCTCAGGATTGTGCTTTTTAACGACATTAGATCTGAGTCAATGCAATCTACAACAAGGAGCGATCCCAAATGATATTGACAGCCTATCCTCATTGGAGTACCTAGATTTGAGTGAAAACGAATTTAGTACCATACCTGAAAAAATCTCCCTACTATCTAAGCTAAGAGTGCTTGACTTGTCCAAGTGTAGCAATCTCCAGTCATTACCGAAGCTTCCGTTAACTTTACGATACGTCATTGCGTATGATTGTCCCATGTTGAGAGGAGTTTCATCTGTTGATCTAACAATAATGAGTTGGAAAGAGGTATTTCATATCATTGATTGCCGAAAAGCATTAAGTCCAAGCGAGTATTGCAGAATGCATGAACGAATACTACTTCTTGGAGAATATACTGACATATTCTTTCCTAAATTCATTGAGGTCTATCTCTATCTTCGTCTCTCATCTCTCTATCTCCATGACATACCGAAATTCTTTCTAATTCTTTGTTGTTTTATTGTTTTGCAGGAACTAATTTGGGATGAAAGACAATTTCAAATTTGTTTGCCGTATACTAGGATTCCCGACTGGTGTAATAATTGGTGTATGGGCTCCTCTATAATAGTTATGAAGATGTCCACAACAGATGATCAGTATACAAGGAAGGGATTTTTCTTATTTCTTGTGATTTTGATCAAGGAGCATGATCACTTCGATGAAGATCAGGAATTTATAAGGATTTCTTGTCATTTTCAAACTAGTGATGGTCAGTTTGAACATTTCCTGTCTTTTCAAAACTTCCAACACCTTGGGGATGGTTCATATGGAATTTTTTGCTATGTACCATGCTTACAGTTGAACTTGGCCAGTCGCATTACCGGAGCTTCATTTTCCATCAATAGACCGAATCTAGAGTTGAAGATGTCTGGATTACATCTAGTGTTTGAGCAAGAGGTGGAAAACTTTAGTAAACAATTATCTCAAACTGCTAATGAACACCGCAATGTAGTTTCGCACTTTTCTCGACATTGTGAGCAGTTGTTGGATGGGCCAACAAAATTAGGAGGCACAGATGATGGGAGAAAAATTGGGTATGATGCATTGGAAAGACAAATAATTGCAAAGGAGACTCCATATGAAGCAGAACCTCAGTGCAGTACTTGGTTGATGGGTCCTTCTGTGAATCAGTGCTTAACAACTGACTCAACCGTACAGAAAACAAGAGAAATATGGTCACTGCTTTCAAAACTCTTTCAGGTTACTTTCTGTTTTGTGCCCATATATATATATATACACACACATATATATATATATGCTTTCCACTTCCCCCACTAACGTACCGATTATATTGTTTACAGGGGCGCAGTGTGCGTACTTGCACTTATCACTTTGTTATTCCTTTGATGGTACTTTCGCCTTTTTTCTTTCACCACTGTTTGGGCAATTTAGCGGTTTGTTATGTTCCTCCGAGTTTGTATGATGATGAGAAATGGGTTGGACTTGAACTTTATGTTTTGTTTACACGGCATCCTGCTGGTTCAAGTGAAGTTCCTACCGTAATTGTTGATTTGTATGGTCATGGAATTAGTACAGTCCCTATGCTAACATACCCTTTTGTGGAGAATGATCTGTTTGGATCGGTATTTGTTGTCTGTCATGTACCACGTGAGTGTTTTCCAGAGCAACTGAACCAATGCGAGGGTATAAGCGCTTTGTTTAGACCTATTACCTCAGGTGTGGAGATCCAAATGTGTGGGACACGGTTACTGTATGAGCAAGACTCGGAATCTTTAGTTGAAGCAATAATTGAATGTACATGGAGGATACCAGATGTTGTCCTTTTCCTTCACCATCAAGTTGAAGTAAATATTAAAGCAGCAGAAGAATTCCTCCAAAAGGTTGACTTTGGGGACCAGAATGCGTTGAGACAAGAAATGCCACATTCTGGTCCCTATTCCTTTCATGAAAGGTCAGCTACTTTTGTAATTACAATTTTTTTATTGCACATTTGTAGCAGTTTCTTTTATTCAAATTCGTTGCGTAACACGATCTTTATGTTTGATTATGGTAGGGAGTTGATTGAATCCTTGCAAAAGCTTTTCACTAGTACTTTGCTGCAGAAGTACAGATCTTATCTTCAAGAGCAAGGATATAAAGAATTTGATCCAATGTTGCTTCATTCAGAGCGCCACTTTATGGAGAATATGGAACATGTGGAAGAAATTCCTGGTGAAGGAGGATCGAGATATTTAATCTATGATTTTAATCATGTGCATATAATGGCCGAGACTCTCCTCTGTTCTGGTAACCCTGGGAACTGGAGAAGAAACCTTCAGTTTTTGCTTACGGAATTCTTCAACAATTCTGTTGTGGTCACTCTAAGTGTGAAAGGTCATATGGTTTCCATGTCAAAGCAGTTTAATCCTTGCTCAACATACAATATGTGTTTCCCACGAAAGGAAATGCTGCAGTGGCTTGATCATCAAAGTAGTACATCTATGGTGGAAATTAAGCTGCCCACAAATCTGTATGATGATAACGATTGGAGGGGACTTGTCATCTGTGCTTCTTTTGCTGTCCATGAGCATTCCACTACTGCAGACGTGTCTTTCAAGCTTTTGTGCCACTTGACAAGCAATGGATGCTGTTTGAATCCCGTCTCCCTATATTCGGACACGAAAGATGAATTCAAGTGGTCATATATTCGTGGTTTCATTTGGATAAGCTACTTACCTCATGCGATGCTTGAAGAATTGAAAGGACAAACAAATGTTGAGGCTCGAATTTACAGTTCTTGCCCATACTTGACGGTGAGGAAGTGTGGCATCCGCCTTCTCTACCAAGAAGACGCAGAAGATTTCAAGGAAGAATTGATTCATTGCTGGACCTCATTCTTTGACAACTTGGCTCCCATCTCTCGTTTCATAGCAGATAAAAGGGAAAAAGATACTTCGTGCTGATAATGAACAAATCCGGATAACTGTTCGATGGAGCTCTTAGGCTTGTGTATGACCAAACATCGTGCTAGTTCATGGAAACCATTCTACATTACTAGGACTCTCTCTCTGTCTCATCTATCTGGCTTTGACTGCAATTACTATATATTTTGTCCTCCATCCATCAGGCTTGAAGATGTTGGATTACTTGTACGATCTCTTTCATTCCCCCCCCCCCCCCCCCAGAATATCTTATGAATATGATAAGCCTCCCATCTGCTTTACATGCGCTACGAGGGCCAAGCATGCTTAGCACGTGAGGAGCACAGGGGCAGTATGGTGTTTTTGGGTGTTTGTTTGTTAGTATGCTGTTGGTATGTGACTTTTCTGTTATGGAAGGGAATATGAGTGCAAGAATGTGAGGGAGAGAGGGTAGGAAGAATCTAGTGAGGATTTGTGAGGAGAGAAGGAGCCTCTCAAAAGCTCGCCATTCGTGTGCATTTTCTCAGTTCATTTCTCTAAATTTCAGTCCAATTCTCTATCGTTCATTCATCTTTTTCCTTGATTCTTCTTCTGAGTCGAGTCGGAGTCTATCAGAATACTATCAGTTTGGATACTAGTTTAGAATTTAATTTCCCTCTTTCAATCCTGAGAAAAAGGAATACCATTAAGAAGAAGGTATGCAATACTATCATATTGTTATCTCCAAGTGATTATTGAAAGAGAGATTCTGTTTGATGCTGCTTGCATTTTTCACTTTTTTTTTTTTTCATCTTTGTTTACACTTTCTAATTATACTTTTTTGTTTCTTATTTCTTTTTTCACTTGTTAGAACGCCTATCAATCGGGTTGGTGTATCATTATTGATTGTGAAAATTCTGCACGACACCGTTTCGGCTTAGTACCCGCTAGCTTTACGTCTGATCATATGTTGCCATGTATTATGGTGGATCTATGTGGGGCCCACTTATTATCAGTCACATTCTGTGTCTGATTTTTGTTCTTTTCTTTTTCTTTTTCTCTATTTTGATCACATCTGGTGTCCTTACAAAGCAAACCACAAACCAGCGGTCCAAACCCTTAATAGCTCTGAGGACAGCATTTACATATATTTATCATTTTAAGGAATGTTTATTTCTTTGCTCTTGGGATCAAATTGATTTTTCTATACCACTCTCCGTTATTCATATATGCAGAGTAGCTAAAGGTTTTGCATGGTGTTCTTCTGAACTTCGGTTGTTTTGTGCTTGTTGGCTAGATATTGCTGTATTATTGGGTTTTGAGACTGCTGCAAAATTCCATTGCGGAGCTCACACAAGTTGGGAACAGGGATTTCGAGCTTTATGGTTTGTTACTGCTTCAATAACTTTTATTTTAACTTGAAAACTGTGGTATTCTCTTTCCCCCATCGTCTTCTCTCTCATGTTAGTTTCTTTCGCAACATATATGAACTTGCAGTTTCTTTCCCATTGAAAACCCAAGTAACGAAATCAAATCTTAGCACCAGTAGAGCAAACATTAGGTTTTCCGAGGCCATTAACGATGACGATGATGATGCAGAGATGGTGTTCAAAGCTTCGACCTCTGGCTCTATATTCATTGCAGACTCTGCCGTCAATCTCTTCTTCTCATCCTCTTCTCCACTCCTCTCAAACTCTTCGCTAGCCTCTCTATTCCGCTTCCCGTTTATGGAGCTTTAAGTCCTCTTCACTCCCTACGCTCTTCTCCATTACCTCTTTCCGTACATTCATTTTTTTTCCTTTCCTGTTTGGTTGGCGAGAAAATGCACCGTGAAAATTGGGGGATTCTTTTGAAGTATGAACATTTTGTGTAGTTCTGTTTGACTTCATGCGGTTTGAGAGAGAAATAGTAGTAAAGAGAGATGGTTGGAGCAATTCTGATGGTTTCAATTACTGAATTTAGGAATTTTTGAAAGATTCAAGCTTTTGTAGGTAGGAAGTTATGAATCTACTTGAAAATTAACTCTTGAGTGCATAATCTAATTTGGTAATCTTCATTGACTTGGCTTTGACTTTTTTTGAAGTTGTGATATTTTTTTCTAGAACTAATTTCATTTGAATCAAACAGTTATGTATGTAGTAGTTGATGTTTTAATTTTGTGTTGGATCTTTAAGTTCTACTAGTTGCTTTTTTTTTTTTTTTTTGTTTTTGTTTTTTTGTTTTTGGTATTCGATTATTTGTTTCATTTTCAAGGGAATGTATGTATTTCGTGTATGTTAAGATGGTCCGAGTACAGCATGTTTCATCGAGGGATAGACGGAATAAGAGGAAAACCTTTGACGCTAGTCACCTTCAAGGTCAAGAAAAACAAAATGAAATCAAACTCGTATGTTCATGCCTTTGGTTACGATTTTAGCCCCTTGCTTTTGTTGAAAATGAGAGGGAAGATTTCAGATTACTTGGTTAAAATGTTTGTATAGGTCTTACAAGTCCCCGTTTAGGACAATGAATGACGGGATTATCTGATGCAGGATGGAGGGAAAACGTTGCAATGCCCATTTGAAGGTATGCCCGTTTGTTTTAGTAGTAACTCTGGTTCATGAAGTAGGACCACAATTGGTAAGAGAGGAAATGTTGATTAGGTGCTTGGTATTTTGAAAGTTCGAGTTTGTAATGAAATATGAGATGGGAAAAGAATTCTCTATCTTTGTGAATTAACAATACACAGTATTATATAGTAGGTTACCAGGGAAAAAGTAAACTAAAAAATAGGAAACTAGGAAAGTAAAAAATAGGAAACTAATTCATTCCTAAATCTGGAAAGTTGTCTACTGAATCCCTCAATTTAAGGGATTTCAAACTAATTTTCCTAATCTATTTACAGCACATCTACACCTCAACTCTCCCCCTCAAGCTGAGGAATAGATGTCTTCCATTCCCTGGTTGAATACAAGATCATGGAAACTCAAATTGTTCAGCCCCTTTGTTAGAACATCAACTAATTGACTTTCTGATGTAACATAGGACGTACACACTAATCCTTCCTCCGATTTTTCTTTGATGAAATGTCTATCAATTTCAATATGCTTTGTCTTATCGTGTTGTATAGGATTATGAGCAATATTGATAGCTGACTTGTTGTCACAATAGAGCTTCATAAGACCTTCCCGTTTGATTCTCAAATCATCTAGAATAATCTTCAGCCAGAGAAGTTTGCACAATTCTCGAGCAATAGCCCTGAATTCTGATTCTGCGGATGACCTTGCACCACATTTTGTTTCTTGCTCCTCCACGTTACTAGATTACCTCCAAGAAAAGTACAATACCCTGTATTTGATCTTCTATCCACTCGGGAACCTGCACAGTCAGCGTCGGTGTAAGCTTCTGGAGCAAGAGTATTGTTCTTCTTGAACAAAATTCCTTTCCCTGGATTGCCTTTCGAGTAATGCAGTACCCTGTAAGCAGCTTGAAGATGAGGTTCTCTTGGATCATGCATGAATTGACTAATCATGCTCACTGAGTATGCTATGTCTGGCCAAGTGTGAGCGAGGTATATGAGTCTACCAACCAACCAACCAACCTTTGGTACATTCTTTTATCAACAGCTGATTCTTCTTTTGCATATCCCAACTTATGATTTGGATCTATTGGGGTAGAAACTGGCTTACACCCAATCTTCCCTGTTTCTGCCAATAAATCAATTACATACTTTTGCTGAGATATAAAGATCCCTTGTGTAGAATATGCCACCTTATTACCGAGGAAGTACTTTCGTTTCCCCAGTTCCTTTATCTCAAACTCTTTTACTAGTCTTTGCTTCAATTCATGCTTATCTCTCTCTCATCATTTCCAGTCACTATGATGTCTACATAGACTAGAAGAGCAGTCACTCCCCCTACAACCTAATGTTTAATGAAGAGAGTGTGGTCACCTTGGCTTTGTTTAGAACCAGACTCTTTCATGACTTTTGCAAATCTCCCAAACCATGCTCTAGGAGAATGTTTTAACCCATATAGGACCTTTCTCACCTTGCACACCTTGTTACCTGTGTCCCCCTCAAATCCCGTTGGGATGTTCATGTAGATTTCTTCATCTAAGTCATCATGGAGAAATGCATTCTTGACATCATACTGTAGGAGTTGCCAATTGAAGTGGACAGCCAATGATAACAGAAGTCCCTTAGTATTCATTTTTGCAACTTGGGCAAAAGTCTCCTGATAATCAACCACATAAGTCTGAGTGTACCCTTTGGCCCCCAATCTTGCTTTATATCTCTCAAGGGATCCATCAGCCTTGTATTTCAGTGTGAAAATCCACTTACAATCAACAATGTTTTTCTCTTTCAGTTTATCAACAATCTCCCATGTTTTATTCTTTTCTAATGCACTCATCTCCTCTCTCATGGCATCCCTCCATTCTCTTTTTGACAATGCCTCAGAAACAGTGTTAGGGATAGCAATGGTGTTTAAACTCGCAATAAACTTTTTGTGGGCTGGTGACAGGCGCTTAAGAGAGACATAGTGAGATAGTGGATGGAGTGGTCGTTTAGTGCATTCTTTGGTACCTTTTTTAATAGCAACGGGAAGGTCTAGGTCGTTTGCTGTGTTAGTAGACGTTTCAATAGATTGTGTGTAAAGGTGGGTCAGATCTTACTGTGATCTCATTCCCAGAGTCTGAGTTGGATTCTTGGACCTGTATCAGTTCTGGAACAGCCTGTCTCCTTGAATACGCCTGATAGAACCTTGGAAAATTGTGATTGACATGGGCTGGGACAGGAGATGACACGAGTTCAGTGGTAGAATTGGGTGACTCAGATGTGATTGGCTCAGAGGACTCAAATTCAACAACACGGGCTGGAACATGAGGAAG
>CM046372.1:26886430-26958190 GCA_025413025.1 Ficus hispida
TAGGAGGCCCGAATAATCTGCAAATCTCCAGTTTTCTGAACAGAATTGGATTCTTCAGATGGGTTGGTATTGCTGGAAACAATGGTTTTGGAGATTGACATGGTGAAGGAAGGAAATTTGTAGCAATTAAGGCTGCCCAAACAGGAATTAAAGGAGAAAATAATAAAGCTAAGATCAGCAATGAAGGCTGGCAGAAGAAAGTTCAGCAATCAAGCTGAAGAAAAGAGGTAGAAAAAAATGTTTCAATTCCCAGAGAAACCAGTCTTTGATACCATGTAACGAAATATGAGATGGGAAAAGAATTCTCTATCTTTGTGAATTAACAATACACGGTATTATATAGTAGGTTACAAGGGAAAAAGTAAACTAAAAAATAGGAAACTAGGAAAGTAAAAAATAGAAAACTAACTCATTCCTAAATCTGGAAAGTTGTCTACTGAATCCCTCAATTTAAGGGATTTCAAACTAATTTTCCTAATCTATTTACAGCACATCTGCACAAATCAAACTCGTATGTTCATGCCTTTGGTTACGATTTTATCCCCTTGCTTTTGTTGAAAATGAGAGAGAAGATTTCAGATTACTTCGTTAAAATGTTTGTATAGGTCTTACAAGTCCCTGTTTAGGACAGTGAATGACGGGATAATCTGATCCTGGAAGGAGGGAAAACGTCGCAATGCCCATTTGAAGGTATGCCTTTTTGTTTTAGTATTAACTCTGGTTCATGAAGTATGACCACAATTGGTAAGAGAGGAAATGTTGATCAGGTGCTTGGTATTTTGAAAGTTCGAGTTTTACATGATTGGTCAAAAGTATGCAGATTGAGCAAATTTCAACTACATTAAAAAGAGTCTTTATTTCCAATACTGTTTTGTGTATTGTATTGGTGTTAGGCAGTAAACCAGAATATGACGAGCAGTAAACTTTATGAGGATCGTTCTTCATCCCAGAAACCAGAATTTTATCTCTTAAGCCCACCACATTGATTGTGGAGAGGCCTTGTTTGTTTTCCCAGTATTTATTTCATTGTGATTGCCTTTTCTTTTCTTTATTCAATCCTTTTCTAGTATATTGCAGTAGGCTTGGTTTTACTTCAGATTAGTCAGTTTACTTCCATGTCTCGTCGTAGTTGCTGAACTGAAGATAATTGCTCCATCTTTTTCTTAATAGCTGGGATTCACCAAAAGAACGGAAAAGCTTTTTCGTTGTGGCATAGAATTTCACAATAATAGTTTACCATGGACAGCCGCATCTTCTCCTTAAGACCTACATTTTTTCGTATATGCTGAGCAGAAAAAACTTGATGCTTTTATATTCAATTGTGTTTGTATTGCCTAGCATTTTGATTGTCCGCGTCAAAACCCAAACAATTATGGAAGCTGGGTAGCAGATAACATGAAATATCTTGGAACATGCTGAACTTTCATTGGAAATTTTTGACAACACGGCATTGCTGCTTCTTATTCAACACATTCAAGATCTAGGAACTTGTGGAACTTTCAAAAGAAATCTCCTACTGCATGTTTTCCTGAATCCTTACCTTTTTTCGAAATGTTGAAGATCTTTGAATACGTGGAACTTTCCTAGAAATCTCCAACTGAACACTTTGACCTCCGGTTGTTCTTGTTGTTGTTGATGTTGTTGTTGTTGTTGTTGTTGATGTTGCATGTCTAGTGATAGCAGCTATATCCCTACCGCGAAGATGATTCTTTTTGGACAGTTCCTCCGTCCGATGGGTCATTAGCGACCACATGTATGGTACATTCACGTAAAGTGACAACGACTTGAAAATTAGGCGTCTCTGAGTTACTGTCACCAGTTCTTTTCCTTTCTAGTTTCTTTATGTCGTCTGTTCTTACATTGCATGCAAGATTTTGAAGGCTTTGTTGCGGAATATCACTTGCAAGTATACAGGTTGCATGCAAATTATATTATGAATAAGTTTATCGATCTCATGAGGATTGTGTTTAATTTTAATTAAGTATCAAAATTCGTTAGCGTTAGAATTATTTCAATGGCTAATGGAAAAAAGGAAAATTAAAAACATGCTAATTAAAATAAATAAGATTGACAAAATATAAACAAAGGAATAACAAAACACAAATAAGATTTTAGGATCCAATCTCTCCTAATCAATCCACAAACCATCAAATCTCAACATAACTAGTTAAGTCATAGATGCAATGTCTCTAATTTGTCTACAATCCCTTCCGATAGTCATGTAGAAATATCTAACATTAAAATGTTAAATTTTATTCCTAAAAATATCAATTAAGGAGAATTATTAAGTTCTAGATTCTCTCAAATAGCTGTTGAGGGAGATCTTCTGTCCCTTTTCTCTATCTCCTCCGTCCCTCAAATTAGATTTTGACACGTCAAAGATGAAACTCACACTTTTAGACTCCTGAATTTTCTACGTTAGTTACAAACGTCTCTCATATATATATATATATATATGTGTGTGTGTGTGTGTAAAGGTTATTTCTCTCTCATCTTTCTTCTGTTTCTCTCTCTCTCCGAGACTTCTCAGCCTTTTTGTTTCTCTATCTTTACTCTTTCTTTCTCTCTCGACTTTTGACCAAAACTAAAAACAAAAAAAAATAAAAATTCATTTCATTAGAACGTAAATTATGATTATAAATGTGCAAAAAAAATTAAAATCAATTTTTTATGCTAAATAAGGGCAATATCTATTAAAAATAAAATTTCAATATAATTGAAAATATTTTCTAACATAAGGAGGGTCACTTTTGGTATTTTATCTATATTTAATTGTCAAACTAATGGTTAACTAATGAAAGGGGTGTCTCTGTAATTTGCTTAAAAGTTGTTAATGTTATTTGTTTTGGTTAACAAGGTGTCTGTAAAAATATCAGTAAAACACAAGGGGTGTCAGCATAATTAACTCTTTCAATCCATTTAAAAGCCATTCGGTGACTGTTTTGCCCCCGTTTTGAGTCTAAAAATCGCATTTTGCCTATTTTTACTTGATTGAACTACACAAATTTGAAAAATATTTGTTTTAGAGGGGTAGATTAAATAAAAATCTCAAGAAATTAGTCAATTTAATGCACAAAAATAATGAAATAACTCTATTTTAAAGAGTTATCCGGCGTCATGTGATTTTAAGATGAAAAAATGTCATAAATTCACTATAAACTTTGTCACTTATGTCAATATGCCCCATGAATTATGAATGTACCTATTGTGCCCCCTGAATTTTAACACATGTGTCAAGTTGTCCCATCAGTTAGTTGCCATTAGTTTTTACGTTCTCTTTAATGTAAAATGCCTTCTGAACTTTGTATTTATGTCAAAATACCCACTGATTTTTAACATTTGTGTCAAATGTCTACCTCATGATCTTTAATATTTGTATCAAATTACTCCATTTATCTTGTTTTAATTATATAATATTGTATAATTACCTAATAATTATTAACTTTTTAAAGCAGGTATATATATATATATATATATTTATTATAATGAAGTGATATGCATCTTTTTTTTACATACTTTTTTTTCTTCTTCTTATTTTACTTATTTTAATTCGAGTTTATTTGGATTATGGATTTACTTATGCGTAAAAATAATTAGTAGAACTCAGATGCAAGATTTGGATTTTAAATACACTGTGTACTTGGCCTACATAATTTGAAATTATAATCATAAAGAATTTCATTCATGTTTTACTTAAACTCATAATGAGAATAACTATTGTAAATTTACTCTGATGCCTATTTTTAGTATATTTTTTACTTTAAAAAACGATTAGTTTGCATATTGTGGTATGGTATTATCAATTATAATTAAACTAAAAATTATAATATTAGGATAATAAAATAATGAACATAAGTTGTGTAGTTGTTTTTATTTAAGAAAATCAAAATATATGTAAACTTTTATTACAATAAGCACACAAAAAAAGAGAGTGGGTAAAAAAAAAAAAAAGATGCATGTTCTTTTAGTAGAAAATATAATTTTTTTTTACCTATTTTAAAAAATTTAGGTAATTATACAATGTTAGAAAAATAAAACAAGATAGATGTGATAGTTTGACACAAATATTAAAGATCAGTTTACAGTTTGACACAAATGCAAAGATTTTGACATCAATGCAAAGTTCAAGGGGTATTTTGATATTTAAGATAACAAAAAAACTAACGGCAACTAATTGAGTGGGTAAATTGATACAAATGTTAAAGTTCATGGGGCACAATAAGTACATTTCATAATTCATAGGGCATATTGACACTAGTGATAAAGTTTAGAGGAAATTTATGATATTTTTCCTTTTTAAGATTAAATTTGTGTTGATTACGGTCGAAGAAAGCAAAACGAAGACTCAGACTTCCTGCAATGGTCCACTAAGCGTACGCCAAAGCAATGAGGAAACTCAACTTTTGCAGTTAAGAGAAGAAAAACGGAGTCCTCTGCTGGCGCTGCTAACCTCTGGAACCAACAAGAGAAGTTTTTTTGTTCTCCATTTATCGCTTACATTAGAGGTCAAGAC
Source organism: Ficus hispida (assembly GCA_025413025.1). NCBI lineage: Eukaryota > Viridiplantae > Streptophyta > Magnoliopsida > Rosales > Moraceae > Ficus > Ficus hispida. The sequence goes on from CM046372.1 coordinate 26,890,944, forward strand.
TAAGCAGGTTATTTAGAGGGTGTATTTTGTTTGTTGCTTACTGAAAGTGGTAAACTGCAGTTGGTGAAAATAATATTAAAAAGAGACTAATATTTTCTGTTAAAGTTTTATATATATATATTAAGCAGGTTATTTAGAGGGTGTATTTTGTTTGTTGCTTACTGAAAGTGGTAAACTGCAGTTGGTGAAAATAATATTAAAAAGAGACTAATATTTTCTGTTAAAGTTTTATATACATATATATATATATTGTCTTAAAAGTGGTTACATACATTAATACTATATTACTTGACTAAAAATTTATACTACTAATTAATTCAAAAGTGGAAAATCTACAGCGTTATACATACAGTCGGTCCTCGCCCATGACTGACCGATAACCTAGCCCATTAGGTTACTACATTGGTACAAGATCACTTATAGTGTGAAGGAACTAGATAAATTTTCACTAAACAAACCCAAACATATCTCACATAATATTTTCACAAAATGCAAAAACATAAATAAACATAAAAGCTCTAATTATGATCTCTTATGAACCTTTTATTTTGTATCGTGGGCCTGAGTGATCGTTTCGAATGCACATGATGGTAGAGAGATAATTGGGAAAGCCACACACACTCACTCTCAGTCTTTACGAAGGATCATGATGATTTCATCTAAAGACCCTGACCCTCACCTGTGCATGATTGGTACGACCTTCAACTTAGATCTTAAAAAAAAACAAAAAAAAAAAAACAAAAAAAAAAAACAAAAACAAAAAAAAACTAGTTACCATACATATTACATAAGTGTGCACCATTATATGATATTATTTTAAAACATCTTAAAAATTTTAACCTTATAGTGTAGATGAAGTTTGAAGTTACCTTTAGTTAGGTACGAATTCCTCTAATTACTGATAAATTTGCTCTTAAGAAAATATCCAGATTTAGTGTAAATTTCTTTTTTAAAATTTTATCCCTTAAAACAAGAATTTATTAAACTTGTTTATTGTGGAATTTTTCACTTAACGTTCCTCTATTTTTACTTATCTTAAATCAATTAACTATCGTTAATTAATTTATATCCTTACTGATTGTAGAGGGTTGAATCTACAATCAAAGAAAAATATGACCAATGACCGAAATAGGATGACGGGCGAGTTGCTAGCTGGTCATCGGCATGTCGTTAGTGAGTCACAAGAAAGTAAAGTAAATTGTAAGAAAAGTAAATGGAAACAAAAACAACCGATTTATAGAGGTTCACCATTAATCTCTAGGCTACGTCCTCCGTCGTGCTTATAGGAGATTCCACTATATGTAAAAAAGCATTACAATGATGATTTTGGGGGTAGAAAGAGATGGGGGATGATGTGATACATAGAGATTCGGTGAATTTTGTATGTATTTTGCTGAGTAAAACGTCTAGAATGGCTGGAAGAAGAAGATCCCCTAGGATTGCAGAGTAAGCCTTGATTAATAGGGACTAACTTGATTGATGCCTTGAGTTGCATGATTATAGTATAATGTGCCTTGATTGATAATGGGTAGTTGTCATTTTCTGTATTGCTTGACTTTCCAATTCGTGAATTACTAGAAGATATCGGGAAACTGCATTTTCTATGAAATCTATACTTGTTGGCTGAGTCCCTTGCTTGATATGCTGGATTTAGTTTCTTGATTATGCCTATGATGTCAAGTTTCCTTATTTAGCTCTGCTGACCTGCCAGTCGCCCGCTAGTCGTTCTTATATCGTCCGAGAGTCATTCACGGGTCTTCTAAGCTGCCTATCTCCGAGTCGTCTTGTGCTCTCCAATGGCTTATCCGAGAACATGTGTACACTAAGAGATGAGGTACGAAATCTGACATCAACACTAATTATGCTTGCTTCTCTTAAATTAACTAATGACCATTAACTAATTTTTCCTTTTACTAATTATTTTTAATTATATACTATTTTTAAACTCAACAAGAAGCCTATGAATTGATGTGCTCGATATTGGGTCACGGTGCTCTGCGACTAAATTTTAGGCCTAAAAACTTTAGAAGCATTTATACAAAATGATACTTTTTGAACATCCTTTTAAAAAATATCTAAAAACAAATTTATTTACAAATTTGATTAGATGTTATCAGCATTTTTATTCCATGTTACCATTCAGCATTTTTCTAATATGCTTTTGTACAAATGGATTGTCTTTTTATAGGAAACAATCTTTTTTTTGTTACATATAGATCCACAGTTTTTATATATCCGGATTCAACGTTAGATATATATATATATATCTCCAGGTTTTTATGATCATTGTGATAATGATAATATTATTACCGATAAATGTTTTCGATATGGTAGAAATAGTAATATGGTCATTACGAAAATATATTCATCACTTTGACGATTTTTTTTTTTTCATACGATAATTGTAGTATAAGAATTTTGTCATTATATTTATATTTCAAATTAGAAATAACATGGTCATTACCAAAATGATGATAACCGTATTACTTTATAAAAGAAAGTCTTATAACATATTCTAGGCTTTGTCACAATCACTACTACATTAACTGAATTATTAAGTAGGAAAAAAAAAAAAAAACATATTCACCAATTAGAGTTTCATAGCATATTGAGTCGTCGACCCCATTAATATGATATTTACAGTAAATACAAAAAATTAATAAAATATAATAAGCATAGATGATTAGGCTTTTATGACCAAATCTTTGGATAAATGATATTTTTTTTTAAGACGATCTTTTTGGGTAACTAATATAAATGAAACAAGTGAGGACTATTTTAAGATGCAATCTTTCTTTTTAAACCATGTATGGAATTGATCCTAAAACTTCTGAACATTTTCCCTCGGACTCATAATATGGAATTTGGCCCCTAAGTCCAAAATCCTGACTCTGACAGTTTTGAGAAAATTACCCAAATAGCCACTTTTTCATCCATTAATCAATAAAATACAAATTCTCCCTTCTTGATCAACATGACACAAATTTTAATTTGATTTTGTGTCATATTAATCTAGAGTTACTTTTTTGTGTCATGTTAGTGTAATAATCTTTAAACTTGTGTTACTCAGGTGGTTTCCTATTTTTTCCCCAAGGCTTATTATTTATAACCGGGAAAATATGTGGTAGAGTCATGTTATATATTCTATCAGTAAAGTTCATTTTATAGACCATTTGATAAATTTTAACGATTAAGATTTTTCTTGTCTATATAACTTATAATGCACCTAACCTTATAGCATTATATACAAAAATAAAAAATATAAAAAAACAAACAAACAAAACAAAACAAAAGAAATTTAAAGAAATTAAAAAAAAAAAAAAACCACACACACACACACACATTTTTCTTCTTCTGACAAGGCCCCCTAGCACTACCCAGGCTCTCCCGCCGACAATGACCCCCTGTCCTAACGACAATGGCCCAGGTGATATAGGCCCCCCCCCCCCCCCCCCCCCCAACGACCCAGGCACCTCTCTAGCTGGTGACCCAGGCCTACTTTCCCCGAATGACGAGCCCCCCACGTGACCCAGGCTCCAGATCTAGCCACCTCCCCCTGCGGCCAGATCTGGCCCCCCCCCCCCAAACAACGAAACCCCCTCTAGAGCCGGCCTCTCTAGCCTGGTAGCAATCTCCCAACAATGCCCCCCTAACCCAAACCACCCAACTGGTCCCAACCAACCAAATCCACCCCCCTAACATTCGACAACCGCGAGTCCCCCCCGCCGTGCCAAACCCAAACCTGTGAAACCCACCCCATCCTACCCACCCCCCGACATTTGGTGACAACGAGTCCCCCATCACCTCCAACGCGTTCAGCGACCAATAAAGAACATGGACTTTCAAAAAATTTTTTTTCCTTTTCGTGCAATTCTATACATGAGGGTTTATTTGAATTCTTATACACATTTAATTTCTTGTCCATTTAATTAAATTTGAATAGTACTATATGAAGTTTTATCAGTAGGATATATAAAAGAGGCTATACCGCAGTCTTTCTCGTAATAACCGTTGACTTGGCACCGGGTTTCTCAAGTTTTAAGCGAACTCTTGGGGTAATTTAGAGACCTTGTCGGGCTCGGTTATCCAACAAGTCTGGCTAAATTAATTTACTGCTCTCATTGATTTTGCTTGTAAATTTAAATCCATTTTTCTTTTCTTTTTTGTGCACTATGTGTGCAAAATTACTATTTTCCCCTCAACAGTCTAGTCTTCCCATGTTCTAGGTGGTGATTGATAGAGCGTAATTGGTTCGTTAGTCTAGACCTCAAGGTTCACGAAAAATATAAGATCGGTGTAAAATTACGCATATTAAAATCTATTGGGAATTTGACAAAACTTTTTCGATAAAAAGAAATTCATTTTATTATGGTCTAAAACTTTCGTATCCTACCAAAAGCCGAATTGGCTTGTAAGGAGTTCGTTTTTCTGAAAAACGCGAACTGTTGTAGCACAAAGAGCGTACCAGACCATACATATTTTTGAGATTGCCTAAAATATTGCGTGAGAATTGGAATTTCTGGGTAGCTACTTGTTGCAGATGTTCCTAAACACCCTGGTCTATGTTTCCTCAGTTGAACTCGAAGCCCAGGTCGGCCTTTAAGAGGACCAAAAATACTGCAAAAACTGGGCAGAAAGCAACCCAGTCCTGGACAAGTTAATTCGCGGGTTTACTTGGGTAATCTAGTGGTTTACTCAGCTTTTCATGTCGTATTTAAACTTTTGGGGCGTCTATTGACACCCCTCAATCTACTTTCTTCACCTGTTTTCTTAAATTATACACTAATTAAAATTTATATATTCATTATTACTTATTACACCCCCTCTTATTATTCTACAATAATTCCTACAATTTAATTCTACTTTTAATCCTTCTTGCACTCACCAACCAACAAATAAACCCCTGTATATTTTTTTGTAAACAATTCTTTTTTTTCATTTGTTGTTTTTCTTATTGTTGACTTTTTTTTTTAAGGAGTTCAATGATTCTTTCTCTCTTTGAAATAAGACTTAACGAAACTAATAAAGTTGTAGCTTTATTTTATTTTATTTTTATGAACGTCGCAAATTTTTTTTTTTTTTTTGGAAGTATTGTTTTTATGAACGTCGTGGATGTATACATAAATAATATATATATATATATATATATACACACACACACACATATATAAAGTTGTTGATTACTTATCTTTAAAAAAAAATAGTTGTAAGAACAAATGATTGGACAAAAAAAAAAGGATTGTTTAAAAAATAGGGGGCTATCTATTGATTAGTGAGTATAGAAAGGATAAAGATTAGAATTAAACTGTAGGGATTTTTTTTTTTTGAAATAATAATAGGGGTGTAACAAGTAATAATAAATATTTAAAATTTAAATAATAAATAATTTAAGAAAAAGATGAAAAAAAGTAAAAAGAAGAGTGTCAATAGAGGCCCCTTAAACTTCTTAAGACTTCTAATAGATTATTGAGTCAATAAGTGAATCCAAGATTGTATTTTAAATTATTTACCACAGTGAAATAACCCAAAAATGGCAAGCTTTTCGTATTCAACTCATAAAAATGAAACATTGAACATGTCCAAGCTCTAATATGCATGAAAATATAAACTTTCATGTCCAAATCATAAAGATGAAACTTTAAGCATGATCAAGTACTAACAAACATAGAAGAATGCGAACTTTTTAGGTCCAAACTACGAAGATGCAAACGTTTTACCAAGGTCCATTCGTGAACATGTTTTACCAAGCATATTCTACCATCATTAACTTACGGAAAGGAAGACATAAGGTTTTCATGCAAAAACTTATTCTAAGAGATGCCTTTTGCCTTAATCCTCTTCTTTGTCCTCTAGCTTGAAACATTTTTTTTTTTTTTTTGGGGGATAACTTTTCTTGAGTTTGGGGAGGGTTTCGGCCAAGAGTGAAAGGAAGAGGGAAAGAGAGAGAAAATGTAGGCTGTGTGGGAAGAGATTGAAAAAGTTGAACAAACTTTAGATATGGTCCTATTTATAGACTCTTGGTAATTATTTTTAATTAGTTCCTAATCATATCAGCACAAAGTGTTTCATCTTGCCTTAATAAAAGTTAGTCTCACAAGTAACTCTCATCACTTTTGTCTAAAATGAGTACTACACAAATGTAACACTTTCGCTTTCTCCTCAATTTTTTTCTGTTTGGGAAAACTGACAACTGTCTCTAAATTACTCATAAAAATCCAAAGATCGGAGGCAAATTTGTCCACCTTCATCTTCCACTCCTAGCCCTTGATATGTGTCCATTGCTTAATTTGAACAACAAATTCAAACTTAAAAGCTTGTAAATTAATGAACTCTAATCTAGCTTTGATTTGGTAAAATCCATACTTTACTTTTTCCTCATGATGATGAGAATGTGTAAACGACAAGTCGCATTATGCCGTGACTTATCTCAATTTATTACACCATTTATATTTTGCCCAAAAAAAAAAAAAAGTGACATGTAACATGGGTACATACTATGCTTCATTAAGTTTTTAATTCACTACTTTTGTTTAATTCATAAAATATTTGTACAAAAAAATATTTATCATTACAAATATTGCTTGTCATCTTTATGTAGATAATAGTTTCAAAAAAAAAAATTGTCGTTTGTATATGCCATTCCATGAAAGTGACAAAGTAGCACTACTCAACCTACCCAAAAAAAAAAAACCCGTATATTATTCATGCGCCAAAGAAGTAATTCATAGAATAAGAAAGAAAGAAAGAAAGAAAATACACAAATTTCCACAACTCTGGGACATTAATTTTTTTTGTTGGCCTTGTCGTGAAATCCCAATTGTTTATAGTTGCAATGACAGAGGTCCCGATAATTCAAAACCCAAGATATTAGAAAATAGAAAAATGTTATGTTATTCTTAAGGATGCAAGCGAGGTTATGAGATCTACTATTCTTTTTTATCGGAAAAAACGAATAGTTTAGATACTGCTTCTTTCTTCTTCTTCTTCTTCTTCTTTTTTTTTTTTTTTTTTTGGCTGTCCTCCCTGTACAACCACTGATTCGGGCTGTTGTCGATTGCTTTTTGCTTCCGCGTGCTGCAAATTTGCTATTACAAGGGTTTACTTGTACTTAAAAGAAGACAAAAATTTTAATTTAAATTACAGTTTTACCACCCTATAACTTGCACCATTTTTTAAAAAATATATTTTTAAGTACAAAACGTCTAAGGAAGAAAAAGAAAAAACTATTCGTTTTTTTTTTTTCAAGAAAAAAAAAAAAAGGCAAAAAGACAACGAGTAAAGTTTATTTAATATGGATTTTGACCCAAAAAAAAAAAGTTTAAAAAAATGGATGAGTGGACTAATTGGGTGTCTTTTTGACACATCAAAAAGCAAAAAGACAAATATCATTATCTAATAGAATCTCTCCTGTGTCACGAGGTCTTGAGAGAACTTTTGGCTTGAAATGGACTTATAGCTGGAAATTAGTTGTTTTTTTTGTCTCAATATCTGTAATTGCAGCGTCAGTTTTCTGCTGGGGAATTTTTGTTGTCTAATAAAACAAGGAGAGTGGTAACAAAAAAAAAGGTAAATTATATTAAACTAATTTATAGCTTCTTTTGAAGCTTCTGAAGATTATTTTTATTGTAGCTAGGATAATCAATCACCAAATGCAAATATATTACTCAGCAATAGATGCAAAGAATAGCCAAAGATATTAAGTATCAACAAATAGCTTTACTCATTTATCAGAAAGAAAAAAAAAAAAAAAGGAGACCTTTACTCAAAAAATAAATAAATAAAAATCAACAAAGGCTAGAACAACAAACAATAAGAGCATCGGAGAAGATGATCTTTCCGGTGCCAATAAGTAAACTTTTGCCATCATTAGTAGACGGATGGTTATATAACGATAAGAGACAAATCATTATAATACTTTCCTTTCTATTAGTTTAAGATTCTTTTAATATGTATTTAATCTTCTAAAATAATGAGTTTGCGTGTTTAACATATTTGGATATATAAGGATTGCTGACGAGAGTATAACCTTGTCTTATTTTTGTTCAACATGTTGAAGGGGAAATATTTGTAAATATTAATAGTGAAATTAGTTTATTTTAGAGAAAAAAAATATATGGAAAGTTTCAACCGAAATGTATGCTCCAAGCCAAAATTGACTATTAACTGATTTTTCAAAAAAAATTAACTTTAAATTTTTTTAAGCAAATAGGTAAAAATAAAGACAGATCATCTAGGAATTGATATTCATTAGGCTCACATTATCTCAATAAATAAAAAATAAAAAAAAAAACATATACACACCCACACACGTTATGGTTCCTTTCTGAAAAGTGGAAAGGAAAGATACCATCCCATAAAGACAGATCATAAGGAAATGGATTTTTTTTTTATTGTTCTTTTTTTTAAAAAATATAATAATAATAAGAAAGAACATATGGAAGTGGATTGCAACAATAATAATGCAATCGCTTTAGAATTTATATATATTATTTTTTATTATCTTTTTTCCAGGGGAGACCAACACCATGATCAAGGGCAAAAGCATTTAATTGGCTGATTTTTTGGCGTAATTACAGCTAGCCTGCTTTCTCACGAATAATAAATTGACAATGATGACGAATACGATTCGGCCAAGAAATTGACTTTTTTAGATAAGATAAAAATATAAAATAAAACTTTATAGGGAAGGTTTTGTATTAGGAAACTTGTCTTTTTTAGCAATTGACAGAAACAACCCTTTTTTTTTTTGTTAAATTAACTTTTTAATTATTTAAGAGCATTTTTAAAAAGTGTTCTAAACGATGACTTAATTTGATCATCTAATTTAATAGATGTTTAATTTTTTTTATTCAATGATTGATTTAAAATTAGTGATTTACGTTATAATTAATTAATGATTGATTATGATCAATGAATAATTTATCAAATTAAAAATTTAATAAATATCAATAATTTATCAAATTAATACTATTATGTGATTAATCTTTAATAAAATTGAGTGATCATTTAAAAAAAGATATTTTGAAATAATTTTTAAAAATTTCTGTTTTTTATAAAAAAAAATACTTCTTAAAAAAAAAGAAAATAACATCATATCGCAAGAACGTAGTATTGAAAATTATAATATCTTTTTAAACGATGGTAAATAATAGTATATATTCATTTTTTCTTTAAAATAATTCATTTTTTCCTTAGGGTAGATTTTTTTTCTTAATTAAGTTATCTTTTTTTTTTTAATTTTAAATTTCATATTATAATCATCAGACGTTTATAATGGAACATATAGTGTTAGTTTACTAAATTAGTGGTAGGTAATTGAATGCCACGTAATCCTCCACAGAAAGATTGACTGTTTATTGACATCCAGCTTTCCCGCGGTGCGAAAAAGGCAACCGAACGAAGGAGACGTCACAAATGGGGATCACAACCCTGTCTTCTTTTCTTTAATCATTAATAAAATGACTATAAATGTGAACGGAACTTATGGTCATTTTATTAATTAAAGAAAGAATGCAAAATTTAGTAGAGGCAATATTTTCATTATACTTGTGGGTATCTTTATTTTAATCATCAGATTAATATATATTTTTAATATTTATATAAATAAGAACACATGTATAATCGCAAGAGGTATATCGATTGTAAGGATTTTCAGGAGAAGAAATCTTAATGAAAGTCATTAAATTATAATTTTTAGATAATTAATGAGTGAAAAAAAATGATATTTTACATAGTAACATGCAGAATTATTTCTAACTGTAAATCATATACTTAATTAAAACAATAATTCTTGAAAATAACAAACAAAAAGTAATTTTTTTAGAAATATGAGGATCAAAATATCCAAATTTTATATTTTATAATGAAATCATTATGTACGAAATTATCATTATATTATTTCTGTAATTATATGCCATAAAATTTCTAACAAAGAAAACCCAGTATCCAAAACAAACGGCAAAAACCTAACCCTGCCATTTCTCTTTTCTCATCCCAAAAAGAAAAAAGGAAAAAGAAAAAGAAAAAGCAAAAGCAAAATATATATATATATATATATATATATAATAAAGGAAAGAAAAAGAATAGGACTAAAATACTTGAAAGAGTTCACGCTTGCACATGCAAACAAACGGCTTTGGTGGTGACTGTGTAGTGGTGATCTCATGTCAAATCCAACAAACCCCACAATCTCCCAAGACTGAAAAAAAAAAAAAAAAAAGACTTCACATGACAAACTGAATTGAATCCAGACACAAACAGCAGCCGTACCTAATCAGAAGAACAAAAACCATTGCTTGCCCATTTTCTCACAATAAAAAAAGAAAAAGAAAAAGAAATTCTTTCCCTTCTTTTCCTTCCATTCCATGCTTGCTTGAGCATTGGCCTTTTTCCCTTTTTATCGTCATCTTCTTCTCAACTTAACTTTACATTCTCTCTCTACAACTTTCTCTCTCTAAATGGCGACGCTGAGTGACATAGGGGTGTCTGCGCTGATAAACATCCTGAGCGCCTTCGCGTTTCTGCTGGCGTTCGCTGTGCTGAGAATCCAGCCGATAAACGACAGGGTGTATTTTCCGAAATGGTACATCGCCGGAGAGAGGGGAAGCCCCCGGAGCCGAGGGAACTTGGTGGGCAAATTCGTCAATCTAGATTTCAGAACCTACTTCACCTTCCTCAACTGGATGCCTCAGGCCCTCAAGATGTCCGAGCCCCAGATTATCTCCCATGCCGGCCTTGACTCTGCCGTTTTCCTCAGAATATACACTCTTGGGTAACTCTTTTTTACTTTTCTTATATATATATATATATACATGTATATATGTGTATACGTATTGCAGTTGTAAGTGGTAAGAAGTACTTTTCTGGTTCCGGGTGTTCTTGTTTGGGAGGAAGGATTCTATTGTGGGTCGAGATTTTGACTTTTGGACTAGAAAGCTTTGGACTTTGTTTTCAATTTCGATTTTTTAACCACTTTTAACCTGTTCTTGTCTTTTGTTTAGTTGATTTTGATTCTGGGTAGTGTTTGTTTCTCGATAAAATTCATTTTGGGAGTTGCTTTATTTATTTATTTATTTTTTCCTCCCATTTTAGTATTTTTGTACTTTTTCCCTGTTCTGATCCATGTTTTAGTTGATTTTGCTTCTGGGTAGTGTTTGTTTCTCGGGAAAATCTTTTTGGTAGTTGTTTAATTTTTTTATTTTTTCTTTAATCCATTTAGTCAATTTTTATTTTTCACATTTTTATTTGTTTAGGTGGTTGACAAGCTATTATTGTTGACAAAATTTTCTCAATTGTCGGTCGAAAAGCTTTCACGTGCTATTATTGTAATATTTTGTTCTGTTTTTAGGAATTCGTCTCTGCTTTCTAATTGGCCATAATTGTTGGAATCCATGGTTACGTCGAAATTTGTTTAAATTGTAGTTAATTAGTCAGTCACATTAGAGTCTACAGATTAGACCCGAAGTTGCTTTCCTCGTGTTTGTTCAGATATTATTCGCATTTTGGACAGTTATGGAACTTTTGGTCCTTTCACCAATATTTTCTATTTTCCTATTTGGCACACCGTCTTCGATTGAAATTTTGAATTGAAAATCTAAAATTAATAGGTGTTTGGACAAAAGAAAAATAAGCGTAGAACAGATTTAGAAAAAAAAAAAAAAAAAAAAAAAAAAAAAAAAAAAAAAAAACCCAGAGACACACGTAGTAATATCTTGATGGTTCGTGAATCCTGATTAAAAAAAAAAAAAAAAAAAACTTTTATCATTAGAAGAAAATCCCAATAAAAGTTTTAATTTGATAATTTGTTCGCTTAATTTTTCATCAAATTTTGGTTTGTTGCAGGTTGAAGATTTTCGTCCCCATTACGGTGATAGCACTTCTCATACTTATTCCAGTCAATGTATCAGATGGAACACTCTCTTTCTTGAAGAAAGAATTGGTCACGAGTGACATTGACAAGCTCTCAATTTCAAATGTGCGTCCTAAATCAGTTAGGTATGTCAAATATCTTTTCTTTGTCTTCTTTTCTATTTTTTACTATTTAATTATTTATTTTATAAATTTGAAAATCATCTATGTGAAAATCTTCTTTTTTTTCATTTGGGTTTTTATTTATTAATTTATTCTTAATGCTTTCATCATTTTCTGTGTTTTGAATCTGTGCTTAATATGTATTTCAACTTGGGCAAGGCAACTTTTGCTTAAGATCTCTTATGTTTCGTAATTTCAGGTTCTTTGTCCACATAGGTTTGGAATACTTGTTCACATTCTGGACTTGTATCTTGCTATACAAGGAATATGGTTATGTGGCAGCAATGAGGTTGAGTTTCTTGGCTACGCAGGGTCGGCGTGCCGAACAGTTTACGGTGAGTCGGAGCTGAAATTTCCCGACAACTGTGAAGAAATTCTTATTATTAGTATTTTTTTTTTTTTGGTAATTCTGCTTATTGAGTTGCGCTGTCTGATGGAATTGTATTGAGAAAATTGCTATAATGTTTGATCAAGATCTTCCACAATTTTACAAGTGCATCTAATTTAGTGATACGGAATTATTCTCAACCAGGATTAGTATCTTTGTTTTGCAGGTCGTGGTTAGGAATGTACCACATACTTCTGGTCGCTCAATATCCGATTCTGTGGATCACTTCTTTCAGAAAAACCACCCAGATCATTATCTTTGTCATCAGGTAGTTAAATTTCATTCTCAAGTTTTGTAAATTGCGATTTTTGTTTCACCAATGTCGAGATATTTGTTGTAGACAAACAAGTTGTGTACTTGTGTTATAGTTGAGTGTATGACATCTATAAAACGGTTTTCTTTGCTTACTCAGGCAGTGTACAATGCAAACAAATTTGCTAAACTTGCGAGGAAGAGAGAGCGGCTGCAAAATTGGCTAGACTATAATCAGCTCAAGTTCGAAAGACATCCCGACAAGAAACGGACTAGAAAGGTAGCACTGAGTCTTGTGTGCTCATATGATATAAACTATATAAACATGCGAGTCTCTTTGAATATTTTCGAACGTTTCTATAGATGCATTTGAAATCGAGTACTGAAGCAGAAGAAAGAAAAAACGGACCCAGTATCATTTTTGTGTTGGGATGTGATTCCTTTAATTCATTTACTTTTACTGTTTTAAATTATTTTTCCAGAAAGGATTTTGGGGACTTTGGGGTCGCAGAGTTGATTCGATTGATTACTACAAGCAACAGATTAAGGACCTTGATAGAAGAGTAAGTGCCGAAATCTCCCTTGTCACCAATCTCCTCATGTTCGACAAATACAACGCTTAAACGTTTTTGTATGCCAATATTTTTCCAAGTGCCAGTTTTTTTTCTGTGGTCTGATAGGCTGCTTAAATGTGTCATTGTGTTTTATTTGTTACATTTGTTTGTGTATGTTAGATGACGCTGGAACGCCAAAGCATTATCAAAGACACAAAATCCATTCTTCCAGTCACTTTTGTCTCTTTCAAGTCGCGTTGGGGAGCTGCAGTTTGCGCACAGACACAACAAAGCAGGAATCCCACATTATGGTTGACAAACTGGGCGCCAGAACCTCGAGACATTTATTGGAGAAACTTGGCCATACCATTCATTTCCTTGAGCATTCGAAGACTTATAATATCAATAGTAGTATTCGCCTTGGTGTTTTTCTACATGATACCCATCGCTTTTGTACAATCTCTCGCAAACTTGGAGGGTCTTGAAAGAGTTGCTCCTTTCCTCAGGCCAGTGATTGAAATGTACGTGCAATCACTGTTTCAATGGTTTTCAAGTATCATAATAATTTTATGTCTAATAATCTGCTCGTTGCATGATGTTTGATTGTGCAATGTCATATTTGATTTACGTCCCTTGATTTCTTCTGTTATGCATGAAAACTTGTATAGCTCTACAATTCCACCGCGTTTTCCTTTTGTAATATACACAACTTTTCACATACTTGGTCACTCCTTTAGAGGCCAGATCTTGGTGCAGAAAACTTTCTTTACACTGGCACGACTTTCTACTAGGATTCCTGTTTCGTATTTTTATTTTCCATCCCCCTTTGATTATTGCTTACCAAGATTCAATGCTGTGACAGGAAATTCATCAAGTCGTTTCTACAGGGTTTCCTTCCTGGTCTTGCACTTAAAATCTTTCTATACATTCTCCCAACTGTTTTGATGATCTTGTCGAAAATCGAGGGGCATATAGCGTTGTCAACCCTGGAGCGCAAGACAGCGGCAAAATACTACTTTTTTATGTTGGTGAATGTGTTCTTGGGAAGCATAGTGACTGGTACAGCCTTTCAGCAGCTGCACGCTTTCCTTCACCAGTCTCCTACTCAGTAAGCAGAAACATCTTAACGACTTGGAATTACTTGGAGTTGGTATAGATAAATCGCGAAATTTAGTCTCCTAAGTAAAAATTAAATGGATTTAAATTCACAATATCTAAGTGTCCACAGTCATAGTTCTGATCGACTCAAAACATTTCTAACCAATTATTAGTCGTGGGTGTACATGTTTCAAATTAATTATTTGGTATACCGGTAGAAAACAAATCATATCAAATTAAGAAAAGCATGAAAATTTAATGGAACTTGATGAATATCTTATGGTTCATAATTTAGTTTTAATTTTATGTCGTTTCTATCATAGGATTCCGAGAACCATTGGGGTCTCCATACCGATGAAGGCTACTTTCTTTATTACATATATAATGGTTGATGGTTGGGCGGGTATAGCTGCTGAGATTCTCCGGTTGAAGCCATTGGTTATCTTTCATCTTAAGAACATATTTTGGTGAAAACGGAGAGAGACAGAGAGCGGGCAATGAATCCCGGGAGTGTGGACTTTCCAGAGACTCTCCCAAGTCTTCAACTGTACTTCCTTTTGGGGCTTGTGTATGCGGTTGTTACTCCGATTCTTCTTCCATTCATGGTAGTCTTCTTTGCCCTTGCCTACCTGGTTTACCGCCATCAGGTCAGTATCTTCACTGTGGTTAAATAGGTTAAAAGGTTTAGTACATTGTTGATTTTCGGTTCTTGCAAGGAAGACCAATATAAGAACAGAAAGAAGCCCGACACGGTGATAAAAAAATTTGGATTTTACATATCAGTTGCTTCTTTAATGATTTTTTAAACAAGTAATTTTATGTTTCATCTGCTTTGACAGATAGTCAATGTGTACAATCAACAGTACGAAAGTGCTGCTGCCTTCTGGCCGCACGTTCACAGCCGCATAATTGCAAGTTTATTGATATCTCAGCTTCTCTTGATGGGTTTGCTAAGCACCAAAAAGGCGGCTAATTCTACTCCGTTACTAGCTGTTTTACCTATATTGACATTAGCATTCCACAAGTACTGCAAACATCGCTTCGAACCCGCATTTAGGAAGTACCCCCTTGAGGTAAAGCTCCTAATAACAAGAGTTATTTTGGTAAACTAAGGTTACGAATTCATTCGGGCATGCTTTTCATTAGAAGGAATGCTCTTTTCCAATTTGAAAGTCAATGAGTTTTCTTTTGTCCGTTCCTTCTTCAGGAAGCCATGGCTAAAGACACAGAGGAGCGTACTTCAGAGCCCAACCTTAACTTGAAAGCGTATTTGGCTGATGCTTACCTGCACCCGATTTTCCATTCATTCGAAGAAGAGGAGACTGTCGAAGTTCGAGTGGACAAACATCAAACTCACGTCCTGAGCCCCCCAAGCGAACCTAGCTCCCCTTCCCCGGCACATTATGTCTATGACCCTCCCCCTCCTTCGCAGTATGCTAGTCACCCTCCCCCACCGCCGCTATACGTTTATCATCCCTCGTCTCCGCCCCACTACGTATACGACCAGTCATCTCCACCCCATTATGTTCATGATGAGCAACCTTCACCTCCAAGATATTTCTACCACCATGAAGAACCCTGAACTAATTCTTGTTAGTTTTCTTAGACAACAAGTTTTAAGTCTAACCACTGTTCTCTGTTGATAGTTTATTAACAGTTTCATTCAGGTGTTGCCTCTTTCTACATGTAATTATTTTTCTAATCATTTCCCTCCAACTATAACTGGGTCATGATAAAATTTAGTTTTTTTTTTTTTTTCTTGCTAATCAAATATATTCTGTTTGAAGAATAACAATTTCTTTTTCTTTTATAGTTTCTACAGGATGTATGTGAAACTGGGTTAAGAGAAAATGGATTGAAAGATGGAGAGAGAGTAGGAAAAAAAAAAGTAGAGATAGTAGTTTATGAAAAATATTTTTTAAATATTAAAAAATAAATAAAACAAAACATTGGTAGTGTTTGGTTTTGTTTCAAGCGTTTTTTAAAATGTTTCCGTACGTATTTTGAGTAGAGCTGGCATATCGTGTTCGTGGGCCATGTTCGGGCCAGCCCGTTTCCAGCCCATTTATTTTCGTGTTAAACATGTCAACCAAATTTCGACCTAATTATTAAACGTGCGGTTCAAACCCATTTATTACGTGTCGTTCTCGTGTCGTGTCACCGTGTCGTGTCCGGAATTGCCGGCCCTAGTTTTGGAGTTAAACATAATTTAAAGTATTGTCAAATACTTAGTTGCTTTAAACAACAAGCAAAAGAATAAACTACAATAGCAATTCAAAGACAACAAGTAAAAAATACAGAAATGATGACAAGAATATTTAAATATTATTTCTGAATTTTTTTTTCATGGTCAATAAGAATTTGGAAAGTTGAAGTTCAAATTTGAAAAATATAGTTTCAAAATGATGAGTAAGTTTTACTGTTTTACATCCTAATAAATTTATGTCTTTGTTAACTATAAGATTACCCTAATATCCTAATCCAAATATATACACATAATTAGGTTTACTATTTTATATTATTAACTAATTAACTCTAACTATAATTTGTTTACAATTTTATATTATTAACTAGTTAATTACAAGATTATTATTTTATATCAGAAGTAACATCTCCATAACTTTTGATTTATATTGTCTCAATAGTGGAAATTCTTCAATAGTTATTTTCTGGTCTTGTATCAAACACACAAATGGGCATATACTTGTTATAAAAAGAGCTTTAGAATAGTTTGAAAATTCTAACATAAACGTGTTAAACGTGTTAATCGTGTTAGCCCGTTTCCGGCCCATTTATTTTCGTGTTAAACGTGTCGACCCAATTTCGACCCAATTATTAAACGTGCGGTCCAAACCCATTTATTACGTGTCGTGTCACCGTGTCGTGTCCGGAATTGCCGGCCCTAATTTTGAGGCGTGAGAACGAAAATGTTTTCTAAATAAAGGTTTATTTAGCAAATGTTTTCAAAATAAAAACAAAATGAAATGCTCCTAAACAGTTGAAAGCCAAATCATTTTCAAAATATCCTCATTTTGATTTCATAACCAAAACAAAGTTATTCTCAAAATGCTTCGAATAGGCCTTAGTTTTCTCATTTCTGTCTTTATTTTGGAAGTATTTACATAAAATATCCATTTTCATTTACTCCTTTTAAAATATAAATACTTTTTAATTTGTTTGCCATATTGAACAAAATTTGAATTTTAACCATTATTTGTTCCAGGTTTATCCTTATTGCCTTCTTAGGAATGAACATATCCTTAAATTAACGAATAATAATTACAAAAGTTGTTTTATTAATTAATTTCAAATTACTTAGTTATTTTAGACTACTTATATGGAAGGAAGTTATTTCTCTTAACTTATGTGATCATACGTTAGTTTTTTTTTTTCCCCCCTTTTTTAAGAACGTTTGTTTTTTTTTTTTTTTTTTTTTTTTTTTGCACATTTAGACTTTTTATTTTATTTTATATGAGTTTTATATTTTAAAAGGAAACTTTTCTTTTCCTTTTCCTTTTTTGATTCTTTCAATAGTTTTGTCCCTTATTAGTTTATTTATTTATTTATTATTTTTGTTATTATATTTGACATTGTGGTTATAACAATATTGACTTTATTACTTCAACGATTATATTTTGTCTTTATATTATAAGGACCTTATTGCTATATTGCATACTCTTAATCAAATCAATATGGTCATGGTCTATATGATAAAGACCATATTACTTATAGAAGAACTCCAAATAGCATATTTTAGGATTTATCGCTTTCGGATCACTTCCTTGTTGACCGGGTATTTAGAAAAAAAAAAATTCATAAAACATAATATTATAACACATAGATCTCATCAATGTAATATTGACATCAAATATGAAAAATCAATAACAATCAATAAAACATATTTCACATAGATCTCATCAATGTAATATTGACATCAAATATGAAAAATCAATAACAATCAATAAAACATATTTTAAAAAAATTAAATTGTAATCCATAAATAAATTTGGATACAAATACTGGAATATAAAGGGGGAATGTTTTCAAAGATTTTTAAGTTTCTATTTTGGTTATTTTTTTAAGAACAAAATCTACCCTTTTTTGTTTCTTAAATTAGATTTAAAGGTTTTTTTATCATCACAACATGGTCATTTTTACATTTTGTTCAATTTTACAAATAAGATTGTTTTTAGAATTTTTTTTTTTTTAAGCATGGTGCTAATTTGGTTATATATGTAAATAGTTCTTATTTTTAAGGCTTATACAACTTAATACATGCTTTTAGAAACATACACAAACATAATTCACCTTTTTTTTTTTAATATCCAAATCAATCTCTCTAAAAACAAGCTCAACATCACTCTCAAGGCATTCTCATTTCTATTTTCATACTAAAAACAAATCATTTCCAAAGATAATACCAAACACCACCCTGTTGCAAAAAAGGATCTTGAATTCTATGCTTTTAATATTTAAATTAATTTTTAGAGCTTTTTTTTCTCAAGAAAAAATAATTTTTAGAATTAAACGTATAACCAAGGTTTTTTTTTTTTTTTTTTTTCTCTCTCTTTGTTTTTCCATCAACATAAGTGCGTGAGCGATGAAATTAAACAAGTTTTATAAATGCAAATGATACTTTTATAATTTTTAGAAAGAGATAAATTGAGATAATTAAAACTGAAAAGGATAAGTTATATAATTAATAGTATTTTTGATTTATCCTAAAAAAAAAATAGGATTTATTAAGCTTCTACAAACATAAAAGTTGATGGCTCGATCTGGTATAAAGCATTTGGGAAAATCTTTTTACTACTTTAAAAGAAAACCTCACAGATTTTAAACGTATAATCTAAAATCCTGAACCACAATCTCACAAATTTTGTAGCATAAAACGGGAAAATAGTTATAACATATGCTATTAATTTTATTTATTTTTAAAATTTTCTTGAAAAATTGGTATAATTCCAGTTGCATTCGTTCAAATATGCTACATATTGTAATTTTTCTAAAAAAATGTTGAATTATTGCTTCTTACTTTAAGGAAGATATTTTTAAAATATTGATCATATAGTCCACCTTAAACCTTTTGATTTGGTTTTTAGAAGTTACAACTCATACATAACCCACGCAAAAAAAAAAAAAAAAAAAAAAAAAAAAAAAAAAAAAAAAAAAAAAAAAACTCATACGAATAAGAAATTACAATGAGATCAAAATCTGAATGGACAAAACTCATTACCCAGATTAAAATAAACAAAATCAAATAAATGATATTAGCAAAAAAGAAACTTAAATATTTATTATTAAGTTTTTAACGCTAGCAAACTTCAACCACCCGACAAGTTAAAAAAAAAAAAAGAAATAAAATTCTAGGCATAGCTTGTGACACGAAACTATTGCTTTGAGTCTTACTGTGAAATCCCAACTGTCCATCCCAATATTACAAGAGAGAAACCAATATTAGAACTGAGAAAAATTTTATGTTACCCTAAGAAAATTAATGGTAACGGCGGTATGTAGGGAGGTTGATTCCCTATAATCGGAGATAGTTAGGGTAACTTTCCTCATTCCACTCGTTGAGTTTGAAGGTAGGATTTTTTTTTTTTTTTTTTTAAAGTACTTTCTTGATTTTGTATGATGTATTAAGTTCACCAAAAAACTTTCTTGAATGGTTACCTCTTTTGACGTCGTAATATTTTGAAAATTACAAATTATTAAAAAGACAAATCTTAACTTCTTAATGAGATAATATCTGCAAAATTTCTATTTTTACCTCAGCCCAAAAATACTATATTTATTTTGGGTATTGATATACGGCTACGAAAATAAGTAACTCGGCATAGAATTGGTATATTGATATACGTAATGTACTGCTGGGCTGAACTATATATATATATATATATATATATATATATTTTAATACTTATTGGTTGAAGATAGGACGTTGTCTTGGAGGAAACAATTCAGACGGAAGCCAATTAATGGAGAATTAATTTGTCTCCTATTGTCTAATTGATTGATTAATGGAGATTTATTAAGGCATTTATTTTCAAATTTCAGACGTGATCATTTCACTAATTAGTTGTAAGGTATAAACTGGGCTGATCAATTAACTTATGACAAAACATAGGAGCTTCCGATAGGACTTTTTATTTTACATTACGTGTAACAATGATTTTTTATCTATTTGATGAATTTCTTTAATGATCTGATCTCTGAATGATCATGTTTTCTAATGTGTGTAATATATAACTATTCTAATCATAATCAAGCTGTTGAAATTTAAATTTGACAGTTAAAACAACAGCCTCTAATTGTGCCATAATAACACCCTATCTTTTATATTGTCTCCAATAAATTCATCAAGAATTGATATTTATTGCGAACTTGTATATATATATATGAACTTGTATATATATATATATATATATATATACACTCACACACATTTCCCTGAGTTTCTCCCACCAAAATTACAAAAAGATGACAATTCGTCTTAACGGATGGTAGCAACCCCTAAATTCCAAAAAAGAAGCATGAACAAAGTAATTCGAGTCCAGAAAGTGGAAGTAAAGAGAGAAGCAAGTCTAATTAATTAATTAATTAATTTACAGGAGATATGAAAATATATAGGATGGTTCTATTGATACACTATTATTGACTCTGCACACCCCCCATTAATAAAATTTATTAACTAAAAAAAAACCTTCAAATAAAATGACATAAAAGGACAACAAGAATACACTTAATTACTTAAATAAAATTCTATCATAATAAAGAAAACTCAACTTTGGTCCTTTTTTTTTTTTTTTCACACACACACGTATATATCAAATTCCTATATAAATACTACTTTGAATCCTATAACAAAAACCCTAATATTTGTTTCAAGCATGGAATATTGGTAACGTCAATGAGTGGACGTCAGAGCTGAAGTAAGGTCTAGGTAAGTGAATTCCAAGAGTTGAAAGGTGTGCAACAAACTTTTTTCCCCAAAAATATTGAAAGTGTATGCATATATGACTGTGTGTGTGCGTGTGTGTATGTATATAAATATGTTTATATTTATGTAAATTACATAAGAGAACAACCGACATAGCGGTAGTAAGCAAATTCCAACGACGAAAATGATGTTGTTATTGCTGTTATTGTAATTAATTTTCCACTTGCATTCGTAGTCATCCCATGTTTTCTTTGCAACAAATGAGATTCCACTTCATAATCTTAATGAGCAACAAATTGGCAATTAATGTAGAAGAATTGGACTGCAATCATAAAAGAATTGGCTTTAAATTAAAGCAGGATTTTGCACGGTTAGTCCTCTTGAAATAGTAGAATATTCTAAATTTTGTTCTCACAAGTCACTCCGGAGCTCATATACAAAACAAAACCTCATGTTCAAACGTTGTCCTTGTTCATTTCCTCTTCTGTCCCTTTTTTTTTTTAACGCACAGAAAGTATAATTTTTTAAATTCACTGTAGTTTAACTACAAAAGATCTTCATGAGGAGGAACTAGGTGGACCGATAAGTAGACTCCACTAAGTTATAATTTCCAGATAATTACTGATTGAAAAAGAATTTATGGACACTTCTAACACTCTATCTCCCCATTCCTTGCCGATGTGGGACTCCTCTTCTGTCCCCTTTTGTGGGAAATTATAATAATTAAAAAGATATATTTTCCACGAGTGAGGGAGATTCTCAAAGCTGATATAGATATTCAAAAAGTATTGTTTGGCGTTTTTTGTGCTCAATAAAAAAAAATCAATAATGTTCTCATACCCTCATTCAACATTATTTTAAAATCTATATTAAAGCCATGAAAACATTAAAGGAGACCTCTCTTGTCAATAATTTACATATCAGGTACATATATGTTAAACACACGACCTTATTATTTTAAAAGACAATGTGTATATAGACACTTGTTTTATCATGGAAAAATTAAAAGGGACTATTTACATATATATTTTTTATTTAATATTTTTCTCTCATATGGATAGTAGGAAGATCGTTGATGAAGAGTACTCCTACGGGACAGAGCCAAATGAAGCAAATAGTCATTTGAACTAGACCTGGGAATTTGGACTGGGCCAAACGGACCAGCCCGCGGCCCCTAATTTAGGTCCGGTCGATGGCCCAGCCCGGCCAGTATTCTATGAGCCTAGTAAAAGCCCGGTCCTATAGTAAGAGCCGGGTTGGGCTCTCCTTGTAGGCCCAGCAGGCCAGGCCAGGCCAGGCCGCCCATTATTTATAAAAATAAAAAAATAATTAAAAAATTTATATATATAATAAAATAATAATTAAAAAATAATAATTTATATATATTATTTTTATTAAAAAATAATTTTTCTTTATATATATATATAAAAAGGTATAAAAAATAAAAAATATAATTATTTTTAAAATTTTTATTAAAAAATTATATATTAAATATTTATATTATATTATTATATTATATATATATATAAAAAAAGAAAAAAAAAAAAAAAAAAAAAAAAAAAAAAGCAACCGTTGGGACCAACGGCTATAATAGCCGTTGGTCTGTTGGTCCCGGCTTTAAGCTTTTAATGTTTTTTTTTTTTAATAATAATTTTTTTAATAAAAACTTTAAAATTTTTATTTTTATTTTTTTTAATTTTATTCTCATTTTATAAATATCCTTCTACTTTTTCATTTTTTCACACATTTTTTCTCCTTTCTATTTCTTATTCTCTAATTTCTTTCTCTATATTCTCTTATTTCCAATTTCTCAATTCTCATTATTCAATAATTAATATTCTATAATTTTTTTTGTCTAATCTCTTAAATTTACAATAGCTCATATTCTCATTATTTTTATAATCCCCATTCTTTTATAAATCATAACCTATATAACAACATTCTCATTATTTCTCTACTTTTTAATAACTCATATTCTCATTCTCATTATTTCTAAATTTTAAATTTCTAATACTTACTTTCCTACAAAAAAAAAAAAAAAAATCAAAATGGATCCAAATCCAAATGTTTAACAACCAATTGTTGATCTTGATGATGATTACTACGGGATGGATGACCGCGACATCGAAGAAGTGGAGATTTCCCGTATGGAGGCTGGCAACAATGTCTCTGAGATCAGACATCGGAGTTTCAATACTCCAATACTACCAAGTTCAATGTTGGTACCATTAAGAAGTAGTTCGGGAAGCACCAGTTGTCCACCAAAAAAAGCCAAAAGGTACTGCTAGAACCACTTCACATGCTTAGCAATTCTTCGATGTTGTGCATAAAGAGGACTTCGGCCCCGATGGCAAAAAAATTCAAATAAGACTAGCAAAATATAAGTATTGCTAAAAAATTTTGACTGCTAACTCTACAAGTGGGCCCCGTCACTTATTAGCCCATAGTGAAAAATGTGTTAAGAAACATTATAAGGGAAGGGAGCCGACACAAAGCACTCTAAAATTCAACTCCGATGGCTCAATAGGTACTTTTTCTTATGATCCCATGGTAGCTAGAGAATCTCTAGCTCGTTTAATTACCTTTACAGATTTACATATTAGTTTTGGTGAAAATACTTTTTATGAAGAGCATATTCAAAGATCTTTTTGTCCACAATTTAAAGCCGTTACTAGAAAAACTATTAGGAGTGATATTATATCTTATTATAATAAAAAAAACGCACTACATTAATATCTTATATGAATACAAACACATTTTGTATTGCATTGACATCTGATATTTGGGCTGCTAGGTCAAACCAAGATTATATTAGTGTAGTTTCCCATTATTTAGATCCCCAGTGATAATTACAAAAAAGAATTATTGACTTTAGACTTATTGATCATTCTCATAATACTTTAAATATTACTGATAATATTATGAGTGTTTTAAATGAATTTGGCATTAGCAATTGCATTATTTCAATCACCCTACATAATGCTTCGGTAAATACCGCTGCAATTCGTTTTCTTGAGAAAAACTTGTCAGAATATATTGGTGGAATTTTATTACATCAACGTTGTGCATGTCATATTATAAACCTCATTGTAAAATCAAGTATGAAGTTAGTAAGTAGTAACATATAAATTATTCATAATGCTCTCCTTTGGATACATAATTCAAATCCTCGCATTGCTGAATTTAAGAGGTATTGCAAAGCAGAAGGTTTAAAACCTCAAAAATTTGGGACTAATATGCCGATAAGGTGGAACTCAACTTATTTAATGTTGAAAAATGCAATAGAATATAAGAATGTTATTTCTATGTTTTATAATACAGAGCATAATATGATTTTATTATCTGATGTTGATTGGTTTATTGCTGAAAGAATGATTTATTTTTTAGAAACTTTTTATGATGCTACTGTTTTATTGTTTGGTGTTTATTATCCCAATTCTCCACTAGTTTTCACCCAATTAATGATTATTTCTTCATTGTTTTCTGAATATAAAAATGATAATTTATTTAAACTAATAGTAGAAAAAATTGAGAAAAAGTTTATAAAATATTGGAATCACAATAACATGTCTTTATTATATTGCCTTGCCATTATTTTAAATCCTATAGTTAAATTAATTGGTCATTATAATGGTCTTACTCATATTTCTGAACATATGAATGTAGATTTTGCTTCAACGTATTCTTTAACATTTATTAACACTAAATGCAAGTTATTTGAGATTTTTACAAGTTATCAGAATAAATTCGGGCAGAAGTTAACATTGAAACCGAAGAAACTCTTCCAACTGTTGGTGATCAGAAAAAGAAAAAAGTTTTGGGTTTTTTTTCTGCTCCAGCAAGATCGGGCTCTTCATCAAGTTTGATTGTTACTCGTCCACTTTCAGCAAGTTCAACTACCACGAGTACGACATACTCAGAGCTCGCAAAATACTTAGATACAGATTTTTCACTGCTAGACTCAACTACAAATACTGAAGATTTCAAAATTTTAGATTGGTAAAGGTTGCAGTCGACAAATTTTCCAGTGCTTTCCCGTTTAGCACGTGACATCTTTACTATTCCTGTTTCGACAGTTTCTTCTGAATCAGCATTCAGCACAGCTGGAAGGATAATTGAAGATCGAAGGGCCTCATTAACACCTGAGATGGTCGAGGTGCTTACATGCCTAAAAGATTAGGAACATGCAGATAAAAGGATGCAATATACAGTATAAAATCAAGAGATACTCCAACACTTTAACGAAATGACCATCATCGATGACGATGATATTGACAATGATTTTAACAATGTATAAAATTTTTTATTTTTTATCTAAGATAAAATATTAAGAAAAATTATTAAATTATCAAAAATATACAAATTTATTCAAAAATTACAAATAAAAAATAAAATTAAATAAAATTTTAAAAAATTGGGCTAGGCCCAGCCCGGCCCGCTCTAAACCAGCATGCCGGGCTGGGCTTATATTTCAAAAATTCAGACCGGTCTAGACCGGCCCATATTTTCAATGGGCCGGGCCGAATTTTGCAATAGCCCATCGGGCTCGGGCCGAGCGGGGCCAGGCGGCCCAAATTCCGAGCACTAATTTGAACTAAACAGTTTCGAGACTAGTTTGAAGTAGTCCTTTGAGTGGGAAAGTCATTGAGGACTTCTTGCAGACCTTTCCTCGTGTTGCTTTCATTCAGGTATGAACATGTTCTTTCACTCTTTTTTCTTTGGCACATTAAATTCAGTTATTACACGTATATATAGATCTTACATTAGGCTAAACTTGCAATCGCTGATGCGTTCTATTTGGAAATATGAAAAGTAAATTGTGCATTTTTATTGTATACATGCAAGACCAACCAACAGAAAATATAGAAAGAAAGAAATTTGTGCCAAATTGGTGAAGTACTGAACCAATGAACAATTTATTGCCTGCGACATGACTGAATCAACTGCAATTAGTGTTGGAAATTCTGAAAATGGAGACTTTAAACAGGTATCGAATACGTTTTTGTTAAAACGTTATTTGCTTTCTCTCGAAAAGAGATTGATTTGGGTTGAACAGTAAATCACTTCCAGAATATGACAAACCTTTAAACGAATTTTAACACGAATCAAAAGTGAAAAATTTGAGTAGAAAAAGAACATAATATTTTTGGAAGAATAACAAGTGGAGAGAGAGAGAATTATTATTTGGTTTTGTTCATATATAAACTTAGTATAATTATTGGTTATTGACAACTAGTGTAAAAAGTCTTACATGGGAAAAGAATGAGTGAAGAGCACTTTATAAGTCTTTCCTACCTTAAAAGGTTAATTTAGTAACATATGAGAGTGCATATATGGTGCCTATGTGGCTCGTACAAGCGTGCACATGCATGGTATGGACATCGAGACTGTAGAGGCGCTTTTGGCAGTTATTAGATGCACTTGGGACTTTGGCACGGGGTGCTTATGCATGACACATAACACAAGGTGATTAAACTGCTATAAAATAAATAAAATTTATTTGTTTATTTTTTTAATTTAAATTTAAATTTAAATTTGAAAAAGATGTAATCTTTAGAAGCTTGCATTTTTTATTTTTTAAGAAAAGATACATTTTCTGAAATCTCTTGAAGAATTGTATCTTTTCAGAAAAATACGTCAATGACAATTTTTTCCCAAAGGGTGTTACCAAAAATTGTTAGATTTCTAAAGAGTTGCAAATAAATAAACTTTATTTATTGAAAAATTTGAATTCTTTTTCTCTCTCTCTCTCCTATTGTTATTCTTCCAAAATTATTGTGTTCTTCTTTTACTCGAATTTTCACTTTTGCTTGGTATTAAAATTATTCAAAGGCTTGTCATATCCTAGAAGCGTTTGCTATTCAACCCGAAGCAATCTCTTTTCGAGAGGAGGCAAATAACACTGCAAGGAAAATGTATTCATTACATGTTTTAAATCTCTATTTTCAGAATTTCCAATAGTCGGAACCCGAGGCTTCAATACTAAAAAGTGCAATGCAATATTTTTTTTTTTTTTTATAATTTCAGTAGGACTCAAACATGGAAGCCAAAATGGTGGATTGGGGACATCGGGAAATTCTTGTCTCCCGGTGGTTGTGGCGAAC
Source organism: Ficus hispida (assembly GCA_025413025.1). Lineage (NCBI taxonomy): Eukaryota > Viridiplantae > Streptophyta > Magnoliopsida > Rosales > Moraceae > Ficus > Ficus hispida. The sequence goes on from CM046372.1 coordinate 26,918,310, forward strand.
TTTGGCTTCAGGGACCGGAAATTATGAAAGGTAATAAAACTTTCCTAGTTACTTTATGTGAGAGTCCTTACATAGTATAATTTTTCTTTGGAAAAAAAAAAGTTCAATTGTTGCTTCTTACGATAAGGACGATATTTTAAAAATCTTGATCTTATAGTTCACCTTAAACCTTTTGAATTTGGTTTTAAGAAGTTGCAAATCATTCATATATATAACCCATGCAAAAAACACGTAGAGCAATTGATCATGGGGGACCGGTAATTATGAAAGGAAATAAAACTTTCCTAGTTACTTTATGTGAGTCCTTACATAGTGTAATTTTTCTTTTAAAAAAAATTCAATAATTTCTTCTTACAATGAGAACGATATTTTTAAAATCTTGATATTATAGTTCACCTTAAACCATTTGAATTTGGTTTTAAGAAGTTTCAAATCATTCATATATATAACCCAAGCAAAAAACACATAGAGCAACTAATCATTGGGGACCGGCAATTATGAAAGGAAATAAAACTTTCCTACTTATTTTACGTGAGTCCTTACATAGTGTAATTTTTCTTTTAAAAAAAAAGATCAATTATTCCTTCTTACAATAAGGACGATATTTTAAAAATCTTGATCTTATAGTTCACCTTAAACCTTTTGAATTTGATTTTAAAAAGTTACAAATCATTCATATATATAACCCAAGCAAACAATACATAGAGCAACTGATCATGGAGGACCAGCAATTATGAAAAGAAATAAAACTTTCCTACTTGCTTTCTGTGAGGCCTTACATAGTATAATTTTTCTTTAAAAAAAAAAAGTTCAATTATTGTTTCTTACAATAAGGATGATATTTTTAAAATCTTGATCTTATAGTTCAGCTTAAACCTTTTGAATTTGGTTTTAAAAAGTTGCAAATCATTCATATATATAACCCAAGCAAACAACACATAGAGCAACTGATTATGGGGGACCAGCAATTATGAAAGGAAATAAAACTTTCTTACTTGATTTCTGTGAGGCCTTACATAGTATAATTTTTCTTAAAAAAAAAAAAAAGTTCAATTATTGTTTCTTACAATAAGGATGATATTTTTAAAATCTTGATCTTATAGTTCATCTTAAACCTTTTGAATTTGGTTTTAAAAAGTTGCAAATCATTCATATATATAACCCAAGCAAACAATACATAGAGCAACTGATCATAGGGGACCAGCAATTATGAAAGGAAATAAAACTTTCCTACTTGATTTCTGTGAGGCCTTACATAGTATAATTTTTCTTAAAAAAAAAAAAAAAAAGTTCAAGTATTGTTTCTTACAATAAGGATGATATTTTTAAAATCTTGATCTTATAGTTCACCTTAAACCTTTCGAATTTGGTTTTAAAAAGTTACAAATCATTCGTATATATAACCCAGGCAAACAACACAGAGAGCAACTGATCATGGGAGACCAGCAATTATAAAAGGAAATAAAACTTTCCTACTTGCTTTCTGTGAGGCCTTACATAGTATAATATTTCTTAAAAAAAAAAAAGTTCAATTATTGTTTCTTACAATAATAACGATATTTTTAAAATCTTGATCTTATAGTTCACCTTAAACCTTTTGAATTTGGTTTTAAAAAATTGCAAATCATTCATATATATAACCCAAGCAAACAACACATAGAGCAACTGATCGTGGGGGACCAGCAACTATGAAAGGAAATAAAACTTTCCTACTTGCTTTCTGTGAGGCCTTGCATAGTATAATTTTTCTTAAAAAAAAAAACAAGTTCAATTATTGTTTCTTTCAATAAGGACGATATTTTTAAAATCTTGATCTTATAGTTCACCTTAAGCCTTTTGAATTTGGTTTTAAAAAGTTACAAATCATTCATATATATAACCCAAGCAAACAATACATAGAGCAACTGATCATGGGGGACCAGCAATTATGAAAGGAAATAAAATTTTCCTATTTGCTTTCTGTGAGGCCTAACATAGTATAATTTTTCTTAAAAAAAAAAAAGTTCAATTATTGTTTCTTACAATAAGGACGATATTTTTAAAATCTTGATCTTATAGTTCACCTTAAATCTTTTGAATTTGGTTTTAAGAAGTTGCAATTCATTCATATATATAACCCACGTAAAAAATACAGAGCAACTGATCATGGTTGACCGACAATTATTAAAGGAAACAAAACATTCCTAGTTACTTTATGTGAGAGTCCTTACATAGTGTAATTTTTCTTTAAAAAAAAAAGTTCAATTATTGCTTCGGTAAGGACGATATTTTTAAAATCTTGATCTTATAACTCATCTTAAACCTTTTGAATTTGGTTTTAAGAGGTTGTAAATTAAGAAAAACCCAATGAAATTTAACAATCAAATTCATAATAATAAGACAAATCTTTAACCAAAAAAATAAAGTAATATACTGCATAGGCGTGGATGGGATGACAAGTGGTTAGGTTGTTTTTGTTAAATATTTCCCTTCCGTCTAGCCACGTTCAAGTCCTATTGCCTTTTGTAAGGCTCCCACTCCAATACAAGAACGTGATTACTATCATACCTAGACGAGTGTCCTGCTAGTGGTCATAATAAATGAATAAATACATGGCATCTGATTCTCTTTGCCTTTATAATTTGTTCTTGTCCGCTACAAACAGAATCCCTAGTTCTTATGTTTTAGGGTATGTTTGGTTGGAATGAGAGATGGAGGGAGGGAGGGAGGGAGGGAGAGGGGTGGAGGGAGAGTACTAATCCATTGTTTGGTTAACAAGGAAGAGAGGAAAGAGAGGAGAGGTGAGGGAGACTCTCCCTCCGGACCCATCACATTATATCCTTCCATTGATAAAAAAAATACAAACTCTCGTTTTCACTTTATTTAAAAATATTATTTTAACAAAAAAAACACTATTAACAAATTAAAAAAAAATAGATAATTTAATAATTACACAAATAATTATTATCAATACTCTTCCTCTGTCTTATATCAAATAACGTAAAATATTTATCCAACCTTACTTTCTCTATCGTTCCTTCTCTCCATCCCACCTTCTGAGTCTCTGACATAGCCTTAATGTTTGGCTTTGTTCCTAACAAATAAACAAAAAAAAAGAAAGAAAACAAAAAAAAAAAAAAAAAAACCTCGAGCAACGTTACAATGGCGGCGCTAAACCCGAAAACCTCGGAGACCCATTCCCTTCCACATTGGTATTCCCGAGAAACAGGAATCTTCCAGAGCACCCACCGTCCCATATCCCTCCCTCCACACCCTTTTCTCGATGTCGTTTCCTTCATTTTCTCCTCCCAACACAACGGCGTTACCGCTCTCGTTGATTCCTCATCTTCGTCGTCGTTTTCTTCTTCCTCTTCATCGATATCTTACTCGGAGCTCCGTCGTTTGGTTAAATCCCTGGCCTCTGGACTCAACTCGATAGGAATCTCCCAAAACGACGTCGTTTTGCTTCTGCTGCCGAACTCCATTTACTACCCTGTCGTTCTCTTGGGGGTGCTCTACTCCGGAGCTGTCGTCACCGCCATGAATCCTCTCAGCAGCTTCGCTGAGGTCAAGAAACAGGTCGCCGATTCCAAGGCTTGTTTTGCTTTTACTCTTGCTCAGAAAATGGAAATGTTGGAAGCTTTGGGGGTTGGTGCAATTGCGGTGCCCGAAAATCTCTTATCGGGTGAGGAAATGGAAATGGGAGCTAAGAGAAAATGTGTTTTTAATGATTTCTCAAAGCTTGTTTCTTGTGAGTTTGATTCGGCTCCGAGGCCTTTGGTTAGCCAACAAGACACTGCTGCGATAATGTACTCGTCCGGCACAACCGGTGCGAGCAAAGGTGTGGTACTGACTCATCGGAATTTCATTGCCATGGTTGAGCTTTTTGTGAGGTTTGAGGCCTCACAATACGAGTACCCGGGTTCCGAAAACGTGTATCTAGCTGTTCTGCCGATGTTCCATATCTACGGGATGGCGCTTTTCGTGATGGGGCTGTTGTCTTTGGGCTCCACCATTGTTGTCATGAGGAAGTTTGATGTCAATGACTTGGTCAAGGTTATTGAAAGGTACAAGGTTACACACTTCCCGGTCGTTCCGCCGATGTTACCGGCCTTGACTGAGCGTGCAAGAGATGTTGGTGCGAAAAGTTTCCGGAGTTTGAAGCAGGTTTCATCTGGGGCTGCTCCTTTGAGTCGGAAAGTCATTGAGGACTTTTTGCAGACCTTTCCTCATGTTGATGTCATTCAGGTATAAACATATTCTTTCACTCGTTTTTCTGGCACATTAAATTCATGCGTGAATTTACCGCTAGGGTAAGCCTGTAACTGCTAATCTGCCATATTTGGAAATATGAAGATTAAATTTGTGCGTTTTTGTTATTTAGAACGATAGAAATTTGTGCCAAATTGGTTAAGTGCTGAAACATTTTGGTTTTTTAGGGATATGGCTTGACTGAATCAACTGCAGTTGGAACCCGAGGCTTCAATACTAAAAAATGTAGGAAATTTTCTTCGGTAGGACTTTTGGCTCCAAGCATGGAAGCCAAAGTAGTGGATTGGAAAACTGGGTCCTTCTTGCCTCCCGGTGGTTGTGGCGAACTTTGGCTTCGGGGACCGGCAATTATGAAAGGTAATAAAACTTTCCTAGTTACTTCATGTGAGAGTTTCACCTGTGACTCTCACTAGGTCCCTACATTTTTATAGAAGTATTGAGTAATTGGAAAACCAGCCCCAATTTTGATGATCATTTGACCATACTGACTCGATTTTACCGTCGAGTTTTCAGGATACCTAAATAACGTAGCAGCAACTACATTGGCGATCAATAAAGATGGTTGGTTACGTACCGGAGATATTGTTTATTTTGACCAAGACGGATATCTGCATATTGTGGACCGATTGAAAGAGATTATCAAATACAAGGGCTTTCAGGTATAATCTGTCTAATTTATGTTTGTAATTTGTTATGACAAATGCCTTCTCATTCCAAGTAAACTACTGCAGATTGCTCCTGCAGACTTGGAGGCCGTGTTGGTTTCGCATCCAGAGATTGTGGATGCCGCTGTAGTAGCGTAAGTGTGCGCACAAATACACCACACACACCAGAAAAGCTTTCAAGCATGTGGAGCTTAAAAATTACTTTTTTAACGGAAAAATGTTTCAGTAGATCGAACAAAACGGAGGATAATGATTCCCAAAATTCACCTGCATAGTTTGGTTATGACTTCAATATATTCAGCTTTTAAGCTGAAACATAAATATGACAAAATGTGTGGTGGTTTTAGTGCTGATTTCCAAACTTTTCTTACTAGTTCTTTTTGTGAACTTACAATATGGTTCCAACTTCTTCTTCGTTCTGCTTTTGTCTAGTGTTGAAGATGCAGATAGTGGGGAGATACCAGTGGCTTTCGTTATTAGGAAACACGGAAGCTCGCTTTCCCAGGAAGCCGTTATGGACTATGTTGCTAGACGGGTTTGTTTCGTTTTCTGTTTTGAATTTTATTTCAAATTTTTGCTTGCCATGCTTTCACTCTTTTGGAAATTGGTATATTTATTCATATCACTAAGCCTGCTTTGCAGCATCCTTACCGGTTTTGGCAAATTTGAGCAATTTAATCTAAATCTTTTCAGTGTGTTTTATGGCAGGTTGCACCATACAAGAAGATCAGAAAGGTGGTATTTACACATTCGATACCAAAATCTCCTGCGGGAAAAGTCCTCCGGAGGGAACTCAGCAAGTCTTTGACTTCGAAACTTTGAAGCCCCGATTGGATCTACAGTTTGAACTCATAATTCAAACGTTTTCTATAATGTTTTCTCTCACAAAAATTTGAATTTTGTGTTCAACCTATGATCCAAACGGGCCATAAGATCTCTCTCTCTCTCTCTCCTTTATACTTGTATTTTCAATTTTATTCTCACAGTTTTCTCCATAATTGTAATCTATCTGATGGCATAAAACAGTATATTGCATACAAGCTCCAAACTATGTGATTCCACTTTTTTTGTTTATGGATTCGACATTCTCGCTTTATGAGCTCGCACAGTGTTTTCTGGAGTAACCATTCGTTACAACTACCCGCACAATCAAACTAATTTATCCATTTAATTTTTAATTTTAACAATTATCCCGACCATTAATCGATGAGACTGTTAATTTTTTAAAAGTAAAGTACAAGTTGTAAAAAGGAAGGGGGGGCAAAAAAAAAAAAGTTCGGAACCTTCGTTAGTTTAGTGGTGGAATACACGCCAACTGTCACCGTCACTTTGTTCATAACTTGGTTACTTTCTCCGCAACTGGACTTTGAATAATTGACACAAACCAACAAATTCTTCTTTTTTATTTATTTTTTATTTATTTTTATTTCCTTCACAATAACAACAAGAAGAGAATCTCATCCTCTGATCAGAAAAACTCTGTTTTATGTCCATACAAATATATTGTTAAATTCAGACCCCACAAAAATCATTAAAAAAAAAAAAAAAAGAAGGAAAAATGGGTTCTCTCTCGCCATTGGTCTCAGTCACTGCTAGCTCCAGCTTTTTCCAATGGCGTCCTCCTCAGCCATTATACACTGCTCCAGACTTTTCCCAAATGGTCTCCCTTCGGTCTCAAGTTTCCGCACCAGGGCTCTTCCAAAAACATCCTCGCCGGTTGCTTTCAGAGGGGTTCGATTTTTACTTAAACGCTCCGAGTTCGGGAAATCCGATGCAACTGTTCGGTCTGTTGGATTCAGTTCCGCGTTCTCGCAAATGGGTTCTCGGGAAACTTCCCCGAGCAGAGAGGTCTTGGTCCAATCGAGCGCTTCTGAGAGCAGGGGCACCTCCTCGGTCTCCCAAAGTGTGAGTGATTGATTTTTCTGTCTTTTAAGTCGATTAATCTGTTTTGGCATTGTTGATTTGAGATGGGTTCTTTATCATTTGCGTCAATTTTCAGGTTTTTTTTTTTTTTTTTTAAAGTAAAGAGAATGGTGGATGATCTGGTTAGGATTTAAGAAGATTGTTTGAGTTGTGTAGGGCCTATGGTATGCTTTTTTTTTTTTGCTCCCTCCGATTGCGGTTTAAGCTGAATTTATGAGAGAATGAGGAGTGAGGCCTATTTGTTATAATGACAATTTGTGGAGACAAAGTGGACGTAGCACTTGCGTCGAGAGCGAACTGTTATAAATCTTGCGTGTGTTTTGTCCTCCATTTTAAGATGTTAAACTCTCATTTCACTCTTTGTTCATGAAAGGACATAAAGTGAAATTGATTCCGAAAGCCTTTTTTTTTTTTTTTTTTTTTATTTATAGAAGTTGCCTTGTTTCAGGTTGTTGGGATACTGCATTTGGTTGTTTCACTTGGGATTATACTTGCCATGGACAAGTTTTTGAAGAAGGTGTTTGTGGCGGCTGCAATTAAGTTCCCAAGTGCACTTTTCGGGATGTTCTGTATCTTTTCAGTTCTCGTGATTCTTGATTCCACCATCCCGGCAGCGGCAAAGAGCGTGATGGATTTTTTTGAGCCAGCACTTTTGTTCATCCAGAGATGGCTGCCGTTGTTCTATGTTCCATCTTTGGTTGTTTTGCCACTTTCTGTCAAAGATATTCCAGCGGCTTCTGGCATCAAAATTTGCTACATCACAGGTAACTTATCAGCTAGTTTTTTCTTTCTTTAGTGTTCCCGCTTTTATTGCCTGTAATTCTTTGGATGTTCATAAAAAAAAAATAGTCGAGTCATGATTGGCGTTGTCCTTAGGAATAGGATTTATGTCTTGAGTAATGCTCAGGTGCAACTTCAGTTTGAATAGGATCAAGCTTCCAGGATTCAGGAATTGAAGCTCCATAAGGATACACTTCCGAAAGCTGAATACAAATCTCTAAAAAAGATAACATAGAACTAAATTCCTCTAGCAGAGAGCGGATGACTTTTACAAAGATAAAGTTGTAGAGAAGAATACGGGTGTTGTCGTCTGTTGTGTGCATATTGAAATGGATGAAGGGGAGGAGGAATCCAATTATGACTTGCAATAGCGATGTGAAAAAGAAACTTCTTTCTCTTGTGACTGTAAATTAGAAGCATCATCTGTATTGGATTAGGGACGGACTGTGTTCCTTTCATGTCTGTAGAGGATGCAGTTTCCAAATTTTGAATATCAGAATAGATACAATTATAAAACGTCCATCATGATGTTAGCAAACTCATTTTCTATTCTTTTCGTGCTGTGAGATGAAAAAACTTTGCTCTCCTTTATTTCTATCATTTCATTTTCTTATGAAAATAATTCTTTCTTATTGGGAAAAAACATGAATGTAGATTGTAATCATAGGAGGAACCCTCTAGAAGCATTTTCCCGAATAGTAAATGCTTAATGGACAGTAACCAACTATATGTATTATTGTCTACTTCATTGTCTAGAGAAGTTTTCATCATCCATTAAAAGATCTATCTCTATAGTTTGAGGAAAGTTCCAGTGTATCAGAAAATATTTTTGAAGCTCTTCCACTTCTTTCTCGCTCAGCTCAATTTTTCCCAATTTGGTGCCTTTTTTTTTTTTTTTTTTTTTTTTTGTTAATTATTCTTTTAAAGTGCAATCACAAACTGGCTTGTTGCAGTTGGGGGATGGCTGGCTACACTCTGTGTTGCGGGATTTACTGCAATAGCTGTAAGAAATTTGGTAAAAACAGAAGTGGTTGACGCTGAACCCATGACAAAACCCTCCCCCTTTTCAGCTGTGGAAATTTGGTCCTGGAGTGGTGTTTTGGTCATAACATTTGTTGCTGCATTATTATACCCTACAGTGCTCGGAACAGCTGCTCGAACGTGCCTTCCGTTCCTTCTTGCTTCCACTGTGCTAGGCTACATGGTTGGTTCTGGGTAAAATATCACTTTTTTCTCTTTGGCATGACAAGAACTTGTTTTAGTATTTTTTTTTTTTTTTAAATGAGAAAATCATTTCCTTTTCGTTCTAGATAACCCACATTTTCAGATTTTTCCCTCTTTTGGTTTCACTTAAATTTTGATTCCTATTATCAGGTTGCCATCAGGTATAAAAAAGGTGTTTCATCCAATTATATGCTGCGCATTATCTGCGGTCCTCACAGCATATGCTTTTGGGTATTTTTCACAATCTGGGCTCGATCCTGTTCTAGGTATGGCAAACTTTAGTTTCCACTGTCAGCTTTCTCTGGTTGCTTGCTAACTTAAGTGGAGCACAAAAACTTTGGATTTCTGGTCCTACTCCTCTTAAAACTATAAACTAGCTATTTGTTTCCTCCACTTGCTTATACTACACAGAAGGGAAAGGATGAGACATCGATCAACTATTGTGAGTGGTTTAAAAATGATGGGGCGCGGAAATTAATGGAATAAGAAATCCAGAGGATTTAAAGACTAGACCATATAATGGAAAAAACGTAGTTGTTTAAGTATCACTCTTGCACATAGGAGCACCACACACATGCTGGTAAATAGAGAACGGAAGAGACCTCTCTCTTGTCCATAACTTGCCTGACTTTTGTCTATATCAAGTTTTTCCTGCTTACGTTAGTATACTTTATATGTGTGCACGATTCCCTTTATGTCTATGCAGGATACTACCTAACGAAGGCTGCATCTAATCCTGGAGCTGGCGATGTGCTGATGGGATTTTTGGGCTCCGTAATTCTCTCGTTTGCCTTCTCAATGTTCAAACAGAGAAAGGTTCATGGTCATACTGAGTTATATGTTTTATTGTTGTTGGATGGTTATGAATGGCATTATTAGATTGTGAATTTGTCCTACATCATTAAGTTACTGGGCTGCTATGATTTTATATATGAGGATTGGGCTCCCTCTACCCTTAAACTAGCTTTTGCGGATGAGTTTTACCTAAGCCTATTTAACAGGCAGCACTTCCCAGCATAGTGAATCTTCGTAATTTATACAAATACTTTGATGGATTCTTATTACGATAGTTATTTGATCACAGAGAAACAAAATATTTAGTGCAATTGTTAGAAACTTTCTATTTCGTTTGCATTATTTCCAACAGATCTAAATTATTATACCTCCTATGTCTATCTTTTTTGAATTGAGCGTTTTAGACATCCTCTGAATTTGTTTAGAAGATCATAATTTTGGGAAACGTTTTTTGGTTGTTGCACACATTTTCAGCTGGTTAAGAGGCATGCGGCTGAGATCTTCACGTCTGTCATTGTTTCGACGGTATTCTCATTGTATTCAACAGCTGTTGTCGGGCGTCTGGTTGGGTTAGAACCAAGCTTGACTGTGTCAATTCTACCAAGATGTATAACCGTGGCATTGGCTCTGAGTATTGTTTCTCTATTTGAAGGTACAACAAATCTATTCGTATACCGCAAGTGCAGATAAGCAACGCTTATCGTCATAATCACATGCCATAGTTAAACATGTTTTTCCTAAACTTTCCAAAAAGAGGTTGGGAAATTTGGTAACAAGCCAAGCTCAATATATTTAGGTTTGGCCAACACAATTTCCTTTTATTACCTTCTTGAGATCCTCATTGTTCTAAATTCGTTAGTCCTGATCCATGGCTACCGATTCTCATTTCTTTCGCTCGAATCCCTTTGGCCTTCTCACGATAATAAATATCCTTGGACCACCTTGAAAATCCCCACCTTTGAAATAGTATCTTTTAACTTTAGTTCTATCTATCTCATGCAGGCACCAATTCATCGCTTACGGCTGCAGTAGTCGTAGTAACTGGCCTTGTTGGAGCAAATTTTGTTCAAGCGACACTGGATAAATTACGGTTTCGTGATCCTATTGCTCGAGGAATAGCAACTGCTTCTAGGTATACAAATTCTGTACACTCACAATAGTTACTACACACACACACAAACGAACACAACCAGATGCATATATATTTTTACATATATTGTATGTGTTTTACATACGCACATACATTCATAAAAACACGCACACATACAAGTATACATATAAATATATATATATATATGTATATGTTTATATTAGCATAGCCTTACAGAATTCAGACTACTGCATTTATCTTATTCCTACAGACAACTATACTAGCTCGCTTTTTTTTTCTCTCTCTTTTTTTTTTTTTTTTTTAAATTTCTCTCTTCTTCTTAATTTAATTGTTGCAGTGCTCATGGACTGGGAACGGCTGCCTTGTCAGCGAAGGAACCCGAGGCTCTCCCATTCTGCGCTATTGCTTATGCGCTGAATGGTATTTTTGGCTCGGTGCTCTGCTCGATTCCGGCAGTTAGGCAAAGTTTGCTTGCTGTGGTTGGATAAACAGCACGTCCAAATTTTGGTACTGGCTGCAAATTTGAGTTTCCTCATGAGAATTTAGGCCAATCGTGAAGAGGGAAAAGTGTTCATAACATCTAGAACTAGCTTACTGCATTGAATTATTGTGTACATAATCTGGTGAACAAGTTTAATGTGAGAAGCAATCAAATATTCCAGCAATGCCCTCACACTTAAGTGGTATTTTCCTTTGCATCATTCTGAATTATACTTTTTTTTTTTTAAATGTTATATTCAGAGAAAAATTATATTTATCACTTCCTTTGTTGACGTAAAATTTAAAAGATAAAATCAATAAATAAATTTGTTTAACCACCAAAAAAAAAAGAAGAAGAAGAAGAAGAAGAGGGAGAGAGAATGATTAGAGCTTCTTTGAAGTTGTTTTTGGCTTCTTAGATCCAAAAGGTTAAAAACAACTTCTGGAAGTATTTGAATAATATATCAAAAGAACTTACAATCTTCATAAGTGCTTCTATCAAAGTAAAAAAATTTGTGATTTTTGGTAAAAGTTTTTTTAAGTAGATCTTAAAACTTGTGACAAAATCTATATTAGATATTATAAACTTTTTTTAATACTTTTATTATTTAATAGAAAACTATAAAGATCATTTTGACTTTAGATATTCTTTGCTTCTTTTCTTTTATTAGTTAAAAGTAAAAACAAAGCTCTACCAAATCGGATATATAAAATAAAAGCATATGTTCGAGATTGTTGAAATTATAGAATAGTTTAAATAAAATTTCTTTAAAATCCTAGAATTCCCTCCCCGTAACAATTTCAGTCACAAAATTTTTTCAGAAAATCCATCGACCGTCGTTGGTAGACAGAACTCTAGAGTTGTTGGCGATGGTCGTCATCGTCGTCGTCGTCGTCGATCGTTGAAATCAAACGGCTCTTTGCCTAACATATCATGTGAATGAGCCGGGATCAAAACCCATCATGGGCTTACATAGTTTTCATCTCAAAAACTATGTAAGAAAAAGAGGGAGTCCAATCGACGTATGAACAATGATGGATCCACGTTGAGAGGAAGTAGGGGCACGTGCCCCGAAGAAACAAAAATGTATTAGAGGTTCACTCTTTTTGCTGCCGAAATATGCTTTATATTCCAAAGTTTTATCAGTCGTGCCGCCGCTAAAGGGTAGGAGAGCTCATTTGGGCTTTAATTATAAGCTAGCCCACGTTTTGGCTTAGAATCATTTATACTAATTACCTAATGATCAGAATTAAAGAGGGACTTACTTTGTTTGGTAATACAACTCCAACTCAAAATTTACGTTGGAGTTGATTAACTTTTTAAATTTAATATCAATATATGAATTTTCATCGAATTTGAGATATTGACAGTTGAAAATTGAAAGATTTGTTTTTTGTTAATAATTTTTTTTTTTTTTTTTTTTTTTTTTTTTTTTTTTTTTTTGAATAGGGATTTTTATATTTTTTTTGGTTGTATGTTTTTCCATTACCAATTTAACAAAATGAGTTACATTGCAATTATTTAGCAAGTTGTTGAAACTTAAGTCTAAGACGTAAGTTGTCAATTCCTGTAAAGTTCAGGGGCAAATTTGTAAAATGCCCACATGAATAGGATCATGTTTCTTCGTTGCGTGCAGGTACTCTACTCATGGAACTAATGCAACTATAAAGAGAGAGTAAATTAAAGCTGATAATAGTCCATTCCTTAAATGAATTACTTGAGGGAAAATAAAATGGCAAGAAGTAATATGTTCATTTATATGTTGGCTTCCATCCTCATGTTTTCCATCTTCGTCGAACAATATGCAGGTTAGTAATCTATAAATAGTGTAACGATTCTTAAAAATGGTTGTTTCTGTAACTGTCATATTAGTATGCTTTGAAGTTAACTTTAATTTTGTAATGGAAAAATTAATCAAATAGGGGATTTTTTGTTACTTATTTAAATAAATTGTTGGAATTTTTTATTTAGGATAATGATTAGTCAATCAGTAAAAAAACACATATTAACTTAAATTGATCACTTACATGGTCAATCTGTCAATCATTTGTTTATCATTTGTAAAGAATGGCTATTTTATTAATTTTATAATTTTAGGCCATTTATTAAAAAACTTCTTAAAAAAGACAATTTACCCACATATCCTTTTGGTAATTAACATTAATTCTTTTGCTCTATAAGTTAGCAAATAAATATTCATCACATTTAGCTAGGTCAACGGGTGGGGCGAAAGTGATTTAGATTGGAATTCTTAAATTCGGAAATTGAGAACATTTTTTTATTTCTTTTATAATTAGAGTGCACATTGTAAGAAAAACAATAATAATAATTGGAAAAATATTCAACTTATTTCTCTGTCTTTTCATCCTCTAGTCCTCAAACCAGCTTAGACAAAAACAAAAAAAAACAAAAACCATGAAAATTCAGGAATATGTTGTCGTTGATGATGAAGGCGTTTAGTAGAAAAATTATAAAATGGTATATATAGTTTAACATGAATTTCACCTTTAATTAATCCATCAATAATTGTATTTTGAATGGCAGAATCTAGATTAGATGAGAAAATCTTTTACTGTCATTCTGGGCTGCGTTGTTGGACAAGTGAAATTGTAGGACTCGATGCAAGAAAATGTTCCAAAAAATATAGAAATAATTACACAAAAAATCTATTTTTAAAACTTCATTTTAAAATATGTTTATTTTTTGATAATATTGTGTAAATGTTTATTTTGAAAGAAACAACAGCTTGTAGTACTTATTTTATCCTTTTACCATATTTAACATCATTTTCCCTCATTAGATTCATTATTTTTTTTTCCTTATTGTTCATCTTTTTTTTTTATCTTTATCTTAATTACTAATTTTTTATTACAGTGATTGCTTATTAGTATGATTTATATTTTTTGCTTTTTCACAATCATATTTCTTAAATATGATTTAGGTTTCTTATAAACAATATTTTTACTATGATTTAACTTCTTTATGATAATTATTACATTATTTTAATAATTTATCATTTATATAATTATTGATATTATTTTAATCGATAGATTCTTTTTTTTTATATATATATAAAGAGATAGTTTTTAAAGTTTAAATGTGATACGAAATTGTTTATTTCTTATGATAATTACTAGATCATTATGTTTTTTTTTTATATATAAATGTGCATGTGTTTTTTTTTAATTATATTACTATATCATTATGATGTTATTTTTTTATGATAATTAGTATATCATTATGAAGCATTTTTTAGGTTTTAATAAAGTGTTTAATATTTCTTAATAATCTCATTTTTAATATGTTCACTATGAATTTATCTTAATAACCAATTATTTATCATAATAATTTTTTTTATACGTCATACAATTAATATTTCTTTTTTCTTTATAAAAAATCAAGTTAAATTATCTTTTTTTTCCTTTAATGAAAGATTTGCTTAATCTGAAATGTTTTAGAGATTTTTTCTTTCTCTTTTTATCAATTCTTTATTTAATTCTTGATGAAAGGTAATGTGGTCTTTATAAATATCAATTTAAACATTCATGAAAATAAAAGAAAAAATGGACATTTTTTAAATTATAGTTTTCAATTTAGTCATTATTAAATAACCCAAAAATACATAAAAGGGCATTTTGTCAAATTAAAATGGGATATCGACTTTGGACTCGTTGTGTCTGTATCTACAATGAAATTGAGTAGCTTTTCTTTCTTTTTTTTCTTGTTCTTTTCTTTTTTAATTGTAAATAAATTGCAAATACCATGGATAGTGCCTGTTTAAAGTAGATTTAAATGTTCATTCAAACAGAATGCTTGTATACAAATTATGTATTTATAATAAATATGTGTTTGGCTAGTTTCTATACACTTGAATGTTTCTTCGCCAACTAAACATGGCACATTTGTATTAGAGTTAAATAATAATTATTGAAAATATCCAAGCATATTGGCCTCGTTAAAGAAAAACAGCTGAGGTGTGTTAATATTATCAAGAAATTTCAGAGTCAACTAAATTTGTATTCCTTTCACATATAAACTTACATATATTGAAGTATTTGCATTCAAATTTTGATCAAGATCACTGATATATATCTTCCAACTAGCCATCGGAATCACTTGCAAGATGGTCACCCTCATCTTCATTCTTCAGTACTGCACAGCTAAAATTTTGTGTTTATTCAATTACGATGTGACCATAGATTATTTTATATTTTTTTAAGTTGAATTTATCATCTCATCCTTTAATGTTTGGATTTTAATTACTTAATCTACCCTTTAACCCATACGTTTAAATTAGTTATCCTAGCGCATTAAATAATTATACTAAAAGAACCGGTTAATACAAGCACGACAAAACGAAAGAGTTTTAACTATCAACTGACATGTTTCAGTAAGTTTTTAAGGGATAGGTTAAAAAAAAAAAAAAAGAGAGAGAACCATCAAAGCACATATTTATATATACTAATTATCTGACACGCGATTCGTATGATGAATAGACAAATAAAATAAAATTTAAAAAATTTACGTGATAATTATATGATCATTATATAATAATGATATAACAATAATATGACAAATAGAGAACGAATGACGAAAAGAGTTAACAATATATACATATATAGATCACAAATATACGGTGGTTACAAAAGTGATGTAACCACACATCAGGTGAAATGAATATAGTAATTTGTCTTTTCTAAAGAACTCAACTGAACTTCATTCTCCGTAATTTTTTTAGTTCTCTATATTACAGATGTCCGACAGATTTTCAACAGAAAAAACAAATACTACATACAGAATGTTCTCTTTTTCTCGTTAGGAATAACCTAGCACTCAACCGAAACCCTAAAAAGAAACGAAGTGGGAGAGTGGTGCTAAATTGATTTTTATGGACTCATTGCCTTATTTGGCCAAAACAAGACATTCCTTTTTTTTTTTCTTTTTTTTTTTTTTTCAAGCTTTTGAGGCTTCTGCCGGAGCCTGCGTCTTGCTAGGGGTAATCTGCTCGTACAGATCGCGTTTCTTTAGTCCGATTATGGTTGAAAGAGGGCATGTTACGTTGTTGCCACCCGGGAAATCAGAATGCTGAAACATTTGTTGGGTAACTTCTCCATAGAACTTGGTTGAGATGTTGCTTAGATGGCTCTCCACATAAATCAGCTCGTCTAATCTGTCGAATTGCCCATCCATTTCCAAAACCGACACCTAATTCCCAACCAAGAAATAACAATTATTATCAACAACTTGATATCCATTTCCTAATTGTGAACAAAAAAAAATGTTGTCAAAATATTATTAATAGATTAACTGATATCAGTGGATCAGTGATCCTAATTTGCAACTGATCAAGGACTATAGTTAGAAAAATACCTCGTGACCGTAGGAGGTATCATGGCCGTAGTCGAATTTGATTCTGGGGTACAAGCAGGTGAAAGGATACAGGCAGTTTTTGGCTAGGCAGCCCGCACGCAATGTTGGAAAAGTCGAATTTTTGTAGGCAGGTACGTGAGGCAATGTTCAGAGAAAGACGCAAGTTCTTCAACATTGTGTTTGCATCTTATTAAATCCTTAGTACCTATTACTTCGCTTGTTTGCATTTTTTTCCTTTTGATGAACATGGTTTTACATTGGGATGACCCATGGAACTCATGTACATAGTTACACTGTTACGGCTTGCTTTCCTCTTCTTTTTTTTTTTTTTTCACATAAATAAGTTGCTTTGATATTGATGTATTTACATATGAATTAGACACTCTTTGTCTTCGAGCTTGCTTTTGATAATGAGTTCTAGTCTATTTATCTACGTTATGATAATATAAATGACTTCTGAAAACAAATCTTTTTACTTAAAAAAAAAAAAAAAAAGGAAAATAAAACGAACTGTAAAAGTAACATTAGTCTTGGTAGTTTTTAATCCCACATAGTTATTACTAGACGAGTGCTAAAAATAATTTGGAGAATTTGTTATCAAAAGAAAAGAATTTGTGAGGAATAAAATATGGCTCCATGTGATAAAAGCTGAAAAACTGAAAAAAGTTTCGATGGATGAGATCGTTTTTAAATCTTATTTAGTAACCTAGATTTTGGCTTCACATTCGTCCCAAAAAAGTGGAATGTACTCTAGCCTTACTCCTAACTTGATGCATGGGGAATAAAATTGAGAGTTTATATATTTATACATGTAATAGATTACATATATATCATATGTATATGGTGGTTACAAAAGTGATGTAACAACACATCATGGGAAATGAATAGAGTGCTATATGTCTTTTCTAAAGAACTCAACTGAATTTCATTCTCTGCTTTTTTTTTTTTTTTTTTTAAATCTTTATAGTACAGATATCCAACAGAATTTCAACAGCAAAAAAAACCAAGTACTACATACAGAGTGTTCTCTTTTTCTCGTTAGGAATAGCCTAACACTCAACAGAAAACCTTAAAAAGAAACAAATTGGGAGAGAGAGTGCTGAATTGATTTTTATGGACTCATATTGCCTTAATTGGCCAAAACAAGACATTCATTTTATTTTCAATTTCAAGCCTTTGTGGCTTGTGCCGGAGCTTGCGTCTTGCTAGTGGTAATCTGCTCGTATAGATCACGTATCTTTAGTCCGACTATGGTCTGGAAGAGGCCTGTTCCGTTGTTGCTGCCCGGGAAATCGGAATGCTTCAACATTTGTTGGGTGACTTCTCCGTAAAACTTGGTTGAGATGTTGCTAAGATGACTCTCCACATAAATCAGCTCGTCTAATCTATCGAATTGCCCGTCCATTTCCAAAACCGATACCTAATCACAACCAAGAAATGAAAATTGACAAAAAATAAATAAATAAATAAATGTCAGTTAAAAATAGTAGCAGATTAATTGATGTCAGTCGATAAGTGATTATGATAAATCATTAAGATTGATTAGAAGCCTAATTTGCAACCAAAGGACTAAAGTTAGAAAAATACCTCGTGGCCGTAGTAGCTGTCGGGGCCGTAGGCGAATTTGATTCCGGGGTACGAGCAGGTGAGCTTCCGACCACAGGGAATCCATGAGATAGTTGAGCCTTCATCAAACAGGTACACAGGGCTGAAGAACTCCACTCCTTCTTTCATGATCAACTTGACTCTCAAGACCTTCCCTTCGTTGTCGTCTGGAATGAGTTGCGTTGGGAGCACTTCGATCACGGCATCCGCGTATTGCTTTTGAGGGTCTGCCCCGCCAAGCACAAGCAACAGAAATAACAGAGTTCAATCCGGGGTGGTCTTTAAAAAATAAAAAATAAAAAATAAAAATAAAAATAAAAAACCATATCTATTACGAATTAAACGCTCTAATCCTTAACTAGCGAGAGCAATAAAAATAAAAATAGAATTTTATTGGATGATTTTCAATCCGCGGACTAACTATATGTCACTGCGATAATTAGGCTCGATACACTAAACAACTAGTGATCAAAAGAAAAAATGACGTAACTAAACGAAGATGATTACCGATATAAGCATCAAAATCGGGCTTCCGGGCTTCGATACTGGCCTTGATGCTTTCAAGACTATGTCCACGCTCTGCCATGTCTCTCTGCAGTTGTTTAACAAACGTGGTCAGATCATCATCATAAGGAAACATAGATCAAAGGTAATTTGATGATTTTGGAAACGCGTAAAAATGGAAAAAAAATTACCTGAATTTTCCAAGCAAATTTAACCTCATTGCTGATGTCCAAATAGATACTGAAGTCCAAGAGGTCCCTCACTCGTGAATCATACCTAAAATTAGAAAGCAAAAAAATTATTTACTTAAAAAATCACAAAACTATGTGCAGAAACCATAGACATTGCACTAGTGTTGCTTTCTATAGCTCTTGTTTGGCCTATACAAACCATTAAAATCAAAGTTCATCTCTTCTTTTTTTTTTTTTTTTGGGGTAATAGTTGAAAATTCTAAAAAACCCATTAATGGATATAACAATTATTGTTATTATTATTATTATTATTATTATTTGTGTCCTATGCCATCCACTACCTTGGTTTTGAAATTAATTGGCCTTGATTAAAATGTTTAATAAAATTAATCAGATAAAGATGAGATGAATAGAAGAAGAAAGTTGCAATCAGTGAAGGCCTAGCTAGGCCCAAATGGAAAAAAGATGACAATGACCCCTAAAACTCTTACGTCCTCACACATCCAATATAGTAATCAAACTTTCATTATCTCAATATATATATATATATATATATATATATATGTGCGCGCGCGCATATTTATATATATAAATATCCATTATCTAGAATTCATGAATTTTGCCCACCACCAACATTCACTCTCTTGAAATATCTCTAGCAATTAATTATCAATTCTCTTGATTTTTTTATTTTTTTTTTAGTTTAGGCTTTGACTTAAGCCTAAAAGATTATTATTAGTTTGGCTAAATAAGAAAAACATAGTTAAAGACAAGCACATGATGAATATCCCAGAAGCCAACAAATTCAGTTTCAGAATAACTAAACAGGTGTAAGACCATTATTTTTGGCTGGAAGAGAGAGAGAGAAACACCATGAAACAGATGTTTGGACACTGAGAAATGCATGAGAACAGATGTAAGCAAGCACAAAGAGAGAGAGAGAGAACTCATCAAGACACTTCAACATGTATGGACAGATCACAAATAAACAAAAAAAAAAAAAATTATCAACCATTTTCTTCTTTTCTCAAAAGAATTAGAAATTATAAATTCAAGATTAAAAAAAGTGTAAAAAAATTTTTAAAAAAAAATTTTGAGAGCTCACATTGGGTGGAGGCCTTCAATGACAAGAATCTTGGGGGGCTTGATGAGTTCAGGAGGGTCAAGGAGGCCAGTGACATGGTTGTAAATAGGCTTGTCAACAGCAACACCATCTTTAAGAGCCTTGACTTGGTCATACATGAGATCAAAATCGTTGGCTCTGGGGTCCAAAGCAGTGACACCTTTCTCCTTCCTTCCAGTCCTGTCCAGAGAGTGGTAATCATCGAGACATATCACCGTGGTGGTGTCACTGATGAGTGTGTTGGAGTCCGGGTTCCCTCCTTTCGGTGGCTCTGCAGCCCCTCCAAACACGCTCGTCAGCCTCCTCATGAAGGTGCTCTTCCCGCACCCTGAGTCAGCCGCCAGCCCGATCACCACCGTCTGCGAATCTCCCCCCGCCGCCGCGCATGTTATCAAGTACGACTGCCTCGCTGCTGATTTGCTTCTCTTGTAATTGCTTGTTCTCTTGTAGAACACCACTTGGTTCTGGTGGAATCCCAAGTGCTGCGGCTTTGAAGGTGTAGAGATTGATGAACATGTCGGATTCAATTGGGTTGTGTACACTGTGCAGATTGCCATTTTTCTTCTTCTTCTTCTTCTTCTTCTTCTTCTTCTACTACTTCTGCTAAGAAAATGGATTTTTTTAGTGTTTTTTTTTTTTTTCAATGGAAGTTGAGAGAAGAAGAGATGGCTTTAAATGGGATTTTAGCAGAAGCAGTAGTTTTAGATGGTTTTTGGAGGAGACATGTATGAAATGAGTTTTGCTTCTTTTTTTCTCTTATTATTATTTTTTGTTTTTTCTTTTGCTTTTTTGCAAAGGTGAAAAAAATAAATAAAATAAAGTTTGGAATACAAACAAGAGGCTCTTAAGTTTGGGAAGGGAAAGAAAAAAGAAAAATTGTTGGTTTGTCTTTTTTGGACAAAACTTGGAAGTGATTTTGAGGTGGGAGAAGAAAGTGGATGATGGGTAAAACAGTCATTCAAAATATGACAAATTTTTTTTTCAAGGTGAAGAAAATTTTTATAAAAGAAAAGAAAAATGAAAAAGATATATTTTGCTTATTTATTTATTCAAAAGATGGGAATTTTTTTGATGAGGGGGAATGGCATGTGTGATAACACAGGCATGGGAGAAGCTTGGTGGTTATTTGTTGCAGTTTGGATATTTGGCATGCCACGTGGCGCAAAAGGAGTGGCCGGTTGGAGATTAGGGGTGGAAGGTGAGGAATGGAAGCGATATGGAGGATGGAGCCTTTGCCATACAATTCCACTTTGGACTGTGTTTGTCTTCAGCTTGTGTTTCTGAGAGTGTATATATCTATATACATGTATGTATATATACATGTAACATTATTTCACAGCTCTGAAAGTGTTATCCAGAACCACAGAACAAAGTACTAAAACTAGAGGTGAAAACATAGAGAAAAAATTTGCTTAAAAGTTAAAAATTGACCACCTATTCCATTTGAGTGACTCAAATTTTAGTTAATTTCTTGTGATAATTTTATAAGATGTATGTAAAAATATTATTAAAAAAAAAAAAAAAAAAAAAGCAATCAAGTGGACTTTAAGTGACACAGAATTCATTAATAATTACGTTGAAGGATAATTAATTTATTGCTTTAACATGTTTTGCATTACTTTGTCTACTATTTTTACATTCTTATATTAGGATTTTTTTTTTTTTTTTTTTTAACAACAGGACGTCATATATATCTATTGGGCACGTTTTTTGTCGTAAAATGATCAAAATCATATAACACTTAAAAGTATGTAGAACATGCAATTTTTAATGTAGATCCGATGTCCAAAAATCAAAATCAGGAATGCATTTTTCAAGTCCTACTGTAAAAATCTCCTTCTTATTAAAATTATTCTACTTTGAATCAATTTAAGGAATATTAGTGGCAATTGATGGTTGGGTAATTGAAGCATGAAAATTATTTTTATAACCAGAAAGAAAAAAAAAAAAGGAAAAAAAAAACACTTATAGCACCAAAATTGTTGGGGTGAGCCATTGGGATGAAGCAAGAGGTTTGCAAATTGGAGATAAATAAATTTAATTCCCGAGCCATTCATAAAGCACCTTTCCTTTCCTTTTCTTCTTCTTCATCTTTTTTTTTTTTTTTTTTGCATTTTCTGTAACCTTCATTAGACGTTTACAACTTGAAAAGTAATTTTCCGACCCAAAAAAAAATAAAAAAAATAAAAACAAAAACTTCATGACAAGTAATTTTAATGTCAAACGTCTCTTTTGATCTCTTGCAAACACAAGCAAATGAAGCAGAATATGAAATTTAACTCGCAGTCTAAAGTACTACAAGTGACGAGGTAATTACGTTTGCAATGCATATAACGTACATACGTATGTGTATGTATTAAAATATGCATATATATATATATATATATATAATTTTCCTTGTAGTTTAACTCCTTAAATGACGCTCAAACTTCATAGATATTTTACCGGCAATCTAAGCTATTTTTAACAAATAGTGAAGTTCAAGTTGAGCTTGAACTTGGCCAAAATTGAATGAAAGAGTGTAGAATTAATGTTAGGGGAAAGCCCACAAAAATGCCAATTCGAAACAAGATATCCAATAAAAAATTGATCTTGATTTATCAATTTGTCTTGTAAGTTGATAAAACATACTAACAAACAAATGGATCGGGATAGGGTGAAAGAAATAAATAATATTTTTAAGTAAATAAGTAAAGTCTATAACAGTTTTATATATTTATACTAAATAACTATAAATAGTAATTTTTTTAGGTAAATAAATTCTTTTTTTACCAGAAGTAGATAGATCATTTATATGATAAAATTTACTATTAATTATTTTCTTCAAATATTTTAAGATCATATTATTTATTACTTTTAACTTCTTAAACATGTTATTTACTGCAATTTTGGTATAGAATAGTTTCCAAACTCATACATGAACAATATTCCAACGAGAATTTTATCTATTCAATTTAAAACTTCAAGTCTACATCTCACTTTCTCTCTTAAATTTTTATAAAATTCGAACTTTAAAAATCCATGATTTTTTTTTATTTCATGTCAGAATTACAAGATTCTTGTGTCTAAATGTTTACAACACGAAAAAATGAAATAAAATCCATACTATAAATTTTTTTTCCGAACACATTCTAAATATTTACACTATTTCCTAACTTCAATTTTAAATTATAAAACTATAACTCTCCAACTATTGTTCCAAATCGGACGCCCTGTGTGCTGCCAATGCAGGTACGCACTCAACTTTCTTTGATGTCACGAATATATTGTTGATAATAAGTTTTAGTTCCCTTCGTCACCTTAAAAAATAATAAAAAAAAATAATAAAAAACCGTATATTTATCCATTCACGCACGTAGAGGGCTGCTGACAACAACTTTGATGCTGTTTATTTTTCATTTTTGGAAAAGGTAAGATGAGAAATTACCATTACACCCACACCTATGATTTTTTTTTTTTTTTTTTTTTGGCCAAGATCATAATAAAAATCCATTAGAAAATAAAGGCATTTTTTTTATAGAAGGAACAATTAAAGTGACACGTTGATTCTTATTATTTCGAAAACAAAATTATTTTTCTCTTTAGTTTCAAATGCATTTTTTCAAAGTATCAATATAAGTAAATTAGTAATAATTGTTACAAATAAATGTTCGGAGGCATTTTGTTAATTTGTAAAGTGAAAACCTGAAAACCGCATGAACTCCATCAAATCGTGAAATCTTTGTCAATTACTGGACACAGTTTCAATCTAAGATTGATTTGGTTTGAATCTTAAAATCGCGGTCCAAATCATCAAACCATAAAGTCGTTTTTAAATATTATTTTGTATTTTTTAAAGCTCTGTTATTTTATTTCTTTGTTAATTGGTTTGTTTCTTCTTAGTTACATGTGGGAAAATTGTCTTATTTAAAATTTTAAGCATTTCTTTAAAAAAAATTCTAAATTTTGTTAAATTCGAAAAATGGTTGTTTTCTTTAATATTGATCAATCTGTAATTGATAGAAAAATAGTTGTTTTCTTAAAAAATCAATCTGCGATCAATCACAAATTAATAAATATTAATGTGTTTTTAGTGATCAATCATCGATAGATCAATCATTTTATTCAAACATATATGTATATACACACACAATAAGCATGTGAAAGTTTATAAAGCCATGAAGGTAGCCAGGCTCTTTATCTTCGCATCGAACTTCCCAACTTCAATGTTCTCAATTGCAAGCATCTCCAGGCCATAATCTTTTAACTTCCCCAAGTCTAGAAGTGACAATCTCAAAAACAACTTAGGAAAATACTGGTCCAACCATGCATTGAAGTAGTGGATCGGGAATTCCGCATTGCACTGGCCTGGATTCAGTTTCTCTTGGGCAACAGCACCCAAACCGTAATAAATGCTAGCAAGCACGGCCGAAGCTATGGCTACTCTCTTTCGCTGCACCAAGAACCCAGCCATGATGAATGTTTCCGGGCGAATGACGTTGTTGCAGTTGTTCGGAAGGACAAAGCGGCTCAATCAGAGAGCTAAGAATGAGGCTAGGTCGTCTCATCCAAAGTCGGGCTTCGATAACCAAGACCAAACACTTCTTCTTCTCTAACATATTATGCCCCTGAAATTTTTAAGTTTGAATTGAAGATGTGAACGGTAAAACTAAGTTTACTTATAAAGAAAAAATAACAAAAAACAATTGAAATTTTTTGGTTATAGCAAACCAATCAAATATGTGATTAGAATCTTGATCGGTGTTTGAGAAATCCTAAATAAATCCTAAACTGTAATTTCAAACCCTTACAAACCTAAGCTGCTCGATTTCAAACCACATCAAGTCATTATTTTTTATTTAACGTTCCCTAAAAGGTGCTGAAAAATGCATCCAACCGCACGACTTTCACCCTTATATAACATTTATATAATTGTTTTGAATCTTGGTACTACAATAAATAATGTTTGGCACTGTTAAAAATATTGGAACAGAAAAAAATCGTAAAAAAAAGGTTTTTTTTTCTTTGGTAGAAATAAATAATAAATAGTAAAAAAAAAGTTATTGGATATTGAAAAAGGTCACCAAATAGCAAATACTTGGAAACGTGAAACAACGAACCATTCTAGACTGTCCCTTGGCCCGTAAGGCCCGACACAAGATTAGAATTCTAGCTCTTCTAAAGTGGTATCTCACTGATGGCTCAGGCCCCCCGGAAGGTGGTACGAAAGAGAATGAACTTTTTTGCAAGTGCATCAATGTTATCTCCACTGGTATGAAAAATAATGTGAACATTCTAAAAGTTGTTTTTAGGGTTTGGAACACTAAAAGATTGTTGGACATTATCCCCAAAAAAAAAAAAAAAAAATAAAAATAAATTGTTCACTTAATCTCTAAGTTTTTAAGCTTGTGCAACTTTGATTCCTAATCTTTTTTCATAATTAGAATATTCATACACTATTAAAATATAGCTACAATAATCCTTTCAGTTAAATTTTTGACGGAATCTAATAATGATTTGATCAAAAAGTGATGCTAATTAACAGATTCTATCTAAAAATTAATAGAAAATACTAATGTAGCAACATTTTTAATAGTTTAGGGTCATTATAGCTATGAAAAAAAAAACAAAGAATGCCCAAAACTATTAAAATGTTGATATAATAGTCTTTTTTATTATTTTTGAATGAAATCCATTGGTAATTTGGTCAAAAAGTTATGTTAATTAACAGATTTCGTTCAAAAATTAAAGAAAATGACTATTGTAACAATATTTTTAATAATTTAGGATCATTCTACTAAAAAAAAAAAGACTAAAGTTGTACAAACTTAAAAAGTTTAGAGACCAACCAAACAATTTACCAAAAAAAAAAAAACAAACAAAAAAGAAACCATTATAAAAACAAAAAAAAAATATTGTAGGACATTATCAAAAAAAAAAAGAAAAAAAGAAAAGAAAGAAAGATAGAAACCATTGTAAAATCTAAAAAAAAAAATAAAGTTTTTTTTTTTTTAAAGAAATCTCAAGCAAAGTACTAATTATTCCAAGAACAAAGAACTCATAATTTGGTGGATCTCCTACTAATTGAGAATTAACCGTTAATTTACCATTCTTGATGCCAAAAAATTAAAAATAAAAATAAAAAAAAAAAGTTAGCTTAGAAGCATCACTAGTTCCTCGGGAAAAAAAGAAAGTGAAGAAAAGAAAGAAGCGTCATTGGAAGTTCCTCAACTAAGGGCCCATTTAGATCCCACTAGAGCTAGCCTAGTTGGTAAGGAATGGGAGGGTTTGGGATTTAGGAGCTATACAAGTACCAAATTCGATTTCAAACGGGAAAAAAATGAGTAGCAAGTTAGTTTTTTTTTTTTTTTAATTAAATGAAATGGAATATAAAAATAGAGGTTGAAATGTCCAGATAATCTCATTTCAAACGAGAAAAAAATGAGTAGCAAGTTAGTCTTTTTTTTTTTAAGAAAATGAAATGGAATATAAGAGTAGAAGTCAAAATGTCCAGATAATCTCAAGAAGATGGATGTCCTCTCACATGATATATGAATCCTCACAAATAGATTACCCATATATCCCGACCAATGCAGTGATGACAACTCAAACCTAAACATTTAACGAGAAAAACAAACACTCTACCAACTTACCTACTTACCTAATCCACCTAAGGGACGTTGGCAGTAACAAGTTAGTTTAGTAATAGAGGGGTGTACATGAAATGCTTATATAATAAGAAGGGGGGGAGGGGGAAGAGCTTGTTGTAAACATTTAAACACAATAGTCTATCTCATTTTCACTTGAAATAATAAAATTACAGACTTTTGAAGTTCTAATTTCATAAAAATTTAAGAGAATGAGATAAACTTTAAGAATTTTGGAGTTAAATTAGCAAAAGTCCTGCCGCGTTGGTTCCAAACGACCCCTAAATATACTGATTCGACGTCAATTTCACATGTTATGCATATTTACGATATTCTTTATGAGTTAAATATACTGATTCGACGTCAATTTCACATGTTATGCATATTTACGATATTCTTTATGAATAAAACTCGGAGCCATTTATTAAAAAAGAAAAAGCAAAAAAAGCAACAACTCCGAGTGGACAAACAAAGAATAGATCATTATCATAGAATTGGAGGTCAAAAAAGAACAGAGATTTTCTAATACATTGGAAAACCATACTTCCTACTACAATATATGTAACATACTAATTGTTGTATCAACTAACGCAATGATGATCACAGTGAAATGTATAACAAAACACAAACCAGAATGCAAGTATATACTAAAATCCCCATCAGAGGCTCAAGACTCTACACGGGCACGGTACTAGGATCGCTAAATCCGTACACACATCTCAAATCTCACTTGTTCCCCCTGAAATACATGTATATTTTCTGCACAAACCAACCGAACCGAGAGATAATCAGAGAAGTAGAAAACGAGCACAAAGACAACAACGATACATACACAATACGCGTATATTTGTTTTTCTTCCGCATAAGAGTGCTATTTACATGTAAAGTTAGGTAATCAAGCCTTATCCTACAAATGTACCAAATTCACCGGCAAACAGGACAAGAACAAATAAGAAGAGCAAGACTAATGATTGGCGTAATTAAATCTGCATTTTTACCGATTACTTTCAAAGTAAACTAGCACAGGTTTTACGTCGATAAAAGCATGCTTTCAGTATCTTTTGGTAGGACAAGTTCAACATACCAGAAACAACAGCGCCTTCATCTTTCAAGAACGAAAAAAAAAAAAAAAAAAAATCCTTACCTGAAGCACCCACAAGCTCAGAAGCGATTCTAAGCAAAACAAACCAAACCCAACTAAGTAGAATATCTGCAGAGGGAAAAAAAAAAAAAACATTAGTTGAATACAAACATACAAGTGGCTACAGGCATATCCTAACAATCCCATACTTGACTCCACCATACCTCCACCCCCAAGTTCAAAAAAAAGAAGAAGAAGAAGAAAAAGAAAAAGAAAGACGCAAGACAATTTCTTCAACAATTCCAAACATTCAGGGCCCGTTTGGGGTACATTTGGAGATATTGTTTCGGAGACTAAGTTGGAAATGTGTGTTTGGGAGGAAAACTTTTGAAAAAGTTCTGTGAAATTGAAAATAGTGCAAAAATTTAAAATGTGTTCAGATAAAAATATACAAAATAGATCTTGTCTTGTTTGTCTCGTCGTTACGAGCATTTTGATATAAAAATCATTTCATTTCAATTTGAAATAAGAAAGTTACGGACTTTTAAAGTTTTGAGTTTTTTGAAAATGGAAGAGAGAGTTTGATATAGTATTGGAATTTTGAAATCCATACGGTGTTTTTCAGCATGGCAAAAATAAATACAGGTTAAAATGTCCCCAAGAAACTTGAAGGAGCCACACGTGCATATGTGCATACACTCACTAACACCTATTATGATTTATGGGCAAACAATAATGAAACGCACTCAAGAAGATTAAATCAAATTCAACAGAATTGAGACATTTATCCTTATGGACCACTAAAGGCTCATGTCATCACTCCACAGTCTTCATTAAGCAACTGCCTTAGTAATCAACATGTATGCACAACGACTACAAAAATTTCATAGTGAGCTACTAGACGACAAATTAAAAGGCGAGCACGCAAACTTACCCCCACCAAGACATGGCCAGAGAAAAGATCAATTGCTGGGAGTATGCCACTGCATTAAGCAAGAGAGATAAAGATATAACAGAGGGCATTTAGAATAGCATTACCACATTATTAACAACTAAAACAACAGTCTTGGCAAAGCTCACAAAAATATAGTTCTTTAAACAATTCTATTCAAGCATAACCAGCAAAGTAAAATCAACTGTACTTTCAGGTACTTGCATTTGATGGATTAGAGCAAAAGCAATTGCGTAATAAAAGTTGTGAAAAGGAATGTGAATTTGAAGATGACAGTCGAGTATCACGATCATTCGGTCACTTCAAAGTGATTACAAAAAATATTTTTACATATCAGAATGCAATTTCTAGGCTAACTTTCCTCACTGATTCAACAGTATATCCATCTTCCACAAGTACCCAACTATGAACTGTTTTTAATGTAAAATATACAAGTACATTGGATTTTATGTTAAAACACTTGGGGGATTAGCCCCACCTTATCAAGCTCAATCTTGTTAACTTAAAAGAGAATGAGAAATGAAACTACTTACGTCAATGACTTTCCATGGAAGACTATTGGCGGAGCAATAGCAGCAAAGATGCAAAATCCAATGTGGATCTGCATAATCTCAATCGGTTAATACATGAAATTTCAAAAGAATAAGCTAACTAGTGCAAATAATGCATAAATAACAGATTTGACGGGACGTACCATGTAGAAAAGGAAAAACCAACCAAATTTGAAGGCGCTATCGGTCCTGCAAGTTTCAAATAGTGTGTTACCAAATGTAAAAACTCATTGACAAGTATGTCAACCGCACTGATCAGACGGAAAAATTGGGAGAAATGAAAATTATTCCTTTATTTTGTTTCTTCTAGTACTAATGTTAATTGTTATCATACTACTTACTACTACTTTTACATTACATAAAAAAAACTACCTCTATGCATTTTTGAAATTAGATCCTTATTACGTAAAGGCTTGCCTTTAAATTACCTAATTATTTTGAACCTATGAAGACAAAAAAAATCCTTCTCCGGTTGACCTAAATAAGCTAGAATGATATAACACTAGCAGGATTTAAATCCTATTAGATAAAAACATTTTAATCTTGTACCTCATTGCACGATACAATGGCCTATACCATAGTAAATATGAGAGAGGACATCCAAGAAGAGCATAGATCGTTGCAAGGAAGAAAATTTTGACACCTGCACGTTGTAAACCTCATCACAAATTTTAAATTATAGTATAGCCCGAGAGATGAAAAAATATTCATGTTGTTCCATCATCTTTGAAAAGAAAATGCTTACCTCCACCTCTAATCCAACATACAATCACTGCAACTACGTTGAAAACAAGGCAAAGGACAATACCTGCATAAACAATGTGAGAGGAGTATATGAAATTGCTGAAGGCATAACCAAAAAGTGCACACAAAAGTTATGTCAGTTCAACTTGGAAAATTGGCTCCGTAATAACTTTTAAAATAACAGGATAAGTGAACTTGTGGTATGGTGCCGATTCAACTTGGAAAATTGGCTCCCTAAGTTCAATTGGTTGAATCTGACGAAAAACGATATGAAAAATACATATAAAGGGATTATACCCATGAATAATGATTGTTGTCTCCCCAACAAAATGACTTCATGGTCATGCAAGGGGGGAAAAAAACTAACAGAATTTGCAAAATTCAAAATTTTATAAGGTAAAAACTACAAGTAGAACAATTTAATGATAGAGTAAAGCATTTAAATAACCGTACCTAGCCAACTTGCAAAAGCCAAATACTGTAATCTTTGAGCATGAGCCGGTATTTCGTTAGCTATATCATGATGGATTATTGGAAAGAACGGAGGCCAATTTTTATCATCGGTGGGAACGCCAGCTGACATAACGAAAGTAATGTTAGTTACCTGTTGCAAAGAACTTTCAGAAACAGCTCAAGAGAGCAACTTACTAACAATCAGATTTAAGGTTTACAATGCTTACCTCTGCCGATAGCATCTTCTCTCCTTTTTATTTCCTAAAGAAGAAAGTGGAAAGACAAATATTAGTTTAATAACTGAGTAACATACACGGCATGTAAGGAAGAAATAAATTATTACAGAAATATTAAATTGTTAAATAAACTACTGATCTTAATATTAAAATTTAAAAATAAAGTTAAAAAATAAAAATTAAGAAATAAACTGGTCGGCAACAGAAAATTATAAAAAAAAAAAAAAAAAAAAAAAAAAAAAAAAGAAGAAGAAGAAGAAGAAGAGAGAGAGAGAGAGAGATACAAAACCGTGAACTTGAAGCCAAGAACTCAATCCTATTATAGTAAAAGCTAACCTTCTCCCTCCTTTTCAGATCCGCTTCCCAAGATGCAAGTTCTTTTGCCTTTTGCTTAGAATCCTATAACATAACAAACAAACAAAGATACTGAGCGCTCCCCTCTAGTATGTAAGAGCTAAATGTACGACTTAACAATTCATTACATTCATCGTGTCGAGCGGTATATCAACTGTCGCGTCATGTTTCTGCCCAAAACCGAGGGAATCAGATGCAGCGGGAGGAACACGTGCCTTTGATTTCTTAGCAGAAACGCCATTCTGCAAAGGTCCACCATTAACAGCATAATCAAACGTGTTAATATAAACAACAATGAATATATATGTACCCTCACACTATGCAAATACACGTACAAACATTACACTCTTTCAATAGTCCATCGTTGTATCAAAGGTAACCACTTATTTATTTATTTATCTCGAGAAAGAAATTATGTCCCTATATTAAGAAAAATAGACAAATAATATCATCTTATCTTTGTCTATAATTTCTCAAAAACCAAACTGAATTAATCTCCTTTATTTTCTGTCCTTAACCTTTTTCCTTTAAAAAAAAAAATTTAAGTATTTGCAACACCCATTGGAACCCTTTTTTTTTTTTTTCAAAAGTCATTCGTTTCCCCACCTTATCTCAAATCCATATCTCATTTTCTCTCTATTTCATTTTAAAAAAACTCAAACTTTAAAAGTTCATAAAAATGCTCACTGCGAAACAAAATCTATATTACTACTTTTTCCAACATAGTTAAGGTTTTTTTACAATTTAAATATAACAGTTCTTTCTCAATTTACATTTTAACCAAACACACATTTCCAAACATTTACGCATTTTCAAATGAAAAAAAAAAAAAAAAAAAAAAAAAAAAAAAACAAACCTCCAAAACTCCAACTCAAATTGGTGTTGCAAACGGGCCCAGAATTAGGATTTTCGAACAGAAAAAGTATGAATAACGAATTAGGTGGGCGAAAAGTACATAATTTCTATTTTCCACGAAATAATGTGTGTCGATTCCCATTTCTCATCAGAGAAATGCATTTAGGTCACGTTTCTCATCAGAGAAATGCATTTAGGTAAAAATAAAAATAAAATAAAATATACTGTTCAACTACGAATGAGTTATTCCAGATCCAGATCAAAGAATCCATAATTTGAAACCTAAAACTCAAAAATCCTCGAAATTCAACCACGTCGAGCAAAAATACACTTGGAAACCTGGAAATGGAATACGGATCTGCTCGAAATTGGGAAAGTGGAGACAGAGTGAGAGAGAGAGTGAGTATTACCGAGAACGGATTAACCTGCTCCTCTTCGTCAAAGGGGTTGGGATCGTGGTGATGATTCATGGCGTCTCCGATTCCTTAGCTTTCGTTCTCAAAATTCTAGAGAGAGAAACCGGGGAGAGAGAGAGAGAGAGAAGTGAGCAGTGGCTTTCGAGTGGATGAAGAAAACACCTTTTTATTCTCTCTCTACCTGGCTCTTGCTTGCTTGCTAGCTACGCGGGATCTCAATCAGAAAATAAACATTTTGTGAAGATTTCAATTTGGTTTAGATTTTTTAGATTTGCCCCTGGAGTTTCCGGTTTTTACGCTCTCTGCCATTACGTGGAATTCACTGCGCCAGTCTCATAGTCCTTGGACTGTAGTAAACAGTCAGTGCGTGCCACGGCAGACAGAATTTTGTGGAGGTTGAGTGGTTTTTGACGTGGCAATTTTTGATTAGTTACGAAATTAGTGACATTAACATCATGAAATCTTGTTTCGGTTTTTTTTTTTTTTTTTTTTTTTTGGGAAATCTTTTTGCGGTTTGTCGTGGCCTTTTTTGGCTTTTGATTTTCTTCTCACCGTAATTTAGTACTTTGCCGAATATATCCCTCGACCGACTCGTGACTCGTGAATGTCCAAGGGGCAGTTTTGGGGTTTTTGAGAATTAATTCTTTTGTTTATTACTAGACTAGAAACAAAATAGTGTACTTCCTAATCATTAATGTAATCTGGTGTCACGTTATTCACTTCTTGACTCCGCCGTAACATCAAATTCCTTCATTTCAAATTCAAACAATGTCATTATTTTATTAAAACAAAAAATTCAAACAAAATAATGATAACGATGTCTATCGAGATATGACACCATCTATCAACGGCAAACATCTAAACATATTATTAGCTTAGGTATAAATTATCAGTTGAAATTAAGGGAGTTTGACATTTTAACTTAAATCTAAATTTTTTAACTTATTTTTTGTTTTTTTTCTGAAAAAATTTTTATCTTTTCTAAAAAATCAACAAAAATTACTATTGAAACTTAAAAATCTTAACTCAAAGTCAAACACCAAACAAGTCCTAAAATTATTTGAGTTAATTAATTTTTTATAAGTTAGATATAATTTTTATTGATTTTTATTTTGAAAAATAAAAATTCAGTTAAAAAAATATAATTTAATTATAGTTAAACTAAAACACTAAACAAATTATTAAGTCTACAAAGAATAGTCAACAAACATGATAATTAGTTTTTGAAAAATCAATCAATTTTAATTTAAAAATTATATCTCAAACATGTGTTCCAAAGTATATTTAGAGTCTGTTTGGAGAGATTTGAAAACTGAGCTTTAGAGACATTTTGGATTGGAAAGAAGTTAAATTTTGAAAAGTAGTGTTTCGTTAAATAAAACTAGGAATTAATAATTAAATGGCCTTTTCTAAAGAATTTTTTAAATAAATTACTGAAATTTTTAAAAAGTAGTTAAAATATCATTTTTTACTAAAATGATTAATTAATTATCTTAAATAGTTAATTAATAATTAACCACGTAATAATCAATTAGTGGGTCAATGACCAATTAACCATAACATAATTCATCAAATTTCATATTCAATCACTAATTGACTATTAGTTAATCACTAAATTTATAGTCAATCACTTATTAATCAAATTTGAAAAATGAAAAATGGTTATTTTTTAAATTAAAAAAAATTGGATCATCTATTAAATTAGATGACTAAAAAAAGTCATCCAACCTAATTTTCTATAAAACTATTTTAAGTGAAAAAGTGTAAAATATTAAAATATATTCAGGAGAGATATGTTAATATGGATCTTGTTTCATTTGTCCCGAAATTATTTACAACTTAAAAAGAAAAATCATTTTATTTCAACTTGAAATAACAAAATTATAAATTTTAAAATTAATTTTATTATAGACATTTGAATATGTGAATAGTGAAACTAGTTTTGAGTTAAAGAAAAATATATTTTTTTAAAAAATTAGAAATGTGGTTTGCAAACATCCTCAAACAGACCCTTATTAAATGAAACATTCTAACATTATAAGATGTCAATATAAACTCATTTTATTCTTTTGTAAAATTTACAAACTTGCATTTTGTTTTAGAGTAATTGACCCAAATAGTCCCTGAATTTTTTTAAAGGTAACAGTTTGATCCCTATTTTATTTTTTTCAGCTGAAAAGACCCTGAACTTTTAAAATGTTGGCCATAATAGTCATTTCGATCAAAATCCATTAAGTTTCTAACGGAATGAGCATGTGCAATGCACATGATCAAATTTGAGAGGGTATTTTAATAATTTAACAATAACTACTTTAACCAAAATTTAAAAAATCATTTAAAAAAGTAATTAGCGTAAATAGTCTATGGACTATTTCAAAGGTAACGGTTTGGTCCATATTGCTTTTTTTTTTTTTGGTCGAGATGATTTTAAACTTCTATTGTCTTGGTTGTTTCAGTCCTTTCCGTCAAACTTTGTTAAATTTCTAATAGAATTTTACTCAAATGATCATTTTTTGAAATAAAATGACGAAATTACCATCAAATCTCCTAAAAATCCGACCTGCCTTTCTCTCTCTCTCTCCCCTATCCCGCTCTCTCTTGGTTTCGCCTCCCCCCCCCCCCCCCAGACTGGGTTTGACCCCCTCCGGCCTCCCACCACCAACCCCACCCCCATCGCCCCTACAGCTGGGTTCGGCCCTCTTCGACCACCCCAACCCACTCGGCAACTGAGCTCGGCCCTCTTCGACCCCCCCAACCCACTCAGCAACTGGGTTCAGCCCCAACCCCTTTTCCCCGCAACTAAGTTTGGCCCCTCCTCTGGCCGACAGATCCCCCCCCCCCCCCTATTATAGGGAAATCCTAATTTCTCAAAATTTTGGAGAAAAACTTTAAGAAATTACCTATTTGACCTGCGAAAACCATGAAGTATGCTTCTCACGTAACTAATCCGTTAGTTTTTTAACGAAAATGACTTAAATAAATAAGAAAATAGAAGTTAAAAAAAAAAAAAAAAAACAATGACCAAACCGTCACCTTTGAAAAAGTTCAGGGATTATTTAGGTCAATTATTCTAAAAAAAAAAACTAAAACTAAAACTAAAAATTCCTAATTTCCTCTCTCTCTCTCTCTCTCTCTCTCTCTCTCTCTCTCTCTCTCTCTCTCTCTCTCTCTCTCTCTCTCTCTCTCTCTCTCTCTCTCTCTCTCTCTCTCTCTCAAAACTCGCGATCGGCGTAAGTTCGGCAGCAGCATCGGCGGCGAGGGGGGCTGCAAAAACCTAGATCGGGCCCCAGGGGAGCAAAAGCTCAGATCGTGAGCTAATTAGACTCTTCAGTAAAACTTGTTGATCTTGATTTACTTTTACCAAGTCATCTTTCCTATAAGGGCTACTTTTTTCTGCCTGGAGAGTTGAACCACATGAACATATTTGCTGTTATTGGTAGTGCAGTCATCTTTTTTAATAGCTTTCAGATCAAGAATTATAGAATTTTCAGAAGATAAGTGAATAATTTCAACCTTAACAATTTGATCCTCAAAAAAGTAAAATTGGGGATTTTAGTGATACAAACAAAATAATAATAATAAAGAAATAAAATTAAATGTTTCACATGGA
This sequence comes from Ficus hispida, assembly GCA_025413025.1. NCBI lineage: Eukaryota > Viridiplantae > Streptophyta > Magnoliopsida > Rosales > Moraceae > Ficus > Ficus hispida. Next base: position 26,954,211 of record CM046372.1, read on the forward strand.
AAGATTATAAAATAAAAAGTGGGTTTATAAACTCTTAGGTTCCCTTTCTTACACGCTGATTTTACAAGAGTTAGCTATACTGATGGGTTCCTAATAATTCGTATCAAATACAGTCCATTATGTCTGAATTTCAGTTAACGCTGTTGCATTATAAGTTGGATTAAGATCATTGACAAAATGTTGAAAACTGATAATTTAGTCAAGTTGCCAAAGAGAAAAGGACTACTGTCGAGTTTGTGTGGATAATTTGGATCACACTAATTTTGGTATAAGAGTGATGGATTACTACAAACTACCATAGGTGGGTCAGGTTCTATGACAACACGATTTTAAAATGGCTGTTATCTGATAAAAGGCATGATCCATGCAGTCACCTACATAGGAAGATGGATTGCCATGGAAAGCGATTACGGAACATGATGGTATTTTAGATACTAAACGTTCGGTATAAAAGAAATTATAAGATAAGTAATGGATTTATAAGTGGATCCCCTTCCCTTATTATAAGCCAATTTTGTATGGGCGATTTTACGTAACAAGTTCCTAGACGAACAAACTCTTCTCTTCATTATTTTTCGTACTATAGTGTTTTCTCCAACAGCTTCTTTATAGTGCAAGGAGAAGTTTTTTAACGATTGTTCAGTGATTATTGCTTTGACCGTGTCCGAAAAATCTCATAATTTCAATTGTGGTACAAAAGAATTCATAAATATTTTGCAAAAACACTCGTATGTACCTTCTCATTTCCGAAACCTTCTTTTATGGGTTTACCTTCAACCCTACATGTATATATTTTGCATCACTTTTTCTTCAAATTTGGTTACTCTTTTTTTTTTTTTTAATATGTTAATTTGGTTGTTGGTCGTTCACATTTTTCTTTGCATATGCTCCAATATTTGATTCTTGTTTTGAAATTCAGGACTTTTATGTGAGTATATTTTTTCTAACATGATTAGCTTTAACAACTAACTGTCGCTAAAATATAAAATGCACAAAAAAGTTACTATTACTTTTCTTGTATATGTTTGTTTTTTTTTTTATCTCTTTGTAATTTGCATAATAGGTGTACTTCCCTTTATAATTTAAAATTCAGTACATAGTGTGTTAAAAATTAATTTATTTCAAGAAAAATGACCCTTTTTCTTGTATATGGTGTTTTTTATCCTCTTTGTAATTTGCATAATAGGCGTAGTACTTCGCTTTATTAATTAAAATTCAGTACATAGTGTGTGAAAAAATAATTTATTTCAAGAAAAATACTAGTCATTTTTCATCAGTCTCTTATTTCTCTTTCTTCCACGTGTCATCCATTTCCTATAAAAATAAAACGTAATTATAGACCATTATTTCCCTTTTAATTACAACTCCAACGTTCTCTATTATCAAGTCCACTTTTTTTTTTTTTTTTTCACGTGCCATGCTGCTCATCTGCATCTAATCAACTCCTGACTTCTGTAACAGGTCTGATTTCATGAAACAATTTGATTTTTTTTTTTTGGTTCAATTTTAGTGCCCCAAATAATATATAATCAGTAATATTACGTTATGTCACATTAAAAAATTTAAAATTTTTTATAACTGATTTTTTGTATTTTAAAAACCAACTTCATTTAATTATATATCAAAATATAATTAGTTAAACATAATTTGGGAACACCAAAATTGGACAGAAGATGTTGATTCCTCCTTCTGTGTCACTAACTTTTTATTTTGTTATATGATAGATATTTGTTGGTTAATAATGATGATGATTTCGCCACTTATTAGGTTGTTGTTGTGTTGTGGTTGTTTAGTGACTCTAATAACAGAGGTGGCTTCCCAACTTTTGGTTTATTTTTTCACCCAATATCAAGTCTACGCCTCAGTGGTTATTTGTTCGTTTGGGTTCCACTAGAGTTGTTTCTAAGTGGAGTTGATGGTGATTTTTGTGTTACAAAGTTTTGACTGTTGATTGATAAGAAGTTTCCATAAAATATATAGCTTTTATCATAAAGAGCCTCATGTGCGTGCTCTATCTTGGTGTTTCAAGGAACTATCTCAAAATCGTACTTGAAACATCTATATTTCCTTTTAAGAATTATCATATTTTATTAATTGAACTGATCTTAGTTGATGATTATATATGTTGTAATATCATGTAGTGCTTGTTTCACTCTATTTGTTTGATTGTAATCTCCCATTGAAACAAAAAAAAAAAAAAAAAGTACTTTATAAATATGAGTTATTTATATATATGTTCAAATTAAAGATACTGATTTGAAAAATGTCTTTTTTTTTATTTATAAAAATATTTAAAATATTACTTATAAAACAATATTATCCTTCGTAAAGAATTAAGAATTAATTAATAAATGAATTGTTAAAAAGGAAACAAAAAGAAAAGGAAGAAAAAAGTCTGAATAAAGATGCCTAAATTTAATTTCGTAAAATCTGTAAATAAACTGTTATAAAAGGAAAAGATATAATAATAATATAATAATTATTGTAAAAAAAACATCATAATGATATAATAATTATCATTCAAAAATAAGTAATTTCTTATCATATTTAAATTTAGAAATTAACTATTAAAATAATATCAATAATAATATAGAAGAATAAATTATCATCATAATATTACAATTATCATAAATAACCTAAACCATATTTAAAACAAAAAGATTTATAAGAAACCTAAATCATACTTAAGAAACATGTTTATAAAAAACCTAATCATACTAATAAGCAATTATTATAATAAAGAATTAGTAATTAAGATAAAGATATAACAATGATGAACAAATAAGGAATAAAAATTTGAAACATAATGAGAGAAATGATTTTAGGTATAGTTAAAGAACAAAATGGGTACTACAAACTATTGTTTCTTTAAAATTGGACATTTACATAATATTATAAAAAAAAACGGACATATTTTAAAACGAGATCCTAAAAATAGACTTTTTATGTAATTATTTCTATAAATATCCCACAAATTACAACTTTTTTACAATTTTATCCTTCTGATAATATCAATCCCATTTGGCAATATTTTGGAGGTTGATTGTGGATTATTAAAGAATCTATAACAGAACATGGATGTTTAAGAAACAAATTGTACAAATTTACTAAAATATCCTTAACAACAAGTAATATTTCCATTAACTAATCCATTTTACTTATCTTTATAATAAAACTACATTTAACAATTTGTATAAATTTTTAAATTCTTTCCACTTATTTTGTAATTTAAAAAAAGGCTAATAATTGTAATTTTATGTGTATATTAAAGATGATAATAGATAATATTATCATTAAAATATTTTTGAGGGAATTGTTGTTAAATTATTAAGAAAAATATAAAAATACTGTATTCGGTATTAGAGACTAAATACTATAACAATCAATATGGAAAATACACAGTATCTATTAAACAAATTATATGATGTCAATTTTTGTCGGTATATGTCGGAACAACAATTTCTACTTATAATTTACCAAACATCTAAAACTCTGTTTTCGGTATTCATCATAATTTTGAAAACAAAACAATTATAAAATGTTTGGACATATAGATATTGAACTCACAACACAGTTATAACAAAAATAAGTCATAGCACATTCAAGATCAAAACTGGCTCATATGTATTTTTTTTCCTTTTGTTATCTCCATGGGTTATTTGCAGTGTCAGCTCATTGGGTGCCTCTTTAAATGAATTCCCTAAATAAAAATAAAAAAATAAAAAAAAAAGAAAGAAAAGAAAAGAAAAAGGCTATTGCCTAATTTCTTGGTGTATACTCATACATCGGAAAGTACCTAAATGACATAAATTTAAAAAACATTACACTAACAGGATACAAAAATTTAAAACTAGACCAATACAACATAAAATTAAACTAAAATTAACTCAAATATGTGTCATATTAGTCAAAAATGGGGATTTTGTGTAATGTTGATCAGTAGATGAAAAAAAAAATGGTTATTTGGGTAATGTTTGAAA
>CM046372.1:26958290-26985124 GCA_025413025.1 Ficus hispida
TCCAAGGGCAGCAACTCTTGATTTCGCTGGTTATTCATGCAGAAAACAAGCTCCTGAAATACAAAAAAAACTCACCCAATAAGAAAATGCAGAAACAAGAACTAAACTAAATACTTTTACAAATACTTTTAATGACTTCAATCCCGGCAACGGCGCCAAAAACTTGTTCGCGATTATTTCGTGTATATAAATTTACGCAAGTGTACGTAATCGCAAAGTAATATAGAAAGTGAGTTGAGTATCGTCTCCACAGGGATTGAGTTACTAAAGTGAATTTGCAAAGAAATAAAGCACAAATAAATTTGAATTTGGGAATTGATAAACGCTGTAACTAATAAAACAAAATGGGTATAATGAAAATGCACTAAAATAGACAAAAAGAACAATATCCAATCAAGAGTTTGTAAATCAAGAATGAGAATTAAACTAGGATTGCCAATTTCCCCTCTATTGCAAGTCTAACCCGAATGCTGTAGGAAATGCTGCAGCAAAAACCGTCCTGTTAACTGAAATTCAATTTTTCCACAAAATTCTTCCGAATTAATTATGACTAACAATTCTTTAAACCTTTTTCAACATATTCCTATGTGAATCTAGTTCTTAGAATACGAATTCATGCACCAATTTCAATGGGTTATACAAGGCAAATAATATATTCCTATACCATTCACAAATCAATATAAACTTTAAAAAGCATATTGAACTTGCATCATCCAAGTTATATCCAGCTCCAATTAACCTTTCCAGAATTAAGTAAAGCCTAGTTTCCTATAAATTGATGGCCAATCAACAATAGAAATTAAACATTCCAAACACTCGGATGAACAGGAAGAAAATTGCTCAACATTTCAACAAAACATTCAAATCATCCTCCCAATTTCGGGTCCATCAACAATCCTAGCTAAAGAAATTTAGCTCATGTTCAAGATTATAAAAACAAAATTAAGAACATCATTCATTGTTTACAGAGAATGAAAATCAGAAAATAAATCAGGACAGAGTACGAAGAGGAAAAACTCCAAATGGCCAGAGATGGTCCTTCTCGTCCTTTCTTCTTCTCCTCTTTAGATCACTCTCCAAAATAGGCGTAAAGAATGGAAGCAAATCTGCTGCTCAACTCTGTCTCTCACTCTTGCCCGAAAATGGTGTATTTTCTCTCTGCTCTATTCTCTATTTTCCTCTCTCTTCCAATTGCGGCTGCCTTTTTCTTTTCCCAAAAAAATGCATTAACCCTTAGGGCAACAATCCTCTAGCTTACGTGACCCTCTGCTGAGGTAGAAAAACATGGTCCCCACAAGTATGAGCTGTAGTTTCCTTTTTGCTTCTTTTTCTCTTTTTTAGAAAAGTGCCAGCTGGACAAAGCAGCTGCAAGAAATGCTGCAGCATTTTGGCCAGTTCTTCCACTTTTTAATTCTGTATTTCATTCAAAAATTGAAGCACAAATTAGCCCTCATTTGACCAGAATTTGCTTCACAATTACCAAATATCAACCAAACACTAAACCCAAGATAAAAAGTTCACACAAACATAAAACATAGGAAAATATACTAAAAATAACACAAATACTCTCTAAACCAATTGCATCCAAGTCTAAAAGTGCCTAAGATAACTCTAATTTCTAGAGTTATCACACCCCCAAACTTAGAACATTGCTCGCCCTCGAGTAATGACTCAAGCAAAAGACAAAAAACACAAACATTTAGAAAAGACAATAACAAAAAGAAGCGATGACAGCAGGAGATTCCATCTATTAGTCATAACGGTCAAGAAGATATGCTATTTTCTCAGAGTTTTTATTCATCAAATTAAACCACTTGCCTATGCTCAACACCAACTTTCTTTAAGTGTTATGTCAACCTATCTTATCACTTGTCTGAATGTTATCCCTTGGTGTGTGTGTGCACATCCTTGTACTTCCTTCCCAATGACTTACTTCAAACTAGACCACATTTACCGAGCCTCCATAAGTTGACTTATTGATTCCCTCTCCACTAATGCAAGAATACCTAGCACTAAGGATCAATAGGACTTAAATGGAATGCAATGTCAGGCTGAATTTAGGGCAAGATAAAGGATTTAATCTTTAGGTTCAACACCATAACACACAGCTAGTTCTAAGAATCAAAATGGTCCTCCTCATCCTTTAGGACACTTGAAACTAAATACTTTCTTTGATCAACACTTCATACAACACTTTATTCCTTTTTTTTTTTTTTTTTTTTTTTTTTTTTTTTACATTCCTCATGTCACTGTTACCTTTTTACGCGAATGCCAACATTGGTGATGAAGACACCCGGTTACTCAGCAACGTCACATTTCAGAATTGCTAACGCGCACTCATATTCTAAATTGCTGTTTGACGCAAAAGTACACATGGGGCTCATGTTACTCCTGGTTACTAGGCAACTCAGAATAGTGGAGTGCTTTTCTATTCTTCCTTTCTTTTTTTTTTTTTTTTTTTTCTTTTTTTTTTAGAACAAAAGATGCATGCTAAATCATAAAACAACAACAGTATAGCGTTTAGGTGTAGTTCAAAGTGTCAAAGAAATAGGTCTTAAGGCTCAAAGTAGGTGACTAAGGATGCATATAATCATTGGTGGCTAGAAAAAGACTCCAAACTGATCAAACAATGCCTAAATCATCTCCGTTATGCTAAGTTTCCAACGATTTCGCCTCGAGGGTTTCTCTAAATCAATTCTAGAAACCTCAGTTCTCACAGCAGTCTAGCTATCACTAAGCTTCTTAGAAAGTTATACTAAGATGTTGTGCTCAATGAAACAAGGGAAATTATATCCAAAATCAGCTCAACTAGTTTTCCTAACACCTAAATAAGCCAGAGCATTGCACAAAACAAGATGGTCAGATTTTTTTTTTTTTTTTTTTTTTATTTTTTTTTTTTTCATCATTGAAAATCATCTTCTAACAACCGACTAAAAGACAGAATCTCCAAGGCATCACAAACACAAAACAACTAACAAACACTAAAAGGCCTAAAACAAATACTAAAAACACACCAAACAAACAAACGACAGAAAACATATCTCGGATTTAGCATACTAAACAAACCAACACAAAACAAAAAGAAAAACACAAAACAAACAAAAACATAAAAAACTAGCAGGTAAACACATGGAATTTCAGTTCCATGCACCCCCAAACTTAAAAGCAAACAGTGTCCTCACTGTTTCTAAAATATAAAAAGAAAAACAAACCACAAATATTAACCAGATATGTAACAATGAAATAAAACAACTGAAACAGAAAATAAAAAGAAAAATAAACGAACTGTCAATTGGAAAGAAAAATAAACTAAAATAAAATAAAAATAAACTCAAAAGAACTCACGCCCCTTTGGAATGTGGTGATTGGCCGCGAATTTGATGCGTAAATCTTCGCCCACAATGCGAGCACAAACTATAAAGATACCTCCCCCAAACTTACCGTGTGACCCGAAATCAAAATACCCAAATCTTTGGGTCTTCTCTCATAAAATCTATGGAAAAACAATCTGAGGAATAGGCGGCAAAGGGAGCTGGGTCAGCAAACCAGTGAAGCGACGGGGCGCGCTGGGCGGTGAGCGGCTGGGTGAAGGAGTGGGTGCTTGCGTGGACTAGGCTTGTGCGGTGGACGGCGAATGACTGACTCGACGGGACTGGCGGTTATTGTGGTGATGGCGAGCGGCCGGACAGCGAGGCAGCAGGGCGACGGAATGGGCGAATGGCTGGTTCGGAGAGGTGAAGGAGAAGACAAAAGAATGGACGGTGGACGGGGCAGAAGAGAGAGCACAAACATACAGGGGCTTCTGCAGGGTTATGGGTTAATATATATATATATATACTATTCATTATTATTATTATTATTGCTATATATAGATGTACATATATGTGTATATAAATATATATATATATATTTTCTTCTTTTTCTTTTTTTTTTTTTTTTTTTTTTTTGAAATGCTACAGCATTCCTAAATGCTGCAGCAATTTAGGACAGATTGCTTCCCAGATTTTTCCAAAAATGCTGCAGCATTCCTATAGCATTCCTACAGCATTTTAGGACAGATTGCTCCCCCGATTTTTTCAGAAATGCTGCAGCATTCCTACAGCATTTTAGGACAGATTGCTTCTCCGATTTTTCCCGAAATGCTGCAGCATTCCTACAGCATTTTTGCACAGATTGCACTGGAAGGCTGAGTTCTAGGCCGATTTCTGCATAACAAACTATCTTCAAATCAGTTCAAATTTCTTAGCAACTACTGAATCAATAACTCAAACAAATTAAAATAAACCAAAATAACGATATAAGAAAATAATTTTGGGTTGCCTCCCAAGAGCGCTTGTTTTTTAAGTCGTCAGCCTGACTACTTCCCTTGTTCAAGCTTCCTTGAGAGTGATGGAGGTCTTAGAACGATCCACAGGACCTCCCCAATAATGCTTGACTCTCTGCCCATTCACTAAAAACTTCCTTCCAGACCTGTCATCTTGCAATTCCACTGCTCCATGAGGAAATACAGTAGCAATTGTGAACGGACCTGACCAACGAGACTTTAACTTTCCTGGGAAGAGTTTCAATCTTGAATTGAACAAAAGAACTTGCTGCCCTGGTTCGAAAGTTCTGCTCCTGATTCTCCTGTCATGCCACCGTTTGACCTTCTCCTTATAGAGCTTGGAATTCTCATATGCTTGCAACCGAAACTCATCTAACTCATTGAGCTGCATCAATCTCTTTTCTCCAGCTGCATTCATGTCCATATTCAGTTGTTGTAGCGCCCAATAAGCCTTGTGCTCCATCTCCAAAGGTAAATGACATGCTTTCCCAAACACCAATTGGTAAGGAGACATTCCAATTGGAGTTTTGAAGGCAGTCCTATAAGCCCAGAGTGCATCATCCAACCTTTTGGACCAGTCCTTTCTAGTAGGGCTTACAGTTTTCTCCAAGATGGACTTGATTTGCTTGTTAGATGCCTCGGCTTGCCCGTTAGTCTGTGGGTGGTAACTTGTAGCAACTCTATGGCGGACGTTGTACTTTGCCAGCAATGCCTCAAAGTACTTGCTGCAAAAATGTGTCCCTTCGTCGCTGATTACTGCCCTTGGGGTGCCAAATCTTGTGAAAATTTGCTTCTTCATGAACTGCATCACCACCTTCGAGTCATTTGTGGGAAGGGCAGCGGCCTCTACCCACTTTGAGACGTAATCTACCGCCACCAATATGTAAAGATTGCCAAAAGATGGAACAAAGGGACCCATGAAGTCAATCCCCCACACATCAAACAACTCCACCTCGATGATGTTGGTTAGAGGCATTTCATGTCTTCTTGAGATACTACCAACTCTTTGACACCTATCACACCTTGATACAAAGTCACGAGCATCCCGAAACAAGCTTGGCCAATAAAAGCCTGATTGTAAAACTTTTGCTGCAGTCCTATCACCTTGAAAATGCCCTCCATAGGGTGAATTGTGACATTGATGCAGCACTTCTTCTAATTCTTCCTCAGGAATACACCGCCTTAGGATTTGATCTGCACATTTCCTGAACAAGTATGGCTCATCCCAATAGTAAAACTTGACCTCATGCAGGAATTTCTTTCGTTGATGAGCATTCAAATCAGGAGGCATCAATCCACTAACTAGGTAGTTCACCAAATCCGCATACCATGGCACCAAAGCTGAGAATCGATTAACAACAAGGAGCTGTTCATCGGGGAAGACCTCCTTAATAGCTTCTAAATCTGTGCCTTTCTCAGCTTTCTCCAACCGAGATAAATGGTCAGCCACTTGATTCTCCGTGCCCTTCCTATCTTTGATCTCCAGATCAAACTCTTGAAGCAAAAGCACCCATCTAATTAACCTAGGCTTAGCATCCTTCTTCTCCACCAAGTATTTTATAGCCGAATGGTCCGTAAAAACCGTGACCCTTGCTCCTATCAGATAAGCTCGAAATTTGTCAAACGCAAAGACAACAGCCAACAACTCCTTCTCTGTTACTGTGTAGTTCAATTGAGCTCCTGAAAGAGTCTTGCTAGCATAGTAAATGGGATGAAATACCTTGTCCTTGCGCTGCCCCAAAACAGCCCCTACAGCCCAATCGCTTGCATCACACATAACGTCAAACGGTAATGACCAATCCGGTGCTACAATGATTGGCGCTGAGATGAGCTTCCGCTTTAACTCAGAAAAGGCTGTCAAACATGCTCCGTCAAAGATGAATTGGCTGTCTTTCTCCAATAGGCTGCAAAGAGGCTTAGAAATCTTGGAGAAATCTCTAATAAATCTTCTGTAAAACCCTGCATGTCCAAGAAAACTCCGAATCCCTTTCACATTTGATGGTGGTGGCAGCTTCTCAATTATGGCAATCTTGGCTTTATCAACTTCAAGGCCATTCTTTGAAACTCGGTGTCCTAACACTATGCCTTCTTTGACCATAAAATGGCATTTCTCCCAATTTAGGACTAGATTGGTCTCTTCACATCGCTTCAACACCCTTGCCAAGTTGGTGAGACAATCTTCAAAGTTTTCTCCAAAAACAGAAAAATCGTCCATGAACACCTCCACATATTGCTCTACCATATCAGTGAAAATCGCCATCATGCATCGCTGAAAAGTAGCAGGAGCATTGCAAAGACCGAATGGCATCCTTCTAAAAGCAAATGTACCGAATGGGCAAGTGAATGTAGTTTTGTGCTGATCCTCCGGGGCTATGGCAATCTGATTATAACCTGAATATCCATCCAAGAAGCAATAGAATTCCTTCCCTGCCAATCTATCTAGCATCTGATCAATGAATGGGAGCGGGAAGTGATCCTTCCGTGTGGCTTTGTTAAGCTTCCTGTAATCCATGCAAATCCGCCAACCTGTTACTGTTCTTGTAGGAATCAATTCGTTATTTTCGTTCTCCACAACAGTAATTCCCCCTTTCTTCGGAACACACTGAACTGGGCTTACCCAAGAACTATCAGAAATTGGATATATGATCCCAGCATCCAACCACTTAATTATCTCCTTCTTGACAACCTCTTTCATGATTGGATTCATTCTTCTCTGACCCTCTATGGAACCTTGCTTATCATCCTCCAAGAGAATCTTGTGCATACAAAATGAGGGACTTATACCCTTTATATCTGCTATTGTCCACCCGATGGCGCCTTGGAATTCTCTCAAAATGTCAAGCAACCTCTCCTCCTGATCTGCTGTCAACTCAGCCGAAATGATCACCGGAAGAGTTGAAGATTCTCCCAAATATGCATATCTCAGGTGAGGTGGTAAAGGCTTCAATTCTAGGACTGGTGGCTCTTCTCTTGATGACTTGGGTGGTTGGTGTTCACGGTTGACAAATCCAGCGACTCAAACTTCCTTTGAGGTCTAGGCATAATGGTATTGGCGTCTAACCAAGCTAGCTGCTCAACAACTTCCTTTTCAACTTCAACTGATTCTAAGGACAAGGGATGTTGCATCAACTCCCAATGGTCGCTATTTTCAAACTCTTCAGCCACTAAGGAATCAATGACAGATATTGTAGAGCACTCCTCCATCTCATTGGGAAACTTCATTGCCTTGAACACATTAAAAGTCACCTGCTCGTCTTGCACCCTCATAGTTAACTCGCCTTTTTGCACATCAATCAAGGTGCGGCCTGTAGCAAGAAATGGCCTTCCCAAGATGATTGGCACTTCTCGATCTGCCTCATAATCAAGGATGATGAAATCAACCGGAAAAATGAATTTATCGACCTTTACAAGAACATCCTCAATCTTTCCTTCAGGTAGCGCAATAGATCTATCCGCAAGCTGCAAGGATACTGTAGTGGGCCGAGCTTCTCCTATTCCCAACTTCTTGAAGATGGACATCGGCATCAAGTTAATACTTGCTCCCAAATCGCACAAAGCTTTACCAAAGTAGTGGGTTCCAATTGAACATGGGATTGTGAAGCTCCCCGGATCCTTCAACTTAGGAGGTAGTTTGTTCTGCAAAATGGCACTGCATTCTTCCGTCAAGGCCACAGTCTCAAATTCTCCAAGTCGACGCTTCTTAGTGACCAAGTCTTTCATGAACTTGGCATAATGAGGCATTTGCTCCAAGGCTTCAACAAGAGGTATGTTGATGTGCAGCTGCTTCAAAACATCCAGAAATTTACGAAATTGCCCATCCTTTTGCTGCTTTTGAAATCGCTGAGGAAATGGTGGAGGAGGCCTGATTTCACTGCTTTCTGCTGCTCCAGAATGCTGCGTAAATGCTGTAGCATTTTCTGCAGCAAAGTCTGATGGTGATTTTTCACCAGAATTTCTTCTTGTTGATGCTGCTCATCTTGTTCTTGGATTGAAGTGGGCTCTTCCCGTATAGCTTTTGGCTTTTCCTTTCGCTCAATCTCCCTTCCATTCCTTAACAAGATTGCCTTGCAATGTTCTTTTCCTTCTCTCCTTGGATCTTCTGTATTACTTGGAAGAGAGCCTTGCGGCCTAACATTTAAGGCGTTAGCAATCTGCCCAATTTGATTCTCCAAACTCCTCAATGTTGCATCATGACTCTGAACTCTAGCGTCATTCTTTGCTATATACTCCTTGATCAAATTCTCCAAAGAGCCAGATGAGTCCATAGCTTGAGTTCTTGGTTGCTGAGATGGAAATCCCGGAGGGTGAGAAGGTCGATGATAAGCATTTGCTCCACTAGAACCGGCCCCTTGATTGCTCCATGAAAAGTTTGGGTGTTGTCTCAACCCTTGATTGTAAGGCGCTGCATAATGATTGTTCCTGTTCAAATTACCCACATAACAAGCAGATGCTGGATTAGAAGGGCAGTCATCATACAAATGTCCCTCTCCACAATAAACACAAGTGACGCCAACCGATTGCACCGAATTAACCCCAGCCGACATGTTCATAGTCTTGATCATATTCGTCAAACTCGACACTTGAGCAGAGAGTGCTGTAATAGCATCCACTTCATGAATTCCTACAGCCTTTCGAGCATTAAGTCTCTCGGTTGGCCACTGATAATTATTGGTGGCCATCCTCTCCAAAATCTCGTAAGCTTCATTGTATGATTTGGCCAAAAGAGCACCATTGGCAGTTGCATCAACGATTGTACGTGTTTGCCCATTGAGCCCATTGTAGAAAGTTTCCATCTGAATCCAATGAGGAATCCCATGATGAGGGCATTTTCGTAACAATTCCTTGAATCTCTCCCACGCTTCATACAAAGATTCTCCCTCCGATTGTTGAAATGCAGTGATGTCGTTTCTGAGCTTCGCATTCTTGGTTGGAGGAAAGTACTTCATGAGGAACTTTTCTGCCAAAACATGCCATGTTGCTATTGAATCCGGTGGCAGCGAATTAAGCCAGGCTCGAGCTCTATCCCTCAAGGAGTAAGGAAACAACTTCAGCCTCAACGCTTCTTCGGACACCCCTGGTAGCTTGAAAGAATCACTCACTTCCATGAATAACCGTAGATGCAAATGGGGATCCTCAGTTGCCATTCCACTGAATTGGCCCACAGTCTGCAACATTTGGAACATGACTGGCTTAAGCTCAAACTGTGGCGCCTGTATTTCTGGCCTAACAATGCCCGGATTGAGCCCATGTAGAATAGGTACAGCATAGTCTCGAATAGCCCTGTCTCTGTCATCCATCAAAACTGGCTGAGGCCCTAGATTGTTGACATTCACTTGCTGCCCATCATTAGCCATATTGACAGCAACTCTTTCTGCTATTTCTCCGACACCCACTCGACCTTGTTGCTCCCTTCTCCTTGCTAGAAATGTTCTTTCAATTTCTGGGTCCAAGGGCAGCAACTCTTGATTTCGCTGGTTATTCATGCAGAAAACAAGCTCCTGAAAATACAAAAAAAACTCACCCAATAAGAAAATGCAGAAACAAGAACTAAAACTAAATAACTTTTACAAATACTTTTAATGACTTCAATCCCCGGCAACGGCGCCAAAAACTTGTTCGCGATTATTTCGTGTATATAAATTTACGCAAGTGTACGTAATCGCACAAGTAATATAGAAAGTGAGTTGAGTATCGTCTCCACAGGGATTGAGTTACTAAAGTGAATTTGCAAAAGAAATAAAGCACAAATAAATTTGAATTTGGGAATTGAAATAAGAAAAACGCTGTAACTAATAAAACAAAATGGGTATAATGAAAATGCACTAAAATAGACAAAAAGAACAATATCCAATCAAGAGTTTGTAAATCAAGAATGAGAATTAAACTAGGATTGCCAATTTCCCCTCTATTGCAAGTCTAACCCGAATGCTGTAGGAAATGCTGCAGCAAAAACCGTCCTGTTAACTGAAATTCAATTTTTCCACAAAATTCTTCCGAATTAATTATGACTAACAATTCTTTAAACCTTTTTCAATATATTCCTATGTGAATCTAGTTCTTAGAATACGAATTCATGCACCAATTTCAATGGGTTATACAAGGCAAATAATATATTCCTATACCATTCACAAATCAATATAAACTTTAAAAAGCATATTGAACTTGCATCATCCAAGTTATATCCAGCTCCAATTAACCTTTCCAGAATTAAGTAAAGCCTAGTTTCCTATAAATTGATGGCCAATCAACAATAGAAATTAAACATTCCAAACACTCGGATGAACAGGAAGAAAATTGCTCAACATTTCAACAAAACATTCAAATCATCCTCCCAATTTCGGGTCCATCAACAATCCTAGCTAAAGAAATTTAGCTCATGTTCAAGATTATAAAAACAAAATTAAGAACATCATTCATTGTTTACAGAGAATGAAAATCAGAAAATAAATCAAGGACAGAGTACGAAGAGGAAAAACTCCAAATGGCCAGAGATGGTCCTTCTCGTCCTTTCTTCTTCTCCTCTTTAGATCACTCTCCAAAATAGGCGTGAAGAATGGAAGCAAATCTGCTGCTCAACTCTGTCTCTCACTCTTGCCCGAAAATGGTGTATTTTCTCTCTGCCTCTATTCTCTATTTTCCTCTCTCTTCCCAATTGCGGCTGCCTTTTTCTTTTCCCAAAAAAAAATGCATTAACCCCTTAGGGCAACAATCCTCTCGCTTACGTGACCCTCTGCTGAGGTAGAAAAACATGGTCCCCACAAGCATGAGCTGTAGTTTCCTTTTGCTTCTTTTTCTTTTTTTAGAAAAGTGCCAGCTGGACAAAGCAGCTGCAAGAAATGCTGCAGCATTTTTGGCCAGTTTCTTCCACTTTTTAATTCTGTATTTCATTCAAAAATTGAAGCACAAATTAGCCCTCATTTGACCAGAATTTGCTTCACAATTACCAAATATCAACCAAACACTAAACCCAAGATAAAAAGTTCACACAAACATAAAACATAGGAAAATATACTAAAAATAACACAAATACTCTCTAAACCAATTGCATCCAAGTCTAAAAGTGCCTAAGATAACTCTAATTTCTAGAGTTATCAGGCCACCTAACCTAATTTTTTATTTAAAAAAAAAGTAAAATATACACTATTAATAATTAAAAAGGTATAGATTACATATATATTCTAGGGAAAAAAAATTGGTAAAGAAAAAAATGATGATTTTCTTAACAATGACAATCCATACACCAAGTGGCAAGAATAGCACATTAAGTTTAGTACTAAGATAAAATATTCAAACACAAGTAACACTTGGCTTCTTTAGAAATGTCATGAAACTTGATTATACGATTAATCCTTTGAGAAAGTGATGTGGTTAGTGGTAAATGGATGCAAATGTAAAATTGATGTCAAAGTAGCAGAAAAGAAAGAAAGTCTTTAGCTTTCAGTTAAAAATTAATATAATATCTATGTACTTTTTTTTTTTTTTTTTTTTGAGGTAAAACTTGACTTTCATTAAGAGGCTAAATCGGCCTCAACAATAGATGCTATATAATGGGGACTAGCATCTACGAAGTTATGGAAATTAGTACGAGATGACATTATGGTTTTATAGAATTATTATCTAATGAATAAATTTCCAATTAAGTCCTTGTTTGAATCATAAATTTAAACACACCATTTTAACTCTTTTTTTTTTTTTTCATAAAAACTTAAATTTCTTGTTCAAACTTATAATCCAAAGAACTATAAACAATAATTATATTTTGGGATATGTGCAAAACATCATTTTAAGTCCACATTTGGATAATAGGTTTAAACACACATGACTTAAATTTTTTAGTATTTTCTTTATAAAGTTGGTAATCCATGTTCGAATTAATTTATAATTCAAATGGAGTATAAATAACTATCATTTTTGGGATACATGCAAAAATCCTTTTTAATTTTTTTTTTAGTAAATATCTTACTTTTATTAAGTTAGAAAGTTCATACACGACAATTGTAATTCCGATAACGATTGTTCAACAAATCATTGCAATTACAATAATAGCGCACGATAAAAAAGAAAATCCGGGTAAAAAGGTTGTTTTTATGTGTTGAGCGAATGTTAAGCCGACAATTGCACGTATAGAATTGTATATACATATATAAAACTATACTTTACAAGTAATTTTAACTTACCTGTCGGTTCATAAACCATGAAAAAGATCAAGATGAAGGTTAACAAAAATGAACTAACTTTAATTTTTGTCATATAGTTAGTTGCATATGAATGTTAATTAAAGTAAATCAGAATGAAGACAAGTTCTATTAATATATATTTATTCCATGATTCTGTAACCTTGGTACAGTATTATTTTAAATTTATAATGTGTTGCAAGCAAAAAGAAAAAAAAAATTGTTGAGAAGACAAACGATTGTTCATTATCATGATTCTGTAAGCTTGGTATAGTATTATTTTAAATTAGAATGTATAGCACGCGAAAACAAATTTCAATTTAGCCATTAGTAATTGAATATTACATATATATACAGCTTGAAGGGGGGAAATAATTTTTCTTTCCATATATCCAAGAGAATTATTTTGTTATTGGATCACTACCGGTACATATCTCATATATACTCATTATATTAATCATAGTGCAAATTTATTATTAAAAAAAAAATACAAACACAAACACACACACACAAAACTATATAAAGACGCGTATATTTAATTGAATTACTTAAATTAAGAATGTAAAAATTAGATTAATACACAAGCGACGGTTAATGTATATATGGGTACTTCAAAATCAAAACTAATGGTCTAGTTGATTTATTTCATAAAAAAATTGTGTTAATGTTGCAGTTTAAAATTTTTAGGAGGGAAAATAAGGAATTAAATTGTAAAAACATATTGAATTTGGTGCAAATCCTTAAATTATAACTTTTTTCATTTTACATCCAATTGATACGGTTTTTTTTTTTTTTCTATGCGTTTAGACTGAAAAAGGGACGGTGGGGGGGGGGGGGGGGGGGGGGGGGGGGGGGTGGTGGGAATCCTCAATAAACTCTACTCAAATGATTATTAAGGTTTTGTAATATTGTTAGAATCGTTTTCAATATATCCAAATGTACATTCAGATGCCATACTCAAATATTTATGTTCAAATGTATTCATTTAAATGTAGTTATTTAAAAAGCTACCATTAAAATGATTTTGTTAAACAGCCCCTTGGTAAATGATCAAGGCCTCGTTTGACATCCATTTTGCTTTTTAATCTTTCGTACCAAAATCGAATAATTTTCTCTTGATCTTTTTTAATACGTTTAAAGAAAAAACAAATGTAGTGTGTATTTGTACACTTGGTTACAATGATAATTTTGTTACATATATATTATTTTTTAACAGAAAATAAAATGATATCACAAAAATTTAAAAGGACTAAATTTAAAAACTGATTAGGCCGAAATCAAGTTGGAATCATTGTCAAGACAAGGACTAGGGCTGAGTCGAGATTGAGAGCCGGTCAGTGTTGGGCACCACCCAGCACATCCCTGGCCAATACCTTGGCCCAATCATAACCTAACGGCGACCCCCGTCCAACTACAATTCAATGTCGTCCTACGCACAATAATTACTATGGTTCGACCCCGCCCTGACATCAATCTCGACCCATCTGCCTTAGCTCGGTGCCAACTAGTTTTTGTCATCTAACTTTATAGTTTTATTTATTATTCATAGAAAAAGAACTTGAATGACACTAATTTAAAAACCAATACACTAATATAATATAAAGAAGTAGTATTAGATTAATGTGACATAAAATTAATTTAATATATAATAAAGTTTGTGTCATGTTGGTTAAGATAAAAAAATTTGTGTTATCTTGATCAATAGATGAAAAAAAAATTATTTACGTAATTTTCTCTTTTTTCTTTTTGTCATTTGACTAAATACGCTTGTTTTCCAAGCCTATGTTTGGTTTATCAGATGGAGTTAAAAAAACTCAACTCAGATTTTGTTTTTTTGTTTTTTGTTTTTTGTTTTTTGTTTTTTGTTTTTTTTCTGAAAAATCAATTCAGTTTTACTATTTATAGTTCCAACTATAACTTAAAAAACTCAAAATTTAAAAATTCATAATTTTGTATACAAGTTTAAATGAGATGATTTTCTTTAAGTGTATATAATTTCGAGAAGATTGATATTTTCTCTGAAAAAATTTCAAGTTTTTACACTTTAACTCCAATCAACCAAATACATGATCAATCACACAGCTCAATTCCAACTCAAATTTTTTAATTTAAGCGAACATCCCAAATGCATTCTAAATATTTTTTTGAACATATGAAAACTAGGATGGGGTTGTCTGAGTCAAACTGAAGTCATCGATGGATCAGATAACAATTGGTCATTAAATATTCATATTTCAAATCTAAAATCTCAAATAACTATGTAAACTTTCAACATTAAACTAAACTCTATTACGAATTAGCTCATTGAAGAAAAAGATCAATGGAACAAATAGACGAACAAAGATAAAAGATTGTTGCATTGAAATTTTAGGGTGAAAAACATTACGGATTACTTGCAAGAACACCTCTGGATTATGTAACCTAATCCATTTTGTTTACTAAATTATCAAAATAATTTATTGTGTCCCTGATATGTAAAAGACAATTCAATTCACCCCCTCCGTCTATTTCCGTTTATTAATTTGACGGTCTTGCTGACGTGGTAGATTATTAAATTTTAATAAATTTTTTTTAAATAAAAAACCAATTAACATCTAAATTCTACAACATTAGGATCTAGATTAATTTAAAAACTCTAATAAACTAACCACATCCCTTAAAAAAAATTAATATCCAAATTCTACAAAATTAAAATCATTCTCTATCAACCCTTTTCTCAACTTTTTTCACAAATCCCCCAAGAAACATTTATTTTCTTGCCAACCAAACAAGTATTAGATCACTAACCCCTTCCAATACTTCTTGTTGTAGATAGAACAAAAGGAAACCTAGAAACCCGTTATTGCAAATCCATAAGATCCCAAAATCATCACCACACATTTTTTCAATTATCATCTCCAAGAAGAAACATGTAATTTTACTTATTCCTTCAAGCAAAAACGAAAATGAGACTTCTATTGACACCACTCTGTTTACTTTTCCCACAATTTTTTTAAACAGCCATTTTATTAATTTTTAAATGTCAACTAACTTCTCACACCCCCTCCGATTATTCCAAAAAAATTTCTATAATTAAGTTATAATTTTGATTTTTTACTCCCAGCAATTAATAAATAATCCTCTAATTTTTTAAACATCTATTTTCTTATTAGTTTTGTTGCTTTTCTTCATCGACTTCTCTTTTTCTTTTTTTCTTTGTTTGTGTCTTTTTGTTTGTTTATAGAAATTCATTCTTTTTTTTTTTTTAAGTTATCTAAAAAAACACAAAGAATCGTTGGATTTCTAGACCTGGGGGAGGGAAGCCGACCCCTAAAAAAAAAAAAGATTTTTTTGTTTAAGCGGGCTATTTGTTAGCTAGTAAGTGAAAAAATGATAAAAATATTAGAATTTAGTTGCTGAGATTTTTTTGAGTAATCAGAGGGGATGTGACAAATAATAGTTGAGACTTAAAATTTAATTGGTGGATATTTAAGTAATGAGTAAGAAAAATAGATAAAAGAGCGTCGATAATAGACATCCCCAAAAGAAAATAGAGAAGTAGACAAAAAAAAAAAGAAAAAAAGAAAAAAAGAAAAAAGCTGAGGAGCCTTCAGTCAAAAAGCAATCAGAGACTCGAAGAGAAAGCGGTTAGTTTTGAAAAATAAAAAATATCGGAAATGAAATGTTATCTCCAAAGGCTCCTCAACTGTCGAATACAAAATGGATGCCAGATAAATGGGTTTTAGTCAGAGGAGGATGTCCGAAGGTGAAAATTGCTTCATTCAGCAGATCATGGTGTGAGGAAGAAGTAAGTGTGGCGGGGGGGGGGGGGGGGGTGGTGGGGCGCCGCGGGGCCGGTGGGGATGAAAGTTTTTTAGAAGTGCTTTAATTTTAGGATTAGTTTTTTAAAAGACAAATTACAGTTTTTCTCCCTGAACTTCAGGTCTGTCCTATCATAAAATGTTTCATAAACTTCAATTTATAACATTCTATTCACCTGAACTTTGGAAAAAGTTTACGAATTTTCCCCCTCAGCTAAATTATTGACGGAAAAAAATATCTAACACTTGTTGGAAGTATCATTTTGGGGTATTAAGTATAACATTATGAAATGACAAACATTGCAAGCACTCATGACGCTCGTTATCCTAATTAAATGTGAAATAAGATAGAAATATGAGAAAAAAATGACAATTAACTCTAAATATTTAATTTTTTAACTTAATTATAAGTGTTTTACATTTATTATCCACAACTTATGCTTCAATTGAGTGTTATGTGTATTTTTTTTGTCAAAAAATTAATTGAGGGAGAAAATTTGTAGAGTTTTTCAAAGTTCAAGGGAGAAAATGTTAAAATTAAAATTTGAAAACTATTTTGTGATAAAGTTTAAAATTCAAAGGGAAAAAAATGTAATTTATCATTTTTAAAATTCAAGTTATTAATTAATTTTTTAATAATTATGATTTGTCTTTAATAATATCTTTTATTAGCTTTCTATACTTATTTCACAAATAAAAAACACTTAAAGGTTTGTTTGTTTCAACCACTCAATCCATTTAACTCAAATTTTTTTTTGTCTTTTTTCCAAAAAGTTTTTGTCTTTTTCCCAAAAAATTTTTTGTCTTTTCTGAAAATTCAAAAAAATTTACTATTTAAATTTAAAAATCTCAGCTCAAACCACTACATCAAACACCCCATTACAATTCATGTCACATCAATAATTCCCTAAGAGTTATAAACGGAGTTCGATGAAGGGGGAATAATGAATGGTTTTATGTATATTAGAGGACATGATGAATAGTTTTGACATTCACGAAATTAATCCAAACATTAATCGTGACTCCGCCACTACAGTACGTGTCTAGTGGAAGTTGGCCATTGTTGTCCAGATCGACATATGACGTCATAACCCTCTCTCCGGCTTTCTTCTCTTTTGAAACTCTGTTGGTTCTCCTTTTTTGAACTTAACATTAGGGCTGAGCTTTTTTTTTTTTTTTTTTTTTTTTTTTTTTTTTTTTTTTTTTTTTGGAGGGGGTTTGGAATGGGTGTTTTTGAGAGCATTCTTTGCATTTTTTTAAAACTTTGACAGGTTAGTGGGTTGATTTTCAAGATATAATATTTTGATCAGTTAAAACTTGTTAACATCTCTAGTATTTTTTTTTTTTTATGATAAGTAAACATCTGTAGTATTTTGATAAAACTATAATTATGTTTAAATTTCCAGCTTTAGATTATCAAATTTGATTCTTTGTTTAAATATTATTTTTTTTGATATTTTAAATTGTTGCGGGTCTAGTTTGCCATATTTCTAAGTCTAACAATCGAAGTGCAAAAATATTTCCTTCTCTTTTGACTGACAGAGAGGGCATCATTATAAGTTTTCCAGTGAAAGGGTTATTATTGCAATTAATTTCGATTAAAGAGGTATCATTCTAATGTTCCGTTTGGTGAAACATATTAAGTTTAGGCTCCGTTTGGTGAAATGATTTGAGTTAAAATTTTTAAATTTGAGTTGGTTGACCTTTTAAAAACTAGTATAATTTTTGTTGATTTTTCAGAAAAAGACAAAATTAAGATGAAAAATTTGAGTTTAATTGTATTACCAAATAAAACATTAAATTTTTCATATCAGTTTTTATCTTTTTCTGAAAAGTCAACAAAAATTATAACTAGTTTTTAAAAAGTCAACCAACTCAAACTTAAAAATTTCAATTCAAATTGTTTCACTAAACGGAGTCTAAAAGTAATAAAATATTTTTGAAATTTAAGGTAAATAAACGTGTAATAATTATGTATTAACACAAAATTTTACAAACATAATTAAGCGTAAAATTATCCTACTTATTTTTTATTAAAATAAACTAAAATGTCTTACCCTTAATATAATAATTTCTTTAATTTTCTTAAAAAATATGATTATTATTAAAATTTTGAAAACCATTTATCAATTTTAGTGCTAAGGATAAAATCATCCAAAAATTAAAATTCAGAAACTAATTTACCAAAAATTAAAGTTCAAAGTTCAAGTACTAAAGTGATAGAATGTTAATAATTTAAGGACTAAACGCTAAATTAACAAAAACAGAAACAGAATCTCAACTCCCAAAACCCTACGTACGGAAAAAACCCTTTCCTTCTATTTCCTTCCTTCCCCGATACACTGTTTTCCGCAGTTGAGCTCGAGCTTGCAATCATGGGTCGGAAGCTCAAAGAAACGACTCCTCCGAGCGAGCCCGAAACCCCCAACGACCCAGAAATCAAGGCCGAGAAGAAGAAGAAGAAGAAGAAAAACAGAGACCCAGACAGCACCCAACAGAGTCCGAAGAGAAAGCTTGAAGAGACCGACACCCAGACCTCACCAGAGTCGAACGAGAGGAAGAAAAAGAAGAATAAGAAGGAGAAGGAGAACAAGGAAGTGGGTTCGGAAGAGAATGGCAAACGGAGCGAAACCCACGAAGATGGGCACGTGGCGGTGACGGGTAAGGAGGCCATGGAAGCCAAGTACGCGCCTTTGAAGTCCTTCGCCGAGTCCAACCTCCCGAGCGAGGTTCTTCAGTGCTGTCGGAATTTCGATAGCCCTTCGCCGATTCAGTCCCGGGCATGGCCGTTTTTGCTGGACGGCCGGGATTTTATCGGGATCGCCGCAACTGGGTCGGGTGAGTTTTCTCTTGATTTTGCCTCATGTTTGTGTTGTTTATTAAGATAATGAGGATAGTTTTAGCGGAATTCGATGAAAATCTGACGGTCTAGAACTGTTAGTCTGCGCAGAATTTTGGGTTTTGTGTTGTGTGAAGTGAAATCTGTGTTGTTTTTTTGGGTGTTAGGCAAGACTTTGGCTTTCGGGGTACCGGCGATTATGCATATTATAAAGAAGCGGAAGGGGAAGTTCTCGAAAGGAAGGAATCCTCTTTGCCTTGTGCTCTCGCCTACAAGGGAGTTAGCTCAGCAAGTACGTACTCATTTTTATGTCTGGTTTTGTTAATGTGGTTTTGGTATTGAGTTTAGAATTAGAACTGTGATTTATGTTTAATGTGTTATGTGGTGAATTTGTATCTTTGAGGAGGCATAGGCAAAGATAGCTTTTGCTCATTGATTTTTTCGTAGTAATATGATGGCTTAGTCTGGGATTGTTGGGTTATTCTGCTTTTACTCATAGCAAAAGGATTTTTGATATCGTAGCTTCTCCAAATAACTGCACTTTTCAATCGTGTTTTGTATAAAGGATTTTTTATATCTACGAAAGCAATACCAGACTGGCCAATGGCTTTTTGTCTATATGGATGGTATTGATTAAAGGAAGGAGATGTTAAGAATTTCGGATGATTTTAGGACACTAGAAATGTTTAATCCAAGCCTTGAAAGTGGGGTTATAAGAAAATTCACTGATCTGGCTTTTTTATTTTTATTTTTATTTTTTTTATTTTATAATTTTTTATAATTATTTTTATTAGTTTGCCTTTTTTCTTTTCTTTAATTTTCTGCTGCTCGTGCAAAAACTCCATGCTCTTCATTTGATTCACCCAGAGTTTCTTTCTTGTGAAAAAAGTTAATGTACTATCGGATTTATGTGGTGGCAGATTTCAGACGTTCTGTGCGACGCTGGGAAACCTTGTGGTGTTACATCAGTTTGCTTGTATGGAGGGACATCCAAAGAGCCTCAAATAACTGCTCTGAAGTCTGGTGTAGTAAGATTTTCTCTTCTTTTTCTCCTGTTCTAACTTTTGATGATTGTAGTTGTGCTGTAGGTGACTTTCCTTTTAAATTTTCTTATCTTTTCCTTCTAAGTCCTATTAAAAAGTATGTAAATGGGTGAGAAACAGATAAATTTTATTTTTCACTCTCTGTTCTGTTGCATTGGCCTCTTTACCTGCTTGTCTACTTAGATGGCCACACTCTGGTACTTCTGCAGTATTTTGTTGCTAAGAAATTTAGCAAATGACTTGTATTATTTCTTGTGTTACATGAACCTTTTTCTAGTTGCTAATGGAAAATATATATATATACAAATGTTTAGTTTTGTGGAAATCTAGTCCTTTGTTTTCTTTTTTTGTTTTGTTTTTGTTTTTGTTTTTTGTTTTTTGTGTTTTTTTTCTTCTCTAATATACAAGTAACTTGGTTTCTAAATATCAAACGACACTAACCTCCTGCTTTTCTTGTGCAAATTTTTTTATGTTGGTTTTGAGCTTGAATTGTCAGCATCAATCAAAATAATATTTGGTCTCAGCACTTAGAAAGTGTGCAATTGAAATGACCCAATCCATAAAAATTTTCCTTGGTGAATAGGTTAGTTCTAGATTTGATAGTTTTACATCACTCCCTTATTAAAATTCCTCTGTAGTTCATGTATAGACAACTTTTTCATTACTCTGGCCTTTGTGCGTCTTTGTGTCCTCTGCATCTATATATTCCTTAGAACGGTATCATCAATCAATTATCTATCTGGTTCTTTTCCCTAATTAATACATGTTTGATCTTCTTATAGGATATTGTCATCGGAACTCCTGGCCGTTTAAAGGATCTAATTGAGATGGGTGTGTGCTGCCTAAAGGATGTAACTTTTGGGGTAAGTGTGAAATTACCTAAATCGCTACATTTTTTTTTCCTCCTGTAATTGATGGAAAAATTTTGTGCGTTCTGTGAAGTAGATGTGTGTATGTTCTGATCAATATAGTGGTCTATAACACTGTTGTACGGGAATTCATTTGGTGTAGCTTAATGCTTGCACATAGGTCTCTTTTGCTAGAACCTTATTGCTCTTAATCTTGTTATGGGAATAGAGTTGTAGCTTTATGAGTTATCAGACGAAAGAACAAAAAGAATGATAAGTTATTTTCTGTAGGTCCTTGATGAAGCGGACCGAATGCTTGACATGGGATTTGAACCAGAAGTTCGCTACATATTGGGCCAGACTTGTTCAGGTAAGTGATATGTTAAAAAAATTGTTTTCCTTCAAGTTAATGGGTTGATAAGGAATGAGAATGCTAACAAAATTACCATTCCCATCACTCGAAAGAAAACATGCCATTTGCTAAGTCATTTCTATATCTTTATCACTGAACTCTTGGGGGGTAAAATTCTCATGTCTTTCTATTTCGTTTATTTCTTTCATCTGCTGATAATTCCTCTTAATAAAGATTGGTGTCCCTTTGTATTTAAAAAGAGAAAATATTGGATGTCAAGAAAAGAACTTTACATTATTTTAGATTTTTCACACGAAGCTATAACGAAATTTCAGTTCAGCACAAATGAAGTAATAAACTAAGAAAAGTTTTGCTTAAAGGCTTTTGGGTAATGTTGGAATGTCATTTGAGTCTTAGTTTTATTCTGTTCGAGTATCTATAGAGAATATTGATATGAGATCTCTGCTTCTGTCTTCTTGGCAGCCCGCCAAATGGTAATGTTCAGTGCTACGTGGCCTCTATCTGTCCATCAATTAGCTCAGGAGTTCATGGATCCCAATCCGGTTAAGGTGTGGATCTTTATTTACCATCACTTTTAAGCAGTTACTTTCATAAAATACTAATAGACTTTGTCTCAGGTTGTTGTAGGTTCAGAGGATTTAGCCGCCAACCATGATGTTATGCAGATTGTTGAGGTATGAAATTTTGATAATCGTGTTGCCTTTCAGTACTTGTCATGAAAAG
Source organism: Ficus hispida (assembly GCA_025413025.1). Lineage (NCBI taxonomy): Eukaryota > Viridiplantae > Streptophyta > Magnoliopsida > Rosales > Moraceae > Ficus > Ficus hispida. Next base: position 26,980,415 of record CM046372.1, read on the forward strand.
TCCTTTTGGCTCCACTATAATTTCATGCCTATGTAACTTGGTACTAATTATTATGTATGTATAGGTTCTGGATGATCGCGCTCGTGATGCACGTCTGGTTGCTTTGCTGGAGAAATACCACAAATCCCAAAAGTAACAGCTGCCTCTCTCTCTGTCTCTCTCTCTCTCTTTTGTAAGAAGAAAAGTTGTCTTGTATGCCCTTTTGTTTGTTTATCCTTTTCATAACAAATGAAGAACTTGTACTTGTCTTCTTTCATATGCTCTTGTTGTGTCTATTGGAAGAAGTTGTGTTTTCAATTATAGATTTTTTTAGAATTTACACGTCGATAGGATCGAGGATAGGATTCTTTTATGTGATGGATCGGATTACTTAACATTTAGCTGCATAGGATTTGTTTGTTCAATAGAGTACTTAGTGAACATCCTTGATTGTTTCTTTTGATATCTTAATGTCATATAACCTACTGATCTCGTAGTTCTATTGTGATCAGGAATAGAGTTTTGGTATTTGTCTTGTACAAAGTAGAAGCCACACGTGTTGAAAACATGCTGCAAAAGGGGTAAATTTCTTCACTTTATATTGCAAATTTGACACGTTTGCTACCAACTTTACATGGTTTGGTTGTTGCTGAGCTGCTAATGATTTATAACTTTATGCTTCTAGGGGTTGGAAGGTTGTTTCCATACACGGTAACAAAGCACAACATGAACGGACAAAGGCACTGTCACTATTCAAGAGCGGAATCTGTCCTCTGATGGTACGCTGTTTATTACTGATCCATAGCACTATTGTTTAAACACCTGTGATGGTTCTCTTGCATGTCGCTGAACTTAAACAGAAGTTTTACTCTCAGTTTCTATAAACCGATGGCTGCAACTTTTATATTTTCCTCGTCTGCGCTATATTGATTTTTCCAGACAAAATCTATCTGTATACGTTACAGATTAAAGCCTTTCCACGTGCCAATTTTTTTCTTACTGATTTTTCATTGATTTAAAGATCTTTACACTCGATTCCATTTTTATTGTCGTTCGCACATTGTTGTAAGCATTTGAAACTTCAGAGGTTCGATGTTTAAAATATGGGCAGAACAGAAATTTTAATGCATTATTTCTAAGTTATATTGGGATTGATACTTCTGACACTTATTGTGGTTGCCTACAATTGTAAGATGTTCGTTTCTATGTTTTATATATGCAGATAGCTACAGATGTGGCTGCTCGAGGATTGGATATTCCTGATGTCGAAGTAGTTATCAACTATAGTTTTCCTCTTACCACAGAAGATTATGTCCACCGGATTGGGCGAACAGGGCGAGCCGGCAAGAAAGGTGTCGCTCACACTTTCTTCACACAGCAGAACAAGGTAACATGTGGCGACTGACACATCGATTTTTCATACTTATCTACACAGATTTCGCTTCATATAATTTATTCATAAATTATGTTCTCTTCTAACGTTAATTTATTTACGGAGTTTTGACATTGTACAGTTAGCTCTGCATATCATTATTTGATTATTATTATCTTTTTAATCTAAATTATGAAGATGTGTTGTTTCAGGGACTTGCTGGAGAGCTGGTAAATGTTCTTAGAGAAGCTGGGCAAATTGTACCGGCTGCCCTAATGAAGTTTGGCACTCACGTTAAGAAAAAGGTGCATATATATATGTATATATAAATACATATATATTTATATATCAGACTCATTACTCATTTGTAACATGCATACATACACTAAACGCTTTCTGAGTTTTTACTTTACATTATTGAAAGTGTGGTTCCATAACTTGATACAAAATATGCAGGAGTCCAAGCTTTATGGAGCTCATTTCAAGGAAATTCCAGTGGATGCTCCCAAATCCAAGAAGATTACATTTAACGACTCCGATGATGAATGATTCGAGATTCAAACTCCTTCATAAGGAGGAAGATTAGAGAAAAATACACAAGTTATAGACGCAATTAGCCTTCTGTAATATTTATTATCCACAAAAAGAAGCGCGTCGTCGGATGTTGAATTTGCAGTCATCCGCCGATTAGTAAATTTATTTAAGCTCTTAAACGGTATTCCCGGTTGTTTGGGAATGAAAGTTTTGCTTGCAAATGCAGTGTAATTTTAATTCCCATTGATCATCAAGTTATTTTATTTTATTTTTCTTTCTTTGTTCTAGTTTTTTGTATTTTTCTTTCTCAATTTATTATGTTAACGCTGAATTGTTACATTTGATAATGGCCTTGTATAAGACCTAGAATCGTGTATTTATTCATTTTTAAATGATAACATTATGAATAAATTACTCCAACAGGTTTTATGAATGTTAAAATGTCCTATATTACAATATTAATTTATGTCATTGTGATAATAAGGAATACATGAGTTATAAAATGGCTGCTGACATGAAATAATTGAAGATTAAAGGCAAAATTCAAAGAATTGTGTTGCTAATCTGGTTGTCGTTTTTCTTAAAGAGATCGAAAAAAAAAAAAAAAAAAAAAGAATGTTCAACGGGGCCCTGTGGTTATATCCTTTGTCAAGAACATTTCTGTCTCTCTGTCTGTTTAAAAAAAAAAAAAAAAAAAAAAACAAAAATCATAATTGGCTGTCCAAATGCTGCAAAAGGCAATTTAATTGAATTATGATACGTTTTGTGTTCGAGTTGAGTTTAAAATGAAATGAAATATTTGGTATTCGAGTTGAGTTTGAAATAAAATGAAATTTTTAAGTTGAAGTTGATTGACTTTTTAAAAACTAGTTATAATTTCTATTGACTTTTTCAGAAAAGATAAAAAACCAGTCGTAAAGTACAGTTTAGTTCAAAATGAAATTGAATACCAAACGTAGGCTTAATGTTCAATTTTCTCTCTCTTTCTCTCTCTCTTTAAAAGAATCTGGAAGTATTGAGATTCTAATACTACATATTGTGGTATAATTTGTGAAAAAAAAGGTACATATATAGGGATGGTTTAAAATGATTTTCTCCCCCTCTCATAATAGAGTTTGACTAAGAAATCTTCCAAAATATGGGAGCAACCCTATCAATTTGGATGAAAGAATCAGATAAAAAAAAAAAAAAAAAGATGAAAGGCAAAAATAATTATGCCCATAGATTACTATCTGCGATAGTAATAAGGATGTCTTCACTTCATTTTTGGCTGCTCACAAGCTTAAGCCACGCAAGCAAAAATCTATTGTTTAGTAAAAAAGATTATGTGATGTCTACGAAAGAGTTTAAGTTTTTTATAAATAGGTTTAGATCAATAATGAGTTGATATGATTAACATGTTTCATAAATAAGTTTTGTTTAGGTTAACCTGTATAATACAAAATGACACGATTAATAATATGTATCATTTACAACATTATTACACATGATATAATAAAAAAGTTTATATAACTAATTAAGTACAGATAATATGAATTTTAAAAATTTGTAACTAAAACTTCACTTTAATTTTTCTTGAAAGAAAAGATTAGTTTGACTAATAAACATGTTTAAAATACCACAATCCTATAAGGTAAGTCATTAGTATATCAATTATTACTTGTAAAGGGGGTTTTGGTTTGGAACTTTCTAACACAGTTAATACATAAAATCATGCTTGGATTGATATTTTCGTATACGATTAATAAACGGATTTACATAAACACGATTCATTCGTTTAATTTTTGGCAATACCAGTGCACCACAAGTCATGCCCTCATACTCGTTTCCATCGAGCAACACTTTGAGAAATTATGTACAAATGCGCAATTTCTGAGAAATAACATTTGTTGCCGCGGCTTGCAAAAAATAAAAGCCGTCCCACCTTTGTGTCCTGTGAAACCCCAGTTTCTTAACTCTTAGTTAAGAAAACTAGGGAATAAAAACGTCAACGCCAACTTTTTCAAAAAAAAAAAAAAAAAAAAAAAATATATATATATATATATATATATAATAAGATAGGAAAATGGTACTCCTTTTAACCATTAGATATTTTTCATGTTCTCTTAGCATGGTTTAGCATTAGATTAGTAACTTTGAGTTTAGTAACTTTGAGTTGTAATATTTGAGTAACATTTATTTGACTTTTCAGAAACTAGTTAAAAAATTTATTGATTCTTCAGATAAAACAAAAAAATGAGTTTAAGTTTTTATTTTATTTTATTTTATTTTATTTTTTTATTGGTTTATCAACCTTATGCTTAATTTTCAATACTATTCTATTTTGTTGTAAGTTTGATCATATTTAACACTCGTAAACGTGTGGCAACCAGACATCCTATCACAAAAAGTTAAAAATAAGAATTATTCAAATTTGATTCTCGAATAATAATAGGTACTCACAATTTAAAATGAACAAAAAAACTCCTACGAATTCATCACAAGTTACAATTTTGACTTTTATGTTATCGAGATGTTTATTGTTTTTAATGTTTTTTAATTAGATATGGAATCACACGACTAATTGGAAAAAAGCGATATAGAATGACAACGATGTAGAGGTTGCGATCAAAAGAGGTGGTGAGTGGAGCAATATGACGTTTTTTTTGTTTTGTTTTGTTTTTTTTTTTTTGGGGTCTAGTTTTAAAGTTGTTTTCTGTGGTGGGATGGGGTTTATCCCAACCCACTCAAGATAAGCTTACAAGTTACAAGAGAGTTTTGTAACGTTTTGAATTGCAAAAATGAAAGTATTATCTCTATTTTTCAGGCTAAATTTTTAGGTTAAA
>CM046372.1:26985224-27009063 GCA_025413025.1 Ficus hispida
GGTCAAATGAGGGCTAATTTGTGCTTCAATTTTTGAATGAAATACAGAATTAAAAGTGGAAGAAACTGGCCAAAATGCTGCAGCATTTCTTGCAGCTGCTTTGTCCAGCTGGCACTTTTCTAAAAAAAGAGAAAAGAAGCAAAAAGGAAACTACAGCTCATGCTTGTGGGACCATGTTTTTCTACCTCAGCAGAGGGTCACGTAAGCGAGAGGATTGTTGCCCTAAGGGGTTAATGCATTTTTTTTGGGAAAAAGAAAAAGGCAGCCGCAATTGGGAAGAGAGAGGAAAATAGAGAATAGAGGCAGAGAGAAAATACACCATTTTCGGGCAAGAGTGAGAGACAGAGTTGAGCAGCAGATTTGCTTCCATTCTTCACGCCTATTTTGGAGAGTGATCTAAAGAGGAGAAGAAGAAAGGACGAGAAGGACCATCTCTGGCCATTTGGAGTTTTTCCTCTTCGTACTCTGTCCTTGATTTATTTTCTGATTTTCATTCTCTGTAAACAATGAATGATGTTCTTAATTTTGTTTTTATAATCTTGAACATGAGCTAAATTTCTTTAGCTAGGATTGTTGATGGACCCGAATTGGGAGGATGATTTGAATGTTTTGTTGAAATGTTGAGCAATTTTCTTCCTGTTCATCCGAGTGTTTGGAATGTTTAATTTCTATTGTTGATTGGCCATCAATTTATAGGAAACTAGGCTTTACTTAATTCTGGAAAGGTTAATTGGAGCTGGATATAACTTGGATGATGCAAGTTCAATATGCTTTTTAAAGTTTATATTGATTTGTGAATGGTATAGGAATATATTATTTGCCTTGTATAACCCATTGAAATTGGTGCATGAATTCGTATTCTAAGAACTAGATTCACATAGGAATATATTGAAAAAGGTTTAAAGAATTGTTAGTCATAATTAATTCGGAAGAATTTTGTGGAAAAATTGAATTTCAGTTAACAGGACGGTTTTTGCTGCAGCATTTCCTACAGCATTCGGGTTAGACTTGCAATAGAGGGGAAATTGGCAATCCTAGTTTAATTCTCATTCTTGATTTACAAACTCTTGATTGGATATTGTTCTTTTTGTCTATTTTAGTGCATTTTCATTATACCCATTTTGTTTTATTAGTTACAGCGTTTTTCTTATTTCAATTCCCAAATTCAAATTTATTTGTGCTTTATTTCTTTTGCAAATTCACTTTAGTAACTCAATCCCTGTGGAGACGATACTCAACTCACTTTCTATATTACTTGTGCGATTACGTACACTTGCGTAAATTTATATACACGAAATAATCGCGAACAAGTTTTTGGCGCCGTTGCCGGGGATTGAAGTCATTAAAAGTATTTGTAAAAGTTATTTAGTTTTAGTTCTTGTTTCTGCATTTTCTTATTGGGTGAGTTTTTTTTGTATTTTCAGGAGCTTGTTTTCTGCATGAATAACCAGCGAAATCAAGAGTTGCTGCCCTTGGACCCAGAAATTGAAAGAACATTTCTAGCAAGGAGAAGGGAGCAACAAGGTCGAGTGGGTGTCGGAGAAATAGCAGAAAGAGTTGCTGTCAATATGGCTAATGATGGGCAGCAAGTGAATGTCAACAATCTAGGGCCTCAGCCAGTTTTGATGGATGACAGAGACAGGGCTATTCGAGACTATGCTGTACCTATTCTACATGGGCTCAATCCGGGCATTGTTAGGCCAGAAATACAGGCGCCACAGTTTGAGCTTAAGCCAGTCATGTTCCAAATGTTGCAGACTGTGGGCCAATTCAGTGGAATGGCAACTGAGGATCCCCATTTGCATCTACGGTTATTCATGGAAGTGAGTGATTCTTTCAAGCTACCAGGGGTGTCCGAAGAAGCGTTGAGGCTGAAGTTGTTTCCTTACTCCTTGAGGGATAGAGCTCGAGCCTGGCTTAATTCGCTGCCACCGGATTCAATAGCAACATGGCATGTTTTGGCAGAAAAGTTCCTCATGAAGTACTTTCCTCCAACCAAGAATGCCGAAGCTCAGAAACGACATCACAGCATTCAACAATCGGAGGGAGAATCTTTGTATGAAGCATGGGAGAGATTCAAGGAATTGTTACGAAAATGCCCTCATCATGGGATTCCCATTGGATTCAGATGGAAACTTTCTACAATGGGCTTAATGGGCAAACACGTACAATCGTTGATGCGCTGCCAATGGTGCTCTTTTGGCCAAATCATACAATGAAGCTTATGAGATTTGGAGAGGATGGCCACCAATAATTATCAGTGGCCAACCGAGAGACTTAATGCTCGAAAGGCTGCAGGAATTCATGAAGTGGATGCTATTACGGCACTCTCTGCTCAAGTGTCGAGTTTGACGAATATGATCAAGACTATGAACATGTCGGCTGGGGTTAATTCGGTGCAATCGGTTGGCGTCATTGTGTTTATTGTGGAGAGGGACACTTGTATGATGATTGCCCCTCTAATCCAGCATCTGCTTGTTATGTGGGTAATTTGAACAGGAACAATCATTATGCAGCGCCTTACAATCAAGGGTTGAGACAACACCCAAACTTTTCATGGAGCAATCAAGGGGCCGGTTCTAGTGGAGCAAATGCTTATCATCGACCTTCTCACCCTCCGGGATTTCCATCTCAGCAACCAAGAACTCAAGCTATGGACTCATCTGGCTCTTTGGAGAATTTGATCAAGGAGTATATAGCAAAGAATGACGCTAGAGTTCAGAGTCATGATGCAACATTGAGGAGTTTGGAGAATCAAATTGGGCAGATTGCTAACGCCTTAAATGTTAGGCCGCAAGGCTCTCTTCCAAGTAATACAGAAGATCCAAGGAGAGAAGGAAAAGAACATTGCAAGGCAATCTTGTTAAGGAATGGAAGGGAGATTGAGCGAAAGGAAAAGCCAAAAGCTATACGGGAAGAGCCCACTTCAATCCAAGAACAAGATGAGCAGCATCAACAAGAAGAAATTCTGGTGAAAAATCAACCATCAGACTTTGCTGCAGAAAATGCTACAGCATTTACGCAGCATTCTGGAGCAGCAGAAAGCAGTGAAATCAGGCCTCCTCCACCATTTCCTCAGCGATTTCAAAAGCAGCAAAAGGATGGGCAATTTCGTAAATTTCTGGATGTTTTGAAGCAGCTGCACATCAACATACCTCTTGTTGAAGCCTTGGAGCAAATGCCTCATTATGCCAAGTTCATGAAAGACTTGGTCACTAAGAAGCGTCGACTTGGAGAATTTGAGACTGTGGCCTTGACGGAAGAATGCAGTGCCATTTTGCAGAACAAACTACCTCCTAAGTTGAAGGATCCGGGGAGCTTCACAATCCCATGTTCAATTGGAACCCACTACTTTGGTAAAGCTTTGTGCGATTTGGGAGCAAGTATTAACTTGATGCCGATGTCCATCTTCAAGAAGTTGGGAATAGGAGAAGCTCGGCCCACTACAGTATCCTTGCAGCTTGCGGATAGATCTATTGCGCTACCTGAAGGAAAGATTGAGGATGTTCTTGTAAAGGTCGATAAATTCATTTTTCCGGTTGATTTCATCATCCTTGATTATGAGGCAGATCGAGAAGTGCCAATCATCTTGGGAAGGCCATTTCTTGCTACAGGCCGCACCTTGATTGATGTGCAAAAAGGCGAGTTAACTATGAGGGTGCAAGACGAGCAGGTGACTTTTAATGTGTTCAAGGCAATGAAGTTTCCCAATGAGATGGAGGAGTGCTCTACAATATCTGTCATTGATTCCTTAGTGGCTGAAGAGTTTGAAAATAGCGACCATTGGGAGTTGATGCAACATCCCTTGTCCTTAGAATCAGTTGAAGTTGAAAAGGAAGTTGTTGAGCAGCTAGCTTGGTTAGACGTCAATACCATTATGCCTAGACCTCAAAGGAAGTTTGAGTCGCTGGATTTGTCGAACCGTGAACACCAACCACCCAAGTCATCAAGAGAAGAGCCACCAGTCCTAGAATTGAAGCCTTTACCACCTCACCTGAGATATGCATATTTGGGAGAATCTTCAACTCTTCCGGTGATCATTTCGGCTGAGTTGACAGCAGATCAGGAGGAGAGGTTGCTTGACATTTTGAGAGAATTCCAAGGCGCCATCGGGTGGACAATAGCAGATATAAAGGGTATAAGTCCCTCATTTTGTATGCACAAGATTCTCTTGGAGGATGATAAGCAAGGTTCCATAGAGGGTCAGAGAAGAATGAATCCAATCATGAAAGAGGTTGTCAAGAAGGAGATAATTAAGTGGTTGGATGCTGGGATCATATATCCAATTTCTGATAGTTCTTGGGTAAGCCCAGTTCAGTGTGTTCCGAAAAAAGGGGGAATTACTGTTGTGGAGAACGAAAATAACGAATTGATTCCTACAAGAACAGTAACAGGTTGGCGGATTTGCATGGATTACAGGAAGCTTAACAAAGCCACACGGAAGGATCACTTCCCGCTCCCATTCATTGATCAGATGCTAGATAGATTGGCAGGGAAGGAATTCTATTGCTTCTTGGATGGATATTCAGGTTATAATCAGATTGCCATAGCCCCGGAGGATCAGCACAAAACTACATTCACTTGCCCATTCGGTACATTTGCTTTTAGAAGGATGCCATTCGGTCTTTGCAATGCTCCTGCTACTTTTCAGCGATGCATGATGGCGATTTTCACTGATATGGTAGAGCAATATGTGGAGGTGTTCATGGACGATTTTTCTGTTTTTGGAGAAAACTTTGAAGATTGTCTCACCAACTTGGCAAGGGTGTTGAAGCGATGTGAAGAGACCAATCTAGTCCTAAATTGGGAGAAATGCCATTTTATGGTCAAAGAAGGCATAGTGTTAGGACACCGAGTTTCAAAGAATGGCCTTGAAGTTGATAAAGCCAAGATTGCCATAATTGAGAAGCTGCCACCACCATCAAATGTGAAAGGGATTCGGAGTTTTCTTGGACATGCAGGGTTTTACAGAAGATTTATTAGAGATTTCTCCAAGATTTCTAAGCCTCTTTGCAGCCTATTGGAGAAAGACAGCCAATTCATCTTTGACGGAGCATGTTTGACAGCCTTTTTTGAGTTAAAGCGGAAGCTCATCTCAGCGCCAATCATTGTAGCACCGGATTGGTCATTACACCGTTTGAAGTTATGTGTGATGCAAGCGATTGGGCTGTAGGGGCTGTTTTGGGGCAGCGCAAGGACAAGGTATTTCATCCCATTTACTATGCTAGCAAGACTCTTTCAGGAGCTCAATTGAACTACACAGTAACAGAGAATGAGTTGTTGGCTGTTGTCTTTGCGTTTGACAAATTTCGAGCTTATCTGATAGGAGCAAGGGTCACGGTTTTTACGGACCATTCGGCTATAAAATACTTGGTGGAGAAGAAGGATGCTAAGCCTAGGTTAATTAGATGGGTGCTTTTGCTTCAAGAGTTTGATCTGGAGATCAAAGATAGGAAGGGCACGGAGAATCAAGTGGCTGACCATTTATCTCGGTTGGAGAAAGCTGAGAAAGGCACAGATTTAGAAGCTATTAAGGAGGTCTTCCCCGATGAACAGCTCCTTGTTGTTAATCGATTCTCAGCTTTGGTGCCATGGTATGCGGATTTGGTGAACTACCTAGTTAGTGGATTGATGCCTCCTGATTTGAATGCTCATCAACGAAAGAAATTCCTGCATGAGGTCAAGTTTTACTATTGGGATGAGCCATACTTGTTCAGGAAATGTGCAGATCAAATCCTAAGGCAGTGTATTCCTGAGGAAGAATTAGAAGAAGTGCTGCATCAATGTCACAATTCACCCTATGGAGGGCATTTTCAAGGTGATAGGACTGCAGCAAAAGTTTTACAATCAGGCTTTTATTGGCCAAGCTTGTTTCGGGATGCTCGTGACTTTGTATCAAGGTGTGATAGGTGTCAAAGAGTTGGTAGTATCTCAAGAAGACATGAAATGCCTCTAACCAACATCATCGAGGTGGAGTTGTTTGATGTGTGGGGGATTGACTTCATGGGTCCCTTTGTTCCATCTTTTGGCAATCTTTACATATTGGTGGCGGTAGATTACGTCTCAAAGTGGGTAGAGGCCGCTGCCCTTCCCACAAATGACTCGAAGGTGGTGATGCAGTTCATGAAGAAGCAAATTTTCACAAGATTTGGCACCCCAAGGGCAGTAATCAGCGACGAAGGGACACATTTTTGCAGCAAGTACTTTGAGGCATTGCTGGCAAAGTACAACGTCCGCCATAGAGTTGCTACAAGTTACCACCCACAGACTAATGGGCAAGCCGAGGCATCTAACAAGCAAATCAAGTCCATCTTGGAGAAAACTGTAAGCCCTACTAGAAAGGACTGGTCCAAAAGGTTGGATGATGCACTCTGGGCTTATAGGACTGCCTTCAAAACTCCAATTGGAATGTCTCCTTACCAATTGGTGTTTGGGAAAGCATGTCATTTACCTTTGGAGATGGAGCACAAGGCTTATTGGGCGCTACAACAGCTGAATATGGACATGAATGCAGCAGGAGAAAAGAGATTGATGCAACTCAATGAGTTAGATGAGTTTCGGCTGCAAGCATATGAGAATGCCAAGCTCTATAAGGAGAAGGTCAAACGGTGGCATGACAGGAGAATCATGAGCAGAACTTTCGAACCGGGGCAGCAAGTTCTTTTGTTCAATTCAAGATTGAAGCTCTTCCCAGGAAAGTTAAAGTCTCGTTGGTCAGGTCCGTTCACAATTGCTACTGTATTTCCTCATGGAGCAGTGGAATTGCAAGATGACAGGTCTGGAAGGAAGTTCTTAGTGAATGGACAGAGAGTCAAGCACTATTGGGGAGGTCCTGTGGATCGTTCTAAGACCTCCATCACTCTCAAGGAAGCGTGAACAAGGGAAGTAGTCAGGCTGATGACTTAAAAACAAGCGCTCTTGGGAGGCAACCCAAATTTATTTGCTTATTTTGTTATTTTGGTTTATTTTAATTTGTTTAGATATTGATTCAGTAGTTGCTAAGAAATTTGAACTGATTTGAAGATAGTTTGTTATGCAGAAATCGGCCTAGAACTCAGCCTTCCAGTGCAATCTGTGCAAAAATGCTGCAGGAATGCTGCAGCATTTCGGGAAAAATCGGAGAAGCAATCTGTCCTAAAATGCTGTAGGAATGCTGCAGCATTTCTGAAAAAAATCGGGGGAGCAATCTGTCCTAAAATGCTGTAGGAATGCTATAGGAATGCTGCAGCATTTTTTGGAAAAATCTGGGAAGCAATCTGTCCTAAATTGCTGCAGCATTTAGGAATGCTGTAGCATTTCAAAAAAAAAAAAAAAAAAAAAAAAAAAAAAAAACGAAAAAGAAGAAAATATATATATATATATTTATATACACATATATGTACATCTATATATAGCAATAATAATAATAATAATGAATAGTATATATATTAACCCATAACCCTGCAGAAGCCCCTGTATGTTTGTGCTCTCTCTTCTGCCCCGTCCACCGTCCATTCTTTTGTCTTCTCCTTCACCTCTCCGAACCAGCCATTCGCCCATTCCGTCGCCCTGCTGCCTCGCTGTCCGGCCGCTCGCCATCACCACAATACCCGCCAGTCCCGTCGAGTCAGTCATTCGCCGTCCACCGCACAAGCCTAGTCCACGCAAGCACCCACTCCTTCACCCAGCCGCTCACCGCCCAGCGCGCCCCATCGCTTCACTGGTTTGCTGACCCAGCTCCCTTTGCCGCCTATTCCTCAGATTGTTTTTCCATAGATTTTATGAGAGAAGACCCAAAGATTTGGGTATTTTGATTTCGGGTCACACGGTAAGTTTGGGGGAGGTATCTTTATAGTTTGTGCTCGCATTGTGGGCGAAGATTTACGCATCAAATTCGCGGCCAATCACCACATTCCAAAGGGGCGTGAGTTCTTTTGAGTTTATTTTTATTTTATTTTAGTTTATTTTTCTTTCCAATTGATAGTTCATTTATTTTTCTTTTTATTTTCTGTTTCAGTTGTTTTATTTCATTGTTACATATCTGGTTAATATTTGTGGTTTGTTTTTCTTTTTATATTTTAGAAACAGTGAGGACACTGTTTGCTTTTAAGTTTGGGGGTGCATGGAACTGAAATTCCATGTGTTTACCTGCTAGTTTTTCTTTTGTTCTTGTTTGTTTTGTGTTCTTTTTCTTTTTGTTGTTGTGCTGGTTTGTTTAGTATGCTAAATCCGAGATATGTTTTCTGTCGTTTGTTTGTTTGGTGTGTTTTTAGTATTTGTTTTAGGCCTTTTAGTGTTTGTTAGTTGTTTTGTGTTTGTGATGCCTTGGAGATTCTGTCTTTTAGTCGGTTGTTAGAAGATGATTTTCAATGATGAAAAAAAAAATCAAAAAATAAAAAAAAAAATCTGACCATCTTGTTTTGTGCAATGCTCTGGCTTATTTAGGTGTTAGGAAAACTAGTTGAGCTGATTTTGGATATAATTTCCCTTGTTTCATTGAGCACAACATCTTAGTATAACTTTCTAAGAAGCTTAGTGATAGCTAGACTGCTGTGAGAACTGAGGTTTCTAGAATTGATTTAGAGAAACCCTCGAGGCGAAATCGTTGGAAACTTAGCATAACGGAGATGATTTAGGCATTGTTTGATCAGTTTGGAGTCTTTTTCTAGCCACCAATGATTATATGCATCCTTAGTCACCTACTTTGAGCCTTAAGACCTATTTCTTTGACACTTTGAACTACACCTAAACGCTATACTGTTGTTGTTTTATGATTTAGCATGCATCTTTTGTTCTAAAAAAAAAAGAAAAAAAAAAAAAAAAGAGAAAGGAAGAATAGAAAAGCACTCCACTATTCTGAGTTGCCTAGTAACCAGGAGTAACATGAGCCCCATGTGTACTTTTGCGTCAAACAGCAATTTAGAATATGAGTGCGCGTTAGCAATTCTGAAATGTGACGTTACTGAGTAACCGGGTGTCTTCATCACCAATGTTGGCATTCGCGTAAAAAGGTAACAGTGACATGAGGAATGTAAAAAAAAAAAAAAAAAAAAAAAAAAAAAGAAAAAAGAATAAAGTGTTGTATGAAGTGTGGATCAAAGAAGGTATTCAGTTTCAAGAGTCCTAAAGGATGAGGAGGACCATTTTGATTCTTAGAACTAGCTGTGCGTTTTGGTGATTGAGCCTAAAGATTAAATTCTTTATCCTACCCTAACCTCAGCCTGACATTGCAAGCCATTAAAGTCCTATTGATCCTTAATGCTAGGTATTCTTACATTAGTGGAGAGGGAATCAACAAGTCAACTTATGGAGGCTCGGTAAATGCGGTCTAGTTTGAAGTAGGTCATTGGGAAGGAAGTACAAAGGATGTGCACACACACACCAAGGGATAACATTCAGACCAAGTGATAAGATAGGTTGACATAACACTTAAAGAAAGTTGGTGTTGAGCATAGGCAAGTGGTTTAATTTGATGAATAAAAACTCTGAGAAAATAGCATATCTTCTTGACCGTTATGACTAATAGATGGAAATCTCCTGCTGTCATCGCTTCTTTTTGTTATTGTCTTTTCTAAATGTTTGTGTTTTTTGTCTTTTGCTTGAGTCATTACTCGAGGGCGAGCAATGTTCTAAGTTTGGGGGTGTGATAACTCTAGAAATTAGAGTTATCTTAGGCACTTTTAGACTTGGATGCAATTGGTTTAGAGAGTATTTGTGTTATTTTTAGTATATTTTCCTATGTTTTATGTTTGTGTGAACTTTTTATCTTGGGTTTAGTGTTTGGTTGATATTTGGTAATTGTGAAGCAAATTCTGGTCAAATGAGGGCTAATTTGTGCTTCAATTTTTGAATGAAATACAGAATTAAAAAGTGGAAGAAACTGGCCAAAAATGCTGCAGCATTTCTTGCAGCTGCTTTGTCCAGCTGGCACTTTTCTAAAAAAAGAGAAAAAGAAGCAAAAAGGAAACTACAGCTCATGGTTGTGGGGACCATGTTTTTCTACCTCAGCAGAGGGTCACGTAAGCGAGAGGATTGTTGCCCTAAGGGGTTAATGCATTTTTTTTGGGAAAAAGAAAAAGGCAGCCGCAATTGGGAAGAGAGAGGAAAATAGAGAATAGAGGCAGAGAGAAAATACACCATTTTCGGGCAAGAGTGAGAGACAGAGTTGAGCAGCAGATTTGCTTCCATTCTTCACGCCTATTTTGGAGAGTGATCTAAAGAGGAGAAGAAGAAAGGACGAGAAGGACCATCTCTGGCCATTTGGAGTTTTTCCTCTTCGTACTCTGTCCTTGATTTATTTTCTGATTTTCATTCTCTGTAAACAATGAATGATGTTCTTAATTTTGTTTTTATAATCTTGAACATGAGCTAAATTTCTTTAGCTAGGATTGTTGATGGACCCGAAATTGGGAGGATGATTTGAATGTTTTGTTGAAATGTTGAGCAATTTTCTTCCTGTTCATCCGAGTGTTTGGAATGTTTAATTTCTATTGTTGATTGGCCATCAATTTATAGGAAACTAGGCTTTACTTAATTCTGGAAAGGTTAATTGGAGCTGGATATAACTTGGATGATGCAAGTTCAATATGCTTTTTAAAGTTTATATTGATTTGTGAATGGTATAGGAATATATTATTTGCCTTGTATAACCCATTGAAATTGGTGCATGAATTCGTATTCTAAGAACTAGATTCACATAGGAATATATTGAAAAAGGTTTAAAGAATTGTTAGTCATAATTAATTCGGAAGAATTTTGTGGAAAAATTGAATTTCAGTTAACAGGACGGTTTTTGCTGCAGCATTTCCTACAGCATTCGGGTTAGACTTGCAATAGAGGGGAAATTGGCAATCCTAGTTTAATTCTCATTCTTGATTTACAAACTCTTGATTGGATATTGTTCTTTTTGTCTATTTTAGTGCATTTTCATTATACCCATTTTGTTTTATTAGTTACAGCGTTTTTCTTATTTCAATTCCCAAATTCAAATTTATTTGTGCTTTATTTCTTTTGCAAATTCACTTTAGTAACTCAATCCCTGTGGAGACGATACTCAACTCACTTTCTATATTACTTGTGCGATTACGTACACTTGCGTAAATTTATATACACGAAATAATCGCGAACATGGTCTTTTTTAATAGTCTAATCTAATATATAGACCATCTTTTTTTTATTTAGGAAAATGACCGTTTGTCATTTTTCAGATTTGATCGATCAGTTATTGACTGTGAAAATTGGTGAATGACTAATAATTAATTAGTATGATTGACTATTATGTGGTTAATAAGTGATTTACATTATGGTTAATCAGTGATTGACTATTATGTGGTCAATCATTAATTAGTCATTTAAGAAAATTGATTAACTATTTTAGAAATATATATATATATATATGTATTTTAACTAATTTTTATTTATTTAAAAAACTTCTTTAAAAAAAGAGTATTTAAATTAACACTTAAAAGCCGCTGCCTAAAAGGTGACAAAACTTTGATTCACAATCAACTAAAGTCCTCGAGTCAAGAAATTTAACCAAAAAGATAAGGGGAAAAAAAAAAAAAAAAAGAATGAACGAATTCGAGATATCAAATATATAATTTTGGAAGAAATACAAATATAAAATGATTGTTTTACTTTTACCTTTTGATTTTCTTTTTTTAATGATAGAATCCAAGATCATAAAGCTTCATCTTGAGGGGTCTCGCTCCATGTGTTCATGACAAAGATTGTTACTCAAAGTGCAGAAAAAAAACATGATTCAGCAGATTTTCTTTGGAAATGTAACAAATTACCTCTTAAGGAGGTTGGTATTTGCTATTGCTCCGATTATAAAGATCATTCTTAGATTGATGTACTTGTTTACTCCATGCTTGAAATGTCATTATTTTCTCTTCTCTAGCTACCTTTTTTTTTTTTTTTTTCCTAATGGTTATACGTGTACCCAATAAATTTATAAATGTATTTCTTTAATGTTGTATTTTCTTAATAAAGATTTAATAAATCTACCCCTTTATAATTTTTTTTGTAACAACGGATTTAACTCTTTTATAGCTCATTTTCATTTGAATTTGGATTTGTTTTAATGATTAATGAACCTAAATCATAGTAATAATACTAATAATAATAAATAAAATCATGATGATGCTTCTCATTCTCATTTTCAAACATTACCCAAATAACCACTTTTTTTTTTCATCTACTGATCAACATTACACAAAATCCCCATTTTTGATTAATATGACACAAATTTGAGTTAATTTTAGTTTAATTTTATGTTGTATTGGTCTAATTTTAAACTTTTGTGTCCTGTTTGTGTAATAATTTTTAAATTTATGTCATTTAAATACTTTCCAATGTATGAGTATACACCAAGAAATTAGGCAATAGCCTTTTTCTTTTCTTTTCTTTTCTTTTTTTTTTTTTTTTTTTATGTGGATAGGGAATTCATTTAAAGAGGCACCCAATGAGCTGACACTGCAAATAACCCATGGAGATAACAAAAAGGAAAAAAATACATATGAGCCAGTTTGATCTTAATGTGCTATGACTTATTTTTGTTATAACTGTGTTGTGAGTTCAAAATTTATATGTCCAAACATTTTATAATTGTTTTGTTTTCAAAATTATGATGAATACCGAAAACAGAGCTTTAGATGTTTGGTAAATTATATGTAGAATTGTTGTTCCGACGTATACCGACAAAAATTGACATCATATAATTTTGTTTAATAGATACTGTGTATTTTCCATATTGATTGTTATAGTATTTAGTCTCTAATACTGAATACAGTATTTTATATTTTTCTTAATAATTTAACAACAATTCCCTCAAAAAATATTTTAATGATAATATTATCTATTATCATCTTTAAATACACATAAAATTACAATTATTATCCTTTTTTTAAATTACAAAATAAATGGAAAGAACTTATAAAATTTATACAAATAGTTAAATGTAGTTTTATTATAAAGATAAATAAAATGGATAAATTTAATGGAAATATTACGTGTTGTTAAGGATATTTTAGTAAATTTGTATAATCTATTTCTTAAACATCCATTTTCTGTTATAGATTCTTTAATAATCCACGATCAACCTCCAAAATATTGCCAAATGGGATTGATATTATCAGAAGGATAAAATTGTAAAAAAATTTGTAATTTGTGGGATATTTATAGAAATAATTACATAAAAAGTCTATTTTTAAGATCTCGTTTTAAAATATGTCTATTTTTTTATAATATTATGTAAATGTCCAATTTTAAAGAAACAATCATTTGTAGTACCCATTTTGTTCTTCAACTATACCTAAAATCATTTCCCTCATTATGTTTCAAATTTTTATTCCTTATTTGTTCATCATTGTTATATCTTTATCTTAATTACTGGTTCTTTATTATAGTGATTGCTTGTTAGTATGATTTAGGTTTTTTATAAACATGTTTCTTAAATATGATTTAGGTTTCTTATAAATCTTTTTTTCTTAAATATGATTTAGGTTATTTATGATAATTGTAACGTTATGATGATAATTTATTCTTCTATATTATTATTGGTATTATTTTAATAGTTAGTTTCTAAATTTAAATGCGATAAGAAATTGCTTATTTTTGAATGATAATTACTATATCATTATAATGTTTTTCTTTATAATAATTATTATATTATGATATCTTTTCCTTTTACAACAGTTTGTTTACCGATTTCACGAAATCAAATTTTGGCATCTTTATTCAGACTTTTTTCTTCCTTTTTCTTTTTGTTTCCTTTTTAATAATTCATTTATATATTAATTATTAATTCTTTACAAAGGATAATGTTGTCTTTATAAGTAATATTTTAGATATTTTTATAAATAAAAGAAAAAATATATATTTTTCAATTCAGCATCTCTAATTTGGGCATATATGTAAATAACTCATATTTATAAAATACTTTTTTTTTTTTTTTTTGTTTCAAAGGGAGATTACAATCAAACAAATAGAGTGAAACAAGCACTACATGATATTACAACATATATAATCATCAACTAAGATCAGTTCAATTAGTAAAAAATGATAATTCTTAAAAGGAAAGGCAGATGTTTCAGGTAAGATTTTGAGATAGTTCCTTGAAACACCAAGATAGAGCACGTACATGAGGCTCTTTATGACAAAAGCTATATATTTTATGGAAACTTTTGATCAATCAATAGTCAAAACTTTGTAACACAAAAATCACTACCAACTCCACTTAGAAACAACTCTAGTGGAACCCAAACGAACAAATAACCACTGAGGCGTAGACTTGATATTGGGTGAAAAAATAAACCAAAAGTTGGGAAGCCACCTCTGTTATTAGAGTCACTAAACAACCACAACACAACAACAACCTAATAAGTGGCGAAATCATCATCATTATTAACCAACAAATATCTATCATATAACAAAATAAAAAGTTAGTGACACAGAAGGAGGAATCAACATCTTCTGTCCAATTTTGATGTTCCCAAATTATGTTTAACTAATTATATTTTGATATATAATTAAATGAAGTTGGTTTTTAAAATACAAAAAATCAGTTATAAAAAATTTTAAATTTTTTAATGTGACATAACGTAATATTACTGATTATATATTATTTGGGACACTAAAAATTGAACAAAAAAAAAAATCAAATTGGTTCATGAAATCAGACCTGTTACAGAAGTCAGGAGTTGATTAGATGCAGATGAGCAGCATGGCACGTGAAAAAAAAAAAAAAAAAAAAAAGTGGACTTGATAATAGAGAACGTTGGAGTTGTAATTAAAAGGGAAATAATGGTCTATAATTACGTTTTATTTTTATAGGAAATGGATGACACGTGGAAGAAAGAGAAATAAGAGACTGATGAAAAATGACTAGTATTTTTCTTGAAATAAATTATTTTTTCACACACTATGTACTGAATTTTAATTAATAAAGCGAAGTACTACACCTATTATGCAAATTACAAAGAGGATAAAAAACACCATATACAAGAAAAAGGGTCATTTTTCTTGAAATAAATTAATTTTTAACACACTATGTACTGAATTTTAAATTATAAAGGGAAGTACACCTATTATGCAAATTACAAAGAGATAAAAAAAAACAAACATATACAAGAAAAGTAATAGTAACTTTTTTGTGCATTTTATATTTTAGCGACAGTTAGTTGTTAAAGCTAATCATGTTAGAAAAAATATACTCACATAAAAGTCCTGAATTTCAAAACAAGAATCAAATATTGGAGCATATGCAAAGAAAAATGTGAACGACCAACAACCAAATTAACATATTAAAAAAAAA
Source organism: Ficus hispida (assembly GCA_025413025.1). NCBI lineage: Eukaryota > Viridiplantae > Streptophyta > Magnoliopsida > Rosales > Moraceae > Ficus > Ficus hispida. The sequence goes on from CM046372.1 coordinate 27,000,520, forward strand.
AAAAGAGTAACCAAATTTGAAGAAAAAGTGATGCAAAATATTTACATGTAGGGTTGAAGGTAAACCCATAAAAGAAGGTTTCGGAAATGAGAAGGTACATACGAGTGTTTTTGCAAAATATTTATGAATTCTTTTGTACCACAATTGAAATTATGAGATTTTTCGGACACGGTCAAAGCAATAATCACTGAACAATCGTTAAAAAACTTCTCCTTGCACTATAAAGAAGCTGTTGGAGAAAACACTATAGTACGAAAAATAATGAAGAGAAGAGTTTGTTCGTCTAGGAACTTGTTACGTAAAATCGCCCATACAAAATTGGCTTATAATAAGGGAAGGGGATCCACTTATAAATCCATTACTTATCTTATAATTTCTTTTATACCGAACGTTTAGTATCTAAAATACCATCATGTTCCGTAATCGCTTTCCATGGCAATCCATCTTCCTATGTAGGTGACTGCATGGATCATGCCTTTTATCAGATAACAGCCATTTTAAAATCGTGTTGTCATAGAACCTGACCCACCTATGGTAGTTTGTAGTAATCCATCACTCTTATACCAAAATTAGTGTGATCCAAATTATCCACACAAACTCGACAGTAGTCCTTTTCTCTTTGGCAACTTGACTAAATTATCAGTTTTCAACATTTTGTCAATGATCTTAATCCAACTTATAATGCAACAGCGTTAACTGAAATTCAGACATAATGGACTGTATTTGATACGAATTATTAGGAACGCCATCAGTATAGCTAACTCTTGTAAAATCAGCGTGTAAGAAAGGGAACCTAAGAGTTTATAAACCCACTTTTTATTTTATAATCTTTCCATGTGAAACATTTAATTTTATTTCTTTATTATTATTATTTTGTTTGTATCACTAAAATCCCCAATTTTACTTTTTTGAGGATCAAATTGTTAAGGTTGAAATTATTCACTTATCTTCTGAAAATTCTATAATTCTTGATCTGAAAGCTATAAAAAAAGATGACTGCACTACCAACAACAACAAATATGTTCATGTGGTTCAACTCTCCAGGCAAAAAAAAGTAGCCCTTATAGGAAAGATGACTTGGTAAAAGTAAATCAAGATCAACAAGTTTTATTGAAGAGTCTAATTAGCTCATGATCTGAGCTTTTGCTCCCCTGGGGCCCGATCTAGGTTTTTGCAGCCCCCCCTCGCCGCTGATGCTGCTGTCGAACTTACGCCGATCGCGAGTTTTGAGAAATGGAGAGAGAGAGAGAGAGAGAGAGAGGAAATTAGGAATTTTTAGTTTTAGTTTTAGTTTTTTTTATTTTAAGAATAATTGACCTAAATAATCCCTGAACTTTTTCAAAGGTGACGGTTTGGTCATTGTTCTTTTTTTTTTTTTTTAACTTCTATTTTCTTGTTTATTTAAGTCCTTTTCGTTAAAAAACTAACGGATTAGTTACGTAAGAAGCATACTTTATGGTTTTCGCAGGTCAAATAGGTAATTTCTTAAAGTTTTTCTCCAAAATTTTGAGAAATTAGGATTTCCCTACAATAGGGGGGGGGGGGGATCTGTCGGCTAGAGGGGGGGCCAAACTTAGTTGCGGGGAAAAGGGGTTGGGGCTGAACCCAGTTGCTGAGTAGGTTGGGGGGGTCGAAGAGGGCCGAGCTCAGTTGCCGAGTGGGTTGGGGTGGTCGAAGAGGGCCGAACCCAGTTGTGGGGCAGGGGGGGGGTTGGTGGTGGGAGGTCGGAGGGGGTCAAACCCAGTCTGGGGGGGGGGGGGGGAGGCGAAACCAAGAGAGAGCGGGATAGGAGAGAGAGAGAGAGAGAAAGGCAGGTCGGATTTTTAGGAGATTTGATGGTAATTTGTCATTTTATTTCAAAAAATGATCATTTGAGTAAAATTCTATTAGAAATTTAACAAAGTTTGACGGAAAGGACTGAAACAACCAAGACAATAGAAGTTTAGAATTATCTCGATCAAAAAAAAAAAAAAAGCAATATAGACTAAACCGTTACCTTTGAAATAGTCCATGGACTATTTACGCTAATTACTTTTTTTAATGATTTTTTAAATTTTGGTTAAAGTAGTTATTGTTAAATTATTAAAATACCCTCTCAAATTTGATCATGTGCATTGCACATGCTCATTCCGTTAGAAACTTAATGGATTTTGATAAATGACTATTATGGTCAACATTTTAAAAGTTCAGGGTCTTTTCAGTCGAAAAAATAAAATAGGGATCAAACTGTTACCTTTAAAAAAATTCAGGGACTATTTGAGTCAATTAGTCTAAAACAAAATGCAAGTTTGTAAATTTTACAAAAGAATAAAATGAGTTTATATTGACATCTTATAATGTTAGAATGTTTCATTTAATAAGAGTCTGTTTGAGGATGTTTGCAAACCACATTTCTAAAATTTTTAAAAAAATATATTTTTCTTTAACTCAAAACTAGTTTCACTATTCATATATTCAAATGTCTATAATAAAATTAATTTTAAAAGTTTATAATTTTGTTATTTCAAGTTGAAATAAAGTGATTTTTCTTTTTAAGTTGTAAATAATTTCGGGACAAATGAAACAAGATCCATATTAACATATCTCTCCTGAATATATTTTAATATTTTACACTTTTTCACTTAAAATAGTTTTATAGAAAATTAGGTTGGATGACTTTTTTTAGTCATCTAATTTAATAGATGATCCAATTTTTTTTAATTTAAAAAATAGCCATTTTTCATTTTTCAAATTTGGTTAATAAGTGATTGACTAATAGTCAATTAGTGATTGAATATGAAATTTGATGAATTACGTTATGGTTAATTAGTCATTGACCCACTAATTGATTATTACGTGGTTAATTATTAATTAACTATTTAAGATAATTAATTAATCATTTTAGCAAAAAATGATATTTTAACTACTTTTTAAAAATTTCAGTAATTTATTTAAAAACTTCTTTAGAAAAGGCCATTTAATTATTAATTCCTAGTTTTATTTAACGAAACACTACTTTTCAAAATTTAGCTTCTTTCCAATCCAAAATGTCTCTAAAGCTCAGTTTTCAAATCTATCCAAACAGGCTCTAAATATACTTTGGAACACGTGTTTGAGATATAATTTTTAAATTAAAAATGATTGATTTTTCAAAAACTAATTATCATATTTGTTGACTATTCTTTGTAGACTTAATAATTTGTTTAGTGTTTTAGTTTAACTATAATTAAATTATATTTTTTAACTGAATTTTTATTTTTCAAAATAAAAATCAATAAAAATTATATCTAACTTATAAAATATTAATTAACTCTAAATAATTTTAGGGCTTGTTTGGTGTTTGACTTTGAGTTAAGATTTTTAAGTTTCAATAGTAATTTTTGTTGATTTTTTAAAAAAATAAAAACTTTTTTAAAAAAAAAAAAAAATAAATTAAAAAATTTAGATTTAAGTTAAAATGCCAAACTCCCCTTAATTTCAACTGATAATTTATACCTAAGCTAATAATATGTTTAGATGTTTGCCGTTGATAGATGGTGTCATATCTCGATAGACATCGTTATCATTATTTTGTTTGAATTTTTTGTTTTAATAAAATAATGACATTGTTTGAATTTGAAATGAAGGAATTTGATGTTACGGCGGAGTCAAGAAGTGAATAACGTGACACCAGATTACATTAATGATTAGGAAGTACACTATTTTGTTTCTAGTCTAGTAATAAACAAAAGAATTAATTCTCAAAAACCCCAAAACTGCCCCTTGGACATTCACGAGTCACGAGTCGGTCGAGGGATATATTCGGCAAAGTGCTAAATTACGGTGAGAAGAAAATCAAAAGCCAAAAAAGGCCACGACAAACCGCAACAAGATTTCCCAAAAAAAAGAAATAAAAAAAAAAAAAACCGAAACAAGATTTCATCTGATGTTAATTTCACTAATCTTCGTAACTAATCAAAAATTGCCACGTCAAAAACCACTAACCTCCACAAAATTCTGTCTGCCGTGGCACGCACTGACTGTTTACTACAGTCCAAGGACTATGAGACTGGCGCAGTGAATTCCACGTAATGGCAGAGAGCGTAAAAACCGGAAACTCCAGGGGCAAATCTAAAAAATCTAAACCAAATTGAAATCTTCACAAAATGTTTATTTTCTGATTGAGATCCCGCGTAGCTAGCAAGCAAGCAAGAGCCAGGTAGAGAGAGAATAAAAAGGTGTTTTCTTCATCCACTCGAAAGCCACTGCTCACTTCTCTCTCTCTCTCTCTCTCCCCGGTTTCTCTCTCTAGAATTTTGAGAACGAAAGCTAAGGAATCGGAGACGCCATGAATCATAACCACGATCCCAACCCCTTTGACGAAGAGGAGCAGGTTAATCCGTTCTCGGTAATACTCACTCTCTCTCTCTCACTCTTCTGTCTCCACTTTCCCGATTTGAGCAGATCCGTATTCCATTTCTAGGTTTCCAAGTGTATTTTTGCTTGACGTGGTTGAATTTCGAGGATTTTTGAGTTTTAGGTTTCAAATTATTGATTCTTTGATCTGGATCTGGAAGAACTCATTCGTAGTTGAACAGTTTATTTTATTTTATTTTTATTTTTACCTAAATGCATTTCTCTGATGAGAAACGTGACCTAAATGCATTTCTCTGATGAGAAATGGGAATCGACACACATTATTTCGTGGAAAATAGAAATTATGTACTTTTCGCCCACCTAATTCGTTATTCATACTTTTTCTGTTTGAAAATCCTAATTCTGGGCCCGTTTGCAACACCAATTTGAGTTGGAGTTTTGGAGGTTTGTTTTTTTTTTTTTTTTTTTTCATTTGAAAATGCGTAAATGTTTGGAAATGTGTGTTTGGTTAAAATGTAAATTGAGAAAGAACTGTTATATTTAAATTGTAAAAAAACCTTAACTATGTTCGGAAAAAGTAGTAATATAGATCTTGTTTCGTAGTGAGCATTTTTATGAACTTTTAAAGTTTGAGTTTTTTGAAAATGAAATAGAGAGAAAATGAGATATGGATTTGAGATAAGGTGGGGAAACGAATGACTTTTGAAAAAAAAAAAAAAGGGTTCCAATGGGTGTTGCAAATACTTAAATTTTTTTTTTTTAAAGGAAAAAGGTTAAGGACAGAAAATAAAGGAGATTAATTCAGTTTGGTTTTTGAGAAATTATAGACAAAGATGAAGATGATATTATTTGTCTATTTTTCTTAATATAGGGACATAATTTCTTTCTCGAGATAAATAAATAAATAAGTGGTTACCTTTGATACAACGATGGACTATTGAAAGAGTGTAATGTTTGTACGTGTATTTGCATAGTGTGAGGGTACATATATATTCATTGTTGTTTATATTAACACGTTTGATTATGCTGTTAATGGTGGACCTTTGCAGAATGGCGTTTCTGCTAAGAAATCAAAGGCACGTGTTCCTCCCGCTGCATCTGATTCCCTCGGTTTTGGGCAGAAACATGACGCGACAGTTGATATACCGCTCGACACGATGAATGTAATGAATTGTTAAGTCGTACATTTAGCTCTTACATACTAGAGGGGAGCGCTCAGTATCTTTGTTTGTTTGTTATGTTATAGGATTCTAAGCAAAAGGCAAAAGAACTTGCATCTTGGGAAGCGGATCTGAAAAGGAGGGAGAAGGTTAGCTTTTACTATAATAGGATTGAGTTCTTGGCTTCAAGTTCACGGTTTTGTATCTCTCTCTCTCTCTCTCTTCTTCTTCTTCTTCTTCTTTTTTTTTTTTTTTTTTTTTTTTTTTTATAATTTTCTGTTGCCGACCAGTTTATTTCTTAATTTTTATTTTTTAACTTTATTTTTAAATTTTAATATTAAGATCAGTAGTTTATTTAACAATTTAATATTCTGTAATAATTTATTTCTTCCTTACATGCCGTGTATGTTACTCAGTTATTAAACTAATATTTGTCTTTCCACTTTCTTCTTTAGGAAATAAAAAGGAGAGAAGATGCTATCGGCAGAGGTAAGCATTGTAAACCTTAAATCTGATTGTTAGTAAGTTGCTCTCTTGAGCTGTTTCTGAAAGTTCTTTGCAACAGGTAACTAACATTACTTTCGTTATGTCAGCTGGCGTTCCCACCGATGATAAAAATTGGCCTCCGTTCTTTCCAATAATCCATCATGATATAGCTAACGAAATACCGGCTCATGCTCAAAGATTACAGTATTTGGCTTTTGCAAGTTGGCTAGGTACGGTTATTTAAATGCTTTACTCTATCATTAAATTGTTCTACTTGTAGTTTTTACCTTATAAAATTTTGAATTTTGCAAATTCTGTTAGTTTTTTTCCCCCCTTGCATGACCATGAAGTCATTTTGTTGGGGAGACAACAATCATTATTCATGGGTATAATCCCTTTATATGTATTTTTCATATCGTTTTTCGTCAGATTCAACCAATTGAACTTAGGGAGCCAATTTTCCAAGTTGAATCGGCACCATACCACAAGTTCACTTATCCTGTTATTTTAAAAGTTATTACGGAGCCAATTTTCCAAGTTGAACTGACATAACTTTTGTGTGCACTTTTTGGTTATGCCTTCAGCAATTTCATATACTCCTCTCACATTGTTTATGCAGGTATTGTCCTTTGCCTTGTTTTCAACGTAGTTGCAGTGATTGTATGTTGGATTAGAGTGGAGGTAAGCATTTTCTTTTCAAAAGATGATGGAACAACATGAAATTTTTTCATCTCTCGGGCTATACTATAATTTAAAATTTGTGATGAGGTTTTACAACGTGCAGGTGTCAAAATTTCTTCCTTGCAACATCTATGCTCTTCTTGGATGTCCTCTCTCATATTTACTATGGTATGGCCATTGTATCGTGCAATGAGGTACAAGATTAAAATGTTTTTATCTAATAGGATTTAAATCCTGCTAGTGTTATATCATTCTAGCTTATTTAGGTCAACCGGAGAAGGATTTTTTTGTCTTCATAGGTTCAAAATAATTAGGTAATTTAAAGGCAAGCCTTTACGTAATAAGGATCTAATTTCAAAATGCATAGAGGTAGTTTTTTTTATGTAATGTAAAAGTAGTAGTAAGTAGTATGATAACAATTAACATTAGTACTAGAAGACAAAATAAAGGATAATTTTCATTTCTCCAATTTTTCGTCTGATCAGTGCGGTTGACATACTTGTCAATGAGTTTTTACATTTGGTAACACACTATTTGAAACTTGCAGGACCGATAGCGCCTTCAAATTTGGTTGGTTTTCCTTTTCTACATGGTACGTCCCGTCAAATCTGTTATTTATGCATTATTTGCACTAGTTAGCTTATTCTTTTGAAATTTCATGTATTAACCGATTGAGATTATGCCAGATCCACATTGGATTTTGCATCTTTGCTGCTATTGCTCCGCAATAGTCTTCCATGGGAAAGTCATTGACGTAAGTAGTTTCATTTCTCATTCTCTTTTAAGTTAACAGATTGAGCTTGATAAGGTGGGCTAATCCCCCAAGTGTTTTAACATAAAATCCATGTACTTGTTATTTTACATTAAAAACAGTTCATAGTTGGGTACTTGTGGAAGATGGATATACTGTTGAATCAGTGAGGAAAGTTAGCCTAGAAATTGCATTCTGATATGTAAAAATATTTTTTGTAATCACTTTGAAGTGACCGAATGATCGTGATACTCGACTGTCATCTTCAAATTCACATTCCTTTTCACAACTTTTATTACGCAATTGCTTTTGCTCTAATCCATCAAATGCAAGTACCTGAAAGTACAGTTGATTTTACTTTGCTGGTTATGCTTGAATAGAATTGTTTAAAGAACTATATTTTTGTGAGCTTTGCCAAGACTGTTTTTTGTTTTAGTTGTTAATAATGTGGTAATGCTATTCTAAATGCCCTCTGTTATATCTTTATCTCTCTTGCTTAATGCAGTGGCATACTCCCAGCAATTGATCTTTTCTCTGGCCATGTCTTGGTGGGGGTAAGTTTGCGTGCTCGCCTTTTAATTTGTCGTCTAGTAGCTCACTATGAAATTTTTGTAGTCGTTGTGCATACATGTTGATTACTAAGGCAGTTGCTTAATGAAGACTGTGGAGTGATGACATGAGCCTTTAGTGGTCCATAAGGATAAATGTCTCAATTCTGTTGAATTTGGTTTAATCTTCTTGAGTGCGTTTCATTATTGTTTGCCCATAAATCATAATAGGTGTTAGTGAGTGTATGCACATATGCACGTGTGGCTCCTTCAAGTTTCTTGGGGACATTTTAACCTGTATTTATTTTTGCCATGCTGAGGGCCGTTTGGGGCACATCTCTAAAAAACGTATGGATTTCAAATTCCAATACTATATCAAACTCTCTCTTCCATTTTCAAAAAACTCAAAACTTTAAAAGTCCGTAACTTTCTTATTTCAAATTGAAATGAAATGATTTTTATATCAAAATGCTCGTAACGACGAGACAAACAAGACAAGATCTATTTTTGTATATTTTTATCTGAACACATTTTAAATTTTTGCACTATTTTCAATTTCACAGAACTTTTTCAAAAGTTTTCC
>CM046372.1:27009163-27163758 GCA_025413025.1 Ficus hispida
GCCAAAAAATAGTTCGACAAAAAAAATTTAAAAAAAATTAAAAAAAAAAAAAGAAACCGGTCATAATGGTTGTGACCGGGTGGTCATAATGGAAATGACCACCGCCAAAAAATAGTTCGACAAAAAAAAATTTAAAAAAAATTAAAAAAAAAAAAAGAAAACCGGTCATAATGGTTGTGACCGGGTGGTCATAATGGAAATGACCACCGCCAAAAAATAGTTCGACAAAAAAATTTTAAAAAAAATTAAAAAAAAAGAAAAAAAAAGAAAACCGGTCATAATGGTTGTGACCGGGTGGTCATAATGGAAATGACCACCGCCAAAAAATAGTTCGACAAAAAAATTTTAAAAAAAATTTAAAAAAAAGAAAAAAAAAGAAAACCGGTCATAATGGTTGTGACCGGGTGGTCATAATGGAAATGACCACCGCAAAAAATAGTTCGACAAAAAAATTTTAAAAAAAATTAAAAAAAAAAAAAAGGGGTGGTCATAATGGTTGTGACCGGGTGGTCATAATGGAAATGACCACCGCCAAAAAAATAGTTCGACAAAAAAATTTTAAAAAAATTAAAAAAAAAAAAAAAACCGGTCATAATGGTTGTGACCGGGTGGTCATAATGGAAATGACCACCGCTAAAAAATAGTTCGACAAAAAAATTTTAAAAAAATTAAAAAAAAAAAAAAAGAAAACCGGTCATAATGGTTGTGACCGGGTGGTCATAATGGAAATGACCACCGCCAAAAAATAGTTCGACAAAAAAATTTTAAAAAAAATTAAAAAAAAGAAAAAAACCGGTCATAATGATTGTGACCGGGTGGTCATAATGGAAATGACCACCGCTAAAAAATAGTGAAATAGTTCGACATAAAAAATATTAAATTTTTAATAAAAAAAAAACCGGTCATAATGGTTGTGACCTGGTGGTCATAATGGAAATGACCACCGCTAAAAAATAGTGAAATAGTTCGACATAAAAAATAAAAAATTTTTAATAAAAAAAAAAAAACCGGTCATAATGGTTGTGACCGGGTGGTCATAATGGAAATGACCACCGCTAAAAAATAGTGAAAATAGTTCGACTTAAAAAAGGGGTGGTCATAATGGTTGTGACCGGGTGGTCATAATGGAAATGACCACCGCTAAAAAATAGTGAAAATAGTTCGACTTAAAACAATTTTAATTATATAAAACAAAAGCGTGGTCATAATGGTTGTGACCGGGTGGTCATAATGGATATGACCATAGCTAAATAACTAATAGTTAAAAAAGTTCTTTTAAAATAAAACAAACGAAAAATTTTAATGCTTTAAAAATAAAAATTAAAAGAACTGGTCATTACGGTTATGACAAGGCGGTCATAATGGTTATGACCATTGATAAAAATAGTAAAAAATGTAAAATTCGAAAAAAAAAGCCAGGTTATGGTCATAACGGTTATGACCGGGTGGTCATAATGGTTATGACCTTTACTTAAAAAGGTCAAAAAATTCTAATTTAAAAAAAAAGAAACTTTCGATGGAAGTTTCTCTCTGTACATGGAAGTTTATCTCTGTAAATGGAAGTTTCTCTCTGTAAATGGAAGTTTCTCTCTTTACATGGAAGTTTATCTATATTATATGAAGCTTCGGGTTTCAAAATGGGTGGTGGGGGGCTAGGCGGAAATAAGTTTTCAGTTTTCTCTCTCTAGATTTCAGTTTTCTCTCTCTAAACCACTGTACATGGTGGTTTTAAAAAAAAAAACTTTTTTCGGCCATGCGAGGGAGAGAGAAAATTTCGTGGGTAGGAGATGAGGGTAATCCTGTACTTTGATATACATTAAATGCTACTGGGCCCCACGGTAAGTGCTGAAATTGAATAGAACAAAAAGTGCTGCTGTTTTTAATATTATTTTTTTCAGAGGTGCTAAAAGTGAAATTAACCCATACTCTTCTATCATTTATATTATTTTATATTTTACCATTTTGAGGCCATTGATTGTCCAGATGTCTCCCAGTTGTTGCATTAAAATTTTTATTATAACTTATTCCTATTATAATAATTGATCTGGTGAAGCTTGAACACTATTTGTGTACCATTTTAATTTAATCACAATATGTAGTAGCGGCCAAAAAAAAAAAAAAAAAAAAGAGAAAAAAAAAAGAAAGCTTCTTGACCAAGTTCCTGAACCCATAATTTGCATTTTTCTTCCTTACCAGCACGCCAAGACATAGTTTTAAAACATGCTGAAAATATGATGCTTTTAAAACTGTGTACCTAACATGGTTTTTTTGTTTTGTTTTGTTTTTGTTTTTTTAATCAATTCTTCCTGTTTTGTTATGAGATATGTGAATAGATGACATTTTTTTAGTTTTTTTTTTAAATAAAATTTTGTTAAATTAAGATCATGACCGTTTTAATCATTAATTGATCAATATCAATATATAAGTTTAACGGCCAGTGATCATTGATCGGATGGATCAATCACATTTTAATAATCACACCAATAATTTTTCTAAATAAAAAATATTCAGTCATTTTTTTTAATTAATTAAGTGTCAAAAAACTATCTATAAACTTGATTTTTCTTTTATTTATTATAAATACCACTTGTTGATTACTTATTCGAACGAGTTACTTAAAATTAAAGGGAAAAGCAATTCACAACTATAAATATATTAATAGGACTTCAAACTTCAAACAGTACCTCCCATTAGAGTCCAAAAGTGAGTAATGGAAAAACAATGACTTCTCCATTATTTCTTTTGGTTTTTTTTTTTTTTTTTAAATTTAATTTAAAATTTTTTTAGAGAAATTATGGCAGAGAGTGCAGTGACTTTTCTTCTGAACAAGCTTGCAAATCTTGTCCACAACGAGGTGCGACAGCTGAAAGGGGGTTGGGAAGAAATTGTGAGTCTAAAATACGAGCTAGAGAACATAAGGGCCTTCTTGAGAGATGCAGATACACAGGAAGAGAGTGATGATGAGATAAAAACATGGGTTAAACAAGTCCGAGACGTTTCACACGACGCCGAAGATGTCGTCGACGAGTTCACGCTTCTCAGCGAGCATGATCATCACGGTGAAGGGCTCTATGCGTGTCTCCATAAGCTTTGTAACTGTGTCAGGAATGTCAAGGCTCGGTATCGGCTTACTTTCGAGCTCCGATGCATCAACTCCCGCATCACAAGTCTTTTCGCAGCTCGTAGGCGACTTGTTCCCATGTTGAACATGGCCCGAGAGGGTTCGAGCTTGATTAATTCAGGTAAATATTGTTAGCCATGGCTAACCCTGCTTGTAAAGAAAATAATTGTTACTTCAAAGAACATGAAAATTTATTGAATTTAGCATTTGTTTTGTTTTATATGTGAGGCTTTCCTTTTCAGATGTTTTGGTCTAGAAAAACTCCTAAATTAATTAAAAAACTCTACTTAGATTGCATTTGACTAAAGAGATTTTTTTTCTTTTTTTACCATTTGTAAAGAAACGTTAGGATTATTATTATTATTATTGTTATTATTATTATTTCCGATTTAAAAGCAAAGAAATGTTTTGATTTTGACTGCAAATTGTTTTGTACTTATTAAACTTGAACACGCCTCATGCCCAAACCATAAATATCCATCCTTGTCTGTCACTGCTTTTTTTTTTTTTTTTTCCTTTTCATTTCAATATTCCAAATTATTCTGTCTTTTCGATTTTATTGTGCAAATGCACTAGCATTTACTAGATATAGTTGGCTGGTTCAAATATTCTTGCAATTTGAACTATTTTGATTTGTATTGAAAATTTTGAACTAGATATTTGAATTAGGATTTGAAACAGTGTATGGATGTTGTCTACGAAGAGATTAAAATTTGAACCAGTGTTTGGAAACTGAATTTGAAAGTGTGATATTAACTATAAAGTAGTGTAGGTGTGCCATTAGTTTGATTGTTTTTTTACTATTGCCTATAGTTCAAATCGCATGAAGTTAGATAAGAGGAATCCTAAAATCAGTGGTTTGGATTGGATTTTTTGTTTTTTTAACTCCAAAACACATAATAAGAGAAACTGTAATAAATAACATTTTTATGAAATTAGTTGAAGTAAATAACAAAATTTTAAAATATTTGAAGTAAATAGTAAGACTTTAAAAATATTTGAAATAAATAACAAATTTACTTGATAAATAGAAAATTTGCTTGGTAAACAATAAAATTTATTAAGTAAGTATCTGATAAATTTGTTATTTACTGTTATTTATTCTAAATTTTTTACAACCGATTATTTAATTCAATTATTTTCGTAAACATATTATCTACTTCTTTCACCCTTAAGAGAGATATGGATTAGACTTCTAATTATATTGTCCGAAATGGGTTCAAACCTATGAAACAAACGAGATAAAATTTTCTGTTTAAGTGTAAAACAGTTCTTTTTCCTGTTATTCTTAACTTTGATAGGTAACGCGTGGCGTGATCGACGTGACGACGCTCTTCTTCTGGACAACATTGATCTTGTGGGCATGGATGGTCCCAAGAGGCAACTGATCAGGTGGCTGGTTGATGGTGATTCCGAACGCCGAGTGGTGGCGGTGAGCGGAATGGGAGGGATGGGGAAGACCGCCTTGGTAAAGAACGTGTACGACGATGCGGATGTGAAGAAACATTTCAATGCTCATGTTTGGATCACAGTTTCTCAATCTTTCAACCAAAAGGAGCTCCTTAAAGACTTGATCCAAAGCCTTTCCTCCGTCAACAGGAGATCGGTTCGGGATGAGGGTGTGGACAACATGAGCATTGCGGAAATGAAAGTACTCGTCGAGAACTTGTTGCGGAAAAGGCGATACCTAGTTGTTCTTGATGATGTGTGGAACTTGCACGAGTGGGAATCTATCAAACATGCTTTGCCTAATAGTAGCATTGGCAGCCGAGTCATGCTCACCACACGCAGGGCGGATTTAGCTTCTACAGCCGCGTGCAGCGAGTTTAAAGGCGAGGTCTATAATTTGATGCCTTTGGACAATGGCGAGTCTTGGAACCTTTTCTGCCGAAAGGCTTTTCGAGGCGACTCGTGCCCTTCTTACTTGTTCAAAATCTGTGATTCCATACTAAAGAAGTGCGAAGGTTTGCCTCTTGCAATTGTGGCGCTGAGCGGTGTTTTGGCTACGAAAGACAAGCTAAGGATAGAGGATTGGGACGCTGTTCGACGCAGCCTTGGAGCGGAGATTCATGGTAATGACAAGCTTGAGGACTTGAAAAGAGTACTCTTTCTAAGTTTCAATGATTTGCCTTACTATTTGAAGTCGTGTTTCTTGTACTTGGGCATTTTCCCCAAGGGTCCGTTTAAGCGTATGAAGGTTATCCGCCTATGGATTGCCGAAGGTTTCATAGAAGCGAAAGAAGGAAGGACATTGGAGGAAGTTGCGCAATACTACCTCGACGAGCTCTTGAATCGAAGCCTAATTCAAGTGGCGACGACGAAAACTGATGGCAGAATTAAAGCCTACCGTGTCCACAATCTTTTGCGTGAGATTATCATGTCAAAGTCTAGAGATCAGAACTTTGCAGCCATAGTTAAAGCACCTAACACTGCGTGGCCCAACAGAGCAAGACGCCTATCGGTACATAGCACGTTGCCTACCGTGCGACAGAACCGGTCGGTTTATCAACTTCGTTCGCTGTTCCTGTTCGGAGTAGTTGAGAAGTCATCATTGGGAAAGTACTTTCAACTCGGTTTTAAGTTGCTTCGGGTGTTGGATATGGAAGCTGCGCCGCTTAAGATGTTTCCGATTGAAATTGTGGATCTTTGTTTCTTAAGGCATCTAAGCTTGAGAAAAACGAAGGTCAAAACGATTCCTCGGAGCATAGGGAAGCTCAGGAACTTGGAAACTTTTGATCTTAAACACACAATGGTCACCGAGTTGCCGATCGACATCTTAAAGCTTCAAAGACTTCGCCATCTTCTAGTGTATCGTTTCGAAACTAATGTGTCTTACGCGCATTTCTACTCGGAATCCGGTTTTAAAGCCTTTTCGGGAATTGGAGGACTACAATCCCTGCAACAACTATGTTTCATTGAGGCAGATCAAGCCTGCGGGACGTTAATGAGTGAGCTGAGGGAGCTGAGCCAGCTTCGGAGGCTAGGAATCATAAAATTGCGGAAGCTAGATGGGCCGGCTTTGTGCTCATCCATCGAAAGGTTGTCAAATCTTCGTGTGTTGTCGATAAAATCAACGGAAGAGAATGAGGAAATCGATCTCCAACGCCTTTCTTCCCCACCCCGTTTACTCGAGCGACTATACTTGACGGGCCGTTTGGAAGAGTTGCCAAGTTGGATACCTTCTCTACATTGCTTGGTCAAGTTGTCCCTGAAATGGAGCTGGTTAAAGACCGATCCGCTACTACTTCTTCAAGATCTGCCGAGTCTTGTTCATCTTGAATTGCTTCAAGCTTACGACAGAGAGACGTTGCATTTCAAGGCGGGAAAGTTTAAGAAGCTCAAGCTTTTAGGCCTTGACAAGTTTGACAATCTGAAACATGTGAAAGTTGGGAAAGGAGCTATGCCTTGCCTTGAAAAGCTAGTCATTCAAAGGTGCAATTTGTTAAAGAGGGTGCCCTCCGGCGTGGAACGCCTTGCCGAGCTTAAAGTGATCGAATTCTTCGATATGCCCGATGAGTTGATCATGAAACTATGTCCGGATGGAGAGGGTGAAGATCATTGGAAAGTTGCACATGTCCCGGAAGTTTATTCCACCTATTGGAGAGATGGCGGTTGGGATGTGTATTCAATTGAAGGTTTCAAAGAGCGAGAAAAGTCTCCGCCCACCGGAAAAGTTAGGAGGAGCCATCGGCGGCGGAGTTTGTGGAAGGCGTGATATGTTGATGCTCAAGTGATTGTGTACTTTTATTTAAAAATTTCACCTGTAGAGATAGACTCATTTTGCAGTGTCGTTTGTAAAAACAACTTTACATTATGCTTATTGTACGTAAACTAATAGTACCAACCAGACTCAAATCCTGAAAACAGTTAGTCACATTAAAATAATAATAACAATAATAGTAATTTTAGATAGCTCTATCTAGTGATCATCCCTTGCCCAATTCATTTGCATCTCGATTTCTTCTTATTAAACGACGAAAAATCCTAAAATCTTGTTATTACATCCCACCTTCAGTAACTAATCCTTCGTTTCACTCTTGCCTTCTTCCAGACAAACTCCTCGAAGAAAACATATATAAGAAAAGTGAACTGGTTTATTATTTATCTAAAAGAAAATTTAAGGCGAATGCAGGCATTTTTACTATAAAGAAAAAATAACAATTTAGAACAACATGTATTTATACAAATGTTTATTATGACAGTTTGTTATTTTTTTATCTAAACTTAAAATATTCATAGTTTTTTTAAAAAAAATCAAAATTCTGATAAAATGTTCAGTCCATTAGAAAGTAAAGAACTTTAATTAAAAAAAAATAGTGTTTCTTTAAGAAAAAAAAAAGCTGCGTTTATTTTATTTGTTAAATGGGAATGTAAATTTAAAATTGTAGTTTCAGTATTAAGAATATGTAATTTATTTAAATTTATAAAATGACAGTATAATTAGCTACAAAAAGTAACCTTTATTATCCTGCATTTTGGATTCTGTATGGAGAGTAATTCTTTATTACAATTAATTTACTGGATAAAATTAAAAGTTTACCAAGTACTTTAATTTGTTTCAAATTGTTAAACAATTAAAAGCAAACCTCAACTATAAACACAAGCAGTTTTTATCTTTAACCAACTAATAGATAAAATTCTCTCTCAATTAAACGAAAAAAAAAAAAAAGAAGGTAAATAACATGCATCACCGGGACTAAATACCAGGTGTTTTTTAGCATTATCTCATTATCGATGAGACAAAATTACATGTTCAATTGCATATGAAAATGACGTTGTGGTCGATCTGTCCGTACTTTCATTATTAATCGTACTTAAGGCCGTAACAGTAACATCGACCATAACGCAGCCGAGAAACTTTCTTAAAGTCACAAGTTGCCCCAGCTACCGTTGATGGGTATAACGTTTCCTGCATCTCCTTAAGCAAGTTTAATACTTCAGACACAGTTTCCGACCGTACACAGGAACTTTGTGGATTATAGGATCTGTAAGTTTTCACGATAAAAAAAAAAAAAATTCTTTCAAATTGTGTAAAAGACTACAGGATATTTTTAAAAACAAACCACAATCAAAATCAACCAAATCAAAATTTTCTTTCTCATGCTTTCTCTCCATTCTTTTCGGCATCAATGTGTGAGGTCAATGTTGGCTACCTCGCATTAGATATGGTGCAAGGCAATCTCTCCTCACAACGTAAGGTGAGATTTGCTCGAAGGATCAGCTCATGACCTCGCCAACGTGAAACGGGTGAGGAAGCTTCCCCAAAAGGGGCGGTACATGCACCTAGGTCTAATTGAAACATTCATCGCTTTGATATTAACATAAGTGTGAAACAGTCTTTTTATAATCTAATTTCAGCATAAATTCGCAAAAAATGGTAACATTGAAACTAAGAATAGGTCAACTATGAAAACATAAAGCTAAATTTTATTGCTAAGTTTGCATCTAGGTCTAATTCAATAGCTATTATTATTGCTAAGTCGCATATAACTCAAACTTATATCTTTTTGATACTATTTTGAGTATGAAATAGTCTTTTTATAACCTAACTTTAGCATAAGTCGCAGGAAGTATTGGATCTACATAGTTTAGAGACCAAAAATAAGATACATAAAAGAGTAATTGACTCGAATAGTCCCCGAACTCTTTAAAAGATGACGATTTGATTTTTTTTTTCTTTTGGTCGTGATGACCCTAAACTCCTATTTTCTTGGCCATTTTAGTTATTTCTATCCAAAATTGCTAAATTTCTAACGGAATGAATAATGTGGAAGACATGGGACCTAATAAAAAAAGGACATTTTAGTAATCTATTAATAAATTTAATTTAACAAAAAAAAAACTCATAAACAAAATAAAAAAACCTAGATTTTCTCTCTCCTCTCTCTCCTTTGGCATTGGCACAAGAAGACTCACGGATCTGGGGGTGGCGGAAGGGAGCTCGCAAGTGGTGGAAATTTAGGCGGTGGTGGTGATTTGGACGTCAGATCTGTGGTGGAGGGGGGGGGGGGGTAAGGAGGGAGGGGCGGTCTTTGACATCGGATCTATTAGGCGGGGGAGGGAGGGGTGGTCTTTGACATCAGATCTATTAGGCGGGGGAGGGAGGGAGTGGAGGGGAGGGAAGGGAAAGAGAGATATACTCTCTCAGTTCTGGCATCGGATCTGGGGTTGGAGGGAGGGGGAGAAGGCCGGCGTATGGCATTTGACTTGTGGGAGAGAGGGAGGGAGGGAAGGGGAGGGGAGGGGGGGGGGGGGGGGAGGGGTTGGGTTTGATTTTGAAGTTAGTTCTCTCTCTCTCTCTATCTTTTAATTTTTTAAATTAATATGAATAAGGGTATTTTCCTTCAAAAAGTACAAAACATACTTCTCACATGACTATTCCGTTAGTTTTTTAACGGAATCAGACGAAAATGACTAGAATAGTAAGAAAATAGAAATTTAGGATCATCTCGGTAAAAAAAAAAAAATGTAGACCACGATGTCACCTTTTAAAGAGTTCAAGGACTATTTAAGCCAATTACTATACATAAAATTTACCCTTTTCTTTATGGGGAATATTTTGGCAAAATCTCTTTGCCTGTTGCGATATTGAAGAAACTGCAATATTTATAATAGATATTCTCCAACATGTAGTACTATAGGTGTGAATTAAATTAAGCTAGGAAAAAGAAATAAATAAATACCATAGGACAACGAAGGTCCTTATAGTTACAAATTAAAAGATTTTCTATCCATCAATAAATAAATAAACATTTTATTGTAAAACTGACCTGAATTTGCAATGAAGAAGAAGAATATTAAGTTAAGTAACAGATAGATAGGCTTCAAATTCTGCATCATTTCGAACTTGTCTTTCACATACATAACATAAGAGTGAAACAAAATGGTTCTATTTATATATAGCTCACAATTAATTTATTTAAAACACCAAATACCAATTACTTAAAATATTTCCTTTAATCACATAAGCCATAAAAGCCATTGACTCTAACAAAGCATCAGTAAATAAATGAAACAGCACATTTTTTTTAAGAGTACGTGATCTCATTCTTTTGCTTCAAACCACTAATAGTGTTCATGCAATAAATTTATGGTGTAAATAAGGCGGCAAAGAAGCCACATGCATGTGTACCATTAAAAGACGATGGCTCCACATGTAGGGGCGGAACTATGAATGGTCAAGTGGTAGGGGCCACCTTCATTGACTTTTTAAAAAATAAGTTTAAATCTTTAAAAATATATGACTTCTCTTCATTACTTTGCCGTCACTGATATTTAATATATTTACATATATCCCCACTGAATTTTAGCCTTTTATTTATTTTTATATAATTTACTTTATAGTTTTTACTCATGAGCTGTTGTAGTATGTTTTCTTTAATTGATATGTATTTATGAAGTTTTTTTTATGAGTGAAATATTAGGTTTGTTTAAAATAACAGCCACTAAAGAAGCATGCAAAGCAAACAGTTTTTGTAATAGATATGAAAATTTAATGTAAAACTCTACTAGCTAGTATGATATTTTTCCATATTATATTTTACTTATGTGATTTTTAAAAATACATAGCATTTTAAATATTTTTATTTTTTTTTATTTTTTTTGAAAAAAAAAAGGTTATGTACGCACCACAGAAGTGGAAGGCTGACTACGCCATTGTACCACATGTAAAGGTAAATTCATATATATATATATATTATATACAAACATGTGCCAGAACATATAGAGATTTAAATATATATCGTTTCTGTATAATATATAAGGAAATTGTAATGAATTTGGCCTTTACATTTATTTTTAGGACAGAACACAGAAGACTAATTATTATTTAAGTTATTTAATAATGAGCGTAATTATCAATAATATTTAGTTAGATTATTAGCCGAGTTAAGAAGTTGTAACTCGTTATATATATGTTTATCTTATCATAACAAGCCGCTTTGTTCTAATTGGGATACCATTAATTGCTACTAGTTAGTGATTGTAGTTCCACTTGGAAAGATTTTGTGGTCCGAGCCTAACCCAAGTCCTAAACCTTTTTTAGTCTCAGAAAATGTGGCTTGAGCATGACAATTTTTCTCAAGGAGATCAGGACATTTGGAATTCTAGTTTTTCATATTCCTCATCAACCGAACAAGTTAAATTTAAAAGAGCTTCGGGTTCAGAACATCTCGATTTTTTAGAATATATTTCACTTCAGAGAACACCTATGTTCATGCCAAGTTTCTGATCACGTTATTCCATCGAATATATTACCATATGTACCTTCGCTCAGTTATACTGAGGAGCAGTGTCTACGAAAACAAAAACAAAAAAAAAAAAAAAAAAAAAAAAAAAGAAAAAATAAACACAAAAAAAAACAAAAACAAAAAACAAAAAACAAAAACAAAACATAAGAAAAAAAGGCAGATTAACACTAATCACCTAGCAAGATAATTATTTTTTTTCGCAAATTATATATCATTATTATCGTCTATCTCAATGCATATATATACTTGCTATGACTTTTCACATAAGGAATGTTATTTCAACGTATCGGAATATATAATAATTTAATAATAATTAATAATACAAAAATGACATTCTTTTTTTTTTTTATCTTATTCTTAATTTAATGGACTGAAAGTTATCTCTTTTTTTTCTTTTTATTTTTTATTATTTTGTAATTTATTTGGGAATGGAAATTACTCTTTCTTTCCTTTCCTCTTCTATGCGAAATAAAAGCGCTCTAAAATCTGTATGGCATTCCCGATGTTCCACTAAAATCTAACTAAACCTTTTTGAAGATATTTGGATGATTATTGAAGTTTTTATAGAATCAGCTAAAAACTACAAGAGAGGGACAATTTGGAAATCTTGAAAATTTACACTTGAAATTATCAAATTAGCTGACTTTTCTCTTAGATGTGATATAAGAAAATGAAAATACTTAAAAATGATAGAGAAGATAATAATCATAACTCTATCACTCAATTATAAATTTATTCAAGTCATGGTTGTCTTACATCACATATTCATTCCATCATTTTCATCCAACTTTCTAGCTAGTGCTTTTAAATTTTATGGAAATATCTTAGCCTTCAAATCAGTACATACCGGGAAACTTTTTTAAACGAGTCGAATCATCGTGTGACACGTATTTCTCTTGATGCCGTAAAATTTCCCTCTCAAGGCTAAATCTTGAGGAAGATAATACCCTTGATGTTATACTAACGCATGTATATATTGATGATTCGATTCCGAACATCTTGACGGAGGGATTGATAAAAAGTTATCAAGCATGTTTCAGTCACATCGAGACTATCAGTGGCGGAGGGAGGTTAGGACCAATGCCCGCCGCCGCGCCGCCCGCCCCCCCCCCCCCCCCCCCCCCCCCCCCCCCCCCCCCCCCCCCCTTTTTTGTTTTTTGTTTTATTGTATCCAAATTTTTGGAGCAAACTACAAGTCGTTTGCAATTGCTGTATTAACCCACCAACGGATAGACCACCTCTCTTCCTAGACTACACCAAGCCCATGTTTGTTGTTAGAGGCCCAATAGCTTATAGTTTTGAGGCCAATATGTTGGCCTTTGACATAATAATTGAAAAAAAAAAAAAAAAAAAAAAAAAAACCTAAATAGCAGTTGCAGTTGCTTTATCGTGGATGGCAAGAAAGGCTTTTCGATTTCCACTTCCATAAACCCCCCCCCCCCCCCCAAAAAAAAAAACAAAACAAAACAAAACAAAAAACAAAAAACAAAAAAACAAACAAACAAACAAACAAATTGTTGAAGGCTTGAAAGCTCAAGGAGAGGAGAAATATCAAACTTCAACATTTTTTTTCTCTAATTCTCAAGAGGTTTTTTTTTTTTTTTTTTTTTTTTTTTTTTTTATCGTAAAATTAGAATTTTTATATTGAGTTTATAAACGTCTTTTTGAATATTACATTCTCTCTCTTTTTTTTTTTAAATAAAAAAAATACTCATTGAATCTCATATTACCTTTCATTTTCTTTGGTCCTTTAATTATTTTTATGCAATTAAATTTTGTTTGTTGTTTGTTTGTTAACTAGAAACTAATACTCAGTATCATAAATTTGAGTTTCGTTAATTTTTCTTATTCTAGTTTAATTTCTATTTTTTTAATTCTTGTTTAATTTCTACTTCAAGATTTTTTTTCTCTTGATATAAAAAATATAGATGATTGCGTTAAAATAATGCTTTATTATTTTGTAATAGGTATAGACTTGAAGAGATATTTTTGATTGCATATTGAGAAATATAATTTTGATACCATTGGCAACGAGACTATTATGTAATATTTTCAATGTATAAAAACTCGCAAGGGACAATTGTAATGTACTAAATAATTTAGTTAACGATTTCAATTTCTCTTTTATTTAGCTCTTAGTTTGTACTCTTTTGAAATAAAATCTTGGCTCCGCCACTGGAGACTATACTCTCAAGTTCGAGGGTCAAAGACTTGATGCCCAACCTTGAGTCACTAGTCACTGAGACGACACATATCATTGTTTTATAAGGAATACTAAGGAATTTCTCTCATCAGTTGTTAATCAATAAATTCCTGAATATTCCCAATTATAACTAAATACCCTTTCCCCTACTTAGCAAATTGCGTATTGATATTTACTTTAAGTTGAAGTAACGATTCAGGAACAAAGAAATCATAATGATTTTTTACTCTATTTCTAATTGTCTTTTGATGTTTTGGAATGAATTCATTAGAATTCTTCTTATCAACATGACATTTTTCTCGATACCCACCACAAGAAATTGAACTTTCAGCGACCAGACCTTCCGCGACAAAAAAAAAAAATGGTCCTTAAAGAGTAGTTTCCGCAATCAAATTTTGGTCCCCGAAAGCCAGAGCCTTCAGAGACCAAATTTTGGTCCCCCTAAGTGACATTTAGAGACCAAATTATTTTTGGTCGCTAATGGTTGAGCGCCAAAATAAAATTTCATTCCCGCTGAAAACAAACGGCGACCAAAATAAATTTGGTCGAGGTAGGTGACTTACGGGGACCAAAAATTTGGTCCCCGTAGGTCATCTTCCGGGACCAAATTTTTTTTGGTCACTGAAAATAGATCATGAACAAACCTAACGGCGACCACAATTTTTTGGTCACCGTAGGTGACTTACGGGGACCAAAAATTTGGTCCCTGAAAGTCTCCTTCGGGGACCAGAATATTTTGGTCTCTGAAAATCCCTTATGAACGAACCAAACGGCGATCAAAATTTTTTTGGTCCCAGTAGATAACTTACAGAGATCAAAAATTTGGTCTCCGTAGCTTATCTTCAGTGACCAAATTTATTTGGTCTCTGAAAATCGATCATGAACAAACCTAACGGCGACCAAAATTTTTTGGTCACCGTAGGTGAATTACGAGGATCAAAAATTTGGTCCCCGAAAGTCTCCTTCGGGGACCAAAAAATTTTGGTCGCAGAAAATCCCTAATAACTAAACCAAACGGCGACCAAAACGTATTTGGTCACGGTAGGTGACTTACGGGGACCAAAAATTTGGTCCCTGTAGGTTATTTTCAGAGATCAAATTTATTTGGTCCCTGAAAATCCGTGATTAAGAATTACGGGGACCAAAAATTTGGTCCCCGAAAGCCTCATTTCTGCTCGAGCCAGGGGCGCGCCCGCGCGACCTCAGCGCGCACCCTGCCTCATTCCTGCCCTAGCCAGGCGCGCGCCCGTGCGACCTCAGCGTGCGCCCTGCCTCATTCCTGCCCGAGCCATGCGCGCGCCCGCGCGCTTGGTGACCAACTTTGAAGGTCAGAAAAACTCGCGCGCGCCCGCGTGTTTGGTATTCCCACCAAACTATTTTGGGAGTCTCCCTCCAAAAATAAGGAGGGATGAAGCAAATTCAATCAGATTGAATATAATTTTGACATCCACAACACCCACACTCAGTCTCTCTCTCCACACTCAGTCTCTCTCTCTATCTCTCCTTTCTCTAAAACGTTTCTCCTCTTTCGCTCTCTTGTCTCTCTGATTCAGCAAGGTTACAAGCCCGTGTACTCACTTTGGTATTTGTTGTAAGAGATTCAAAAAAAGAAAACTGTAACTGACGGAGAAATCGAAGAGTTGGTTTTGTTTTGTTTTGTATTCTGATCAGTTTGGATTAAGAGAAAAAATCTCCTTGTTTTTTCTTCTACTCTCTAATTAATTGTGTGCTTACTCTCATGAACCAATGAAATACTCATGATTTAATACATAACAAATTGTCCATCTTTATAGACAGAGGAATTGGTTCCATAATTAAGCAATATTCTCTTTTCGATCAATGTCAAAAAGTTAAATCTTTTTAAACTACGAGCTTGGATTCTCTTATTGGTCACTTTTCAAGTAAAAATAAGGAAACTTGGAACTACAATTTCATTCTTCATACTTTTACTGAATTCTATTATTCTTATTTGCCTGACTTGAACATCAAAATTGCCTTTGATAAGTACACTCTCATGTCCATCTTGATGGAGAGCTACAGAGATGTGAACGATATTAGATGTTGTGATTTGCACTCCAAATGATAAGGATGAAAAGTATCCAATAGTTTATAGCTACTTGCTGGCTTAACCCAATCAGCTTAGAAAAATTTTTTCTTACACTCGTGGAAATTAATTCTACCATACAAAACTTTTTATGGATGGGAGTTTCCAATTGGTTGGTAGAATGTATAAAATTAATAACTAACGGCCGTGCATGTTCATTGAAAAACAAAAAAAAAAAAAAAAAAACAAAACAAAAAAAAACAAAACAAAACAAAAAAAAAAAAAAAAACAAAAAAAACAAAAAAAATAAAAAACAAAAAACAAAAAGTTTGGCCCCTTTTTTACTGTTATTTTGTCCAAGAATTGTCGTCTCTCCTAATTTTTCTATTATATATAATCCAATAACTAAATACGGTTCCCTATTAACCATCAAAAAGTACAATTCTTACCATCAAAAAGTACAATCCTTTTACTAGGATTTTTTTTGTTTTCAATATGGATGGTCAGACGTTTTCGGCTCTCCAACATGAATGACTAGAGGTCTCCGGCTTTGGTCGTTCATGCCAGTATATTCTAGTAGAATATTTAAAATATTCTGCTAGAATATTTTTTATATTCTATTAGAATATTTATATTTTTGTTTTCAATAAGGATGGTCAGATATCTCTAACTCCGGTCACTGATGTCAGGTCGAGACGTTTTGTGATCTACATTGAAAATAAAAAATATTCTACTAGATTATAAAAAATATTCTAATAGAATATTTTTGTGACCGATGACGAGAGCTCATGACCCGCGCCAGCAACCAATAGCCAAATACGTAACTTTGGACAATAATTTTGCAAGTTGTAACTCAGGACAAATCTACATGTTTTGTTTGAAAGTCTAATTACGAAGTTGTAACTTGTTATAATTAGCCACACATTCTAATTGGGGTGCCGTTGTCAATCACAACCCGATTGTAGTTTTAGTTGGTACAAGATTTTGTTGTCCGGGCCTATACTCTCCATAATGTGTGGATCCCACTAAATTCTCAAGAATAATTGAATAGATAAACACTATATATATATATATATAGATATACTATGAGAATAGAAATTACTTCGTTCTTTTCCTTTCTTCTTTTATGCAAAATAAAAGCAACCTAAAATCTGCATGACATTTATGATGCTCACACTAAATTCTAACTGAATCTTTTCAAAGATTTTGTAATATCTTTGAAGTTTTAGATGGTCTAGAATCAGTTAAAAACTATAAGAGAATAAAAACTTAAAAATCATAATAATCTACACTTGAAATTATTAAATTATTTGTTTTTTTCTCGAAGATGATATCAGAAAATGAAATATATAATGATAGAGAAGATAATAACAATGAGTCATCACTCAATTCTAAACTCATTCAAGTCATTGTTAAGTCATTGTTGCATTACATAGTGCATTCATTGAAATTTTTCATGGAATTGTAAGGTAATATAGTGGCCTCCAATTTTTTAATGCTTTCTAATAATTTAAAAAAACTATATTAGGTATTACAATTCCAACTCAAATTTTTAATCTCAGTTTTTATTTTTTTTGAAAGTCAACAAAAATTATAACTAATTTTTAAAAAATTAATCAACTCCAACTTAAAAATTTAAGTTAGAGTTATAATATCAAATAGAAGCTTAGCCTTGAAGTCGAAATCCGTATATGTAAGGATTCATGTGACACTAGTTCCACTCAATACCTTTAAAATTTTCCTCTCGAGGCTAGACCTAGCCAATAAACTTACACATGTACAAACTATATACTGCAGATTGGATCAAATTCCCAACATCATGATAGAGGGATTGATTAAAAGTCATCAAGCATGTCGTCACAACATCAAGACTATACACTCGAAGGAGTGTTAGGGAATTTTCCCCATCGTTTCAAAAATATAAATATCTGAATATTCTCAATTGTAGCTAACAGATGATGCGCTTGGAACCTTTCATTGGCAACTTTCCAAGTAATCACATTTTCATTCTCCGTACTATTACTGAAATCTATTATTCTCTTTTGGTTGAATGTATCATTTTTTTTTTTCTGAAACTTAGAAACTAATAATTTTGCAAGTTTTTTTTTTTTTTTTTTTTTTTGGGTAACTTAGGACTAATCTACATGTTTTGTTTGAGATTTTATATAACAAGTTGTAGATTGTTACAAGTCCTATGTTCTAATTGTTACGAGTCCTATGTTCTAATTGTTACCTTTTTCTGAGGTGATTTGTAGAATTGTCTCTCGAAAAAAATATTTTTGAATTACTATTTTAGTTATTAAATTTTGGTTTTCTTAACCCAATTGAACGAGTATGTAAAAAGTCAAAAATCCAAATAAAAGTATAAAAACATTAACATGTTTATTTAAGAGGTTGTTTTCATAATTTTTTCAATTATTCTTTAATCTTATAGTGTTTACTTACCTATTAGTAAGTGTAATGAATGACAGTCCAGTTTCATTTCTAGTATTCACAAAAATTGAGAATAAGAATCTTATTAATGCAATTACTGATGCCCTTTTATATAATTAAATAAATATTGAGTTATTTCGTATGACTTTATTAAGAGTGTATAAGTAAATTTAGTACTCAATCTATTTTATTTTAAATCAATACCAGAATGGAGTAAATATTGACATCACATTTCCTTATTTTTATATTGTATGGAGCCAATTAAACTTTTATTAATGATTTTGGAAGCAAACACAATATTAGATAGAAAGGGCAATCACTTGTAATTTTTCCCTTATCTATTATGTGAGATAAAAGCAATCTAAAATTTGTATGACATTAATTACTACATGAGACTAAAATCTAACTAAACCTTTTTCAAAGAGTTTGGCTAATTGAAGTTTTAGGCTTTTATAATTAGTTGAAAACTCCAAGAGAGGAACATTTGAGAAATCAAAATACAAATGAAAATTTATCAAATTAGCGGACTTTTTCTAGAGATGATAATGGAAAATTAAATATCTAGTGACAGAGAAGATAACAAGCATGAGTTATCACTCAATTCTAAATTCATTCCAGTTGTTGTCTTACATCACGCATTTATTGAATCATTCTCATCCAAATAGCAACCTCCAATTTTCCAGTCCTATATATGTTTTTATTTAAATATATTAGCCTCCAAATCCGTACATGTTGTGGAAATTTTTTCAAAGAGTCAAATCACGTGACACATGTTTCACTCAAATACTGGTAAAATTCCCTTCTCGGGGCTATACCTCGTCATAAACATGTATCAAAGATAAAAATAATAATTTTCATGAATTACATATTTACATCTCAGTTTTTGTAGATAAACAGAAATTTTTAGACTATCATATGCTTTAGAGAAATGATTTTTATTTATTTATTTATTTTTTTGGATAAATTGGTAAGCAGTTGAACTTTTTATTTATTTATTATTATTTTTATATATTTTTTTATTTTTTACCGGTTCATCAGTTACCAATCTAGCATGAAATTTCAAAACTTTTTATCTGCCCTTCTTTTTTAATGAATAACATAATCTCATGACATCAATAAGACATAGTTTTAACCCATAAAAGTTTTTTTTTTTTTTTGTAATTTTCTTAATCTAATATGATTTCGAGGTTACATAACGGTTTGTGCCTTAATCCTCGAGAACGGATACAATGAACTACGTAGAGTTTTTTATTTTGTGATGGAAGGCATGACGATTTCTATAGCAATGACTTTTTCAAGATTGACCATCACAATCCCATGAAACGTGTAGGAGATGAGATCCAACTTATTTTTACCTTCCTTGTCTGTATTCACTAATATCACTAGTTTATATTCAATTAAATGAATTTTTTTTTTTTCCACTTTGTTTTTACTCTTGGAATTTTGATTAAACAGTTAGCTGCTGTTGCAAGCAAAGAGACGGAAGTAGTTTACCTGGAAAAGCAAGTACATGATTAGCAGCCGACCGAGTTTGGCTGTAGAAACTTTTTGATCAGTTTGCCTGCCAGGTATTCGACGTTATGCTTCAATTAGAGATAACTACCTAGACATTTTTCTACGAACTGAATTATCCAATTACTAATCGTAAATGGAGTAAATAGTTGCTTCTTAATTAGCCTTGTTACTGGAACCAGAAATAATCTGATTATTTTGCTATTACCTGTGAACTGATCACTAGTTCACTGCTATTTAATTTCAGATTTTGGGCTTGCAAAGTCGGTAAACAACATTGACTCTACTCAGGTTCAGAGACACAAGCTAAGTTGAGAGAGTGAAAGAGAGTAACCATGGCGGAGAGTCCAGTAAACTTTCTGATCAAGAAGTTGGCGGCCTTTTTCGAAAATGATGTGAATATGATGAGAGGGGTTCGCGAAGAAGTTGTGTGTATAAGAGGCGAGCTCGAACGGATGATGGCCTTCTTGAAGATTGCAGATACTTATCAGGAGAGCGATGAAGAGCTTAGCGTCTGGGTCAAGCAAGTCAGAGACGTTGCACACGAAACGGAGGATCTTCTTGCAGAGTACACACTTCTCCAAGGAAATGACCACGGAACTGGGTTCTATGCCTCTCTCTGTAGAGTGGCCTGCTGTATAAGGAATGTAAAAGCTTGTTACCGGATAGCGGCCAACTTCAAGAGCATCAACTTGAGGCTGAGAAAGATCAGCGAGGATCACAAGAGACTTCGTCATAAGTTCAGTAGAGTGGAACAAGGTTTGGGCTCAGCCGGTGGTCTCAACACTTGGGAGGATCGTCGTGACGATGCCCTTCTCCTAGACAAATCTGATTTGGTGGGAATTGATGAGCGCAAGAAGCAGCTTGTTGGGTGGCTGATCAAGGGAGGTTTGGGACGTGAAGTTGTTTCTCTATCCGGACAGGGAGGGATGGGGAAGACCACCTTGGCGAAGCAAGTCTATGATGATGCAGAAGTGAAGAAGCATTTCAAAGTGCGTGCATGGATCACTGTTTCTCGATCTTTTCAAATAGGAGACCTCCTTAAGGACATGGTTGGACAACTTTACAAGGCAATAAAAAGAAGGGTACCACCTGCAGTTGGCAGCATGACCAACAATCGGCTCAAGACGACGATTAAGGAGCTGCTGCAAAGAAGAAAATATTTAATCGTTTTGGATGATGTGTGGCAGTTGCATTCCTGGCGTGCAGTGCAATATGCTCTTCCTAATAACATCTTTGGCAGCAGGGTTGTGCTCACAACTCGTAACACCGATGTAGCCTCCACCGCTGTGATTGAGTCTGAAGGCAAGATGTACAATCCGGAGCCCTTGCCACCATCAGAGTCTTGGGACCTTCTCTGCAAGAAGGCATTCCAAGGCAATACTTGCCCTCCTCACTTGGAGGAAATATGTAGGTCCATTTTGAGAAGATGTGAAGGATTACCACTTGCGATTGTGGCTATCAGTGGTGTTCTGGCTACCAAAGACACGCGGAGGATTGATGAATGGGATATGGTTGCTCGTAGTCTTGGTGCAGAAATCGATGCCAATGGCAAGCTGAAGGATTTTAGAAAGGTTCTCTCCCTTAGTTTCAATGATCTGCCCTATTATCTCAAGTCATGTTTCTTGTACCTGGGCATCTTTCCTGAAGATCATCTCATTGAACGAATGAGGCTGATCCGGATGTGGGTAGCGGAGGGATTCATTGAAGCAAAAGTAGGTAGAGTATTGGAAGAGGTTGCAGATGACTATCTCAATGAACTTTTGAACAGAAGCTTGATGCAAGTGGTAACTATCACAAGCGATGGAAGGGCCAAAACTTTTCGAATCCATGACCTTTTCCGGGAGATCATCATTTCAAAATCAAGAGATCAAAACTTTGCCTTGGTTGTAAAAGAACAAAATGTGCAGTGGTCTGAGAGAGCTCGCCGCCTATCGGTACATTACACATTGCAGCATCTGCAGCCAAATAGGTCAGTCTCCCAACTGCGCTCTCTCTTTATGTTTGAAGTTGATGAGAAGTTACGCC
Organism: Ficus hispida; assembly: GCA_025413025.1. Taxonomy (NCBI): domain Eukaryota; kingdom Viridiplantae; phylum Streptophyta; class Magnoliopsida; order Rosales; family Moraceae; genus Ficus; species Ficus hispida. The sequence goes on from CM046372.1 coordinate 27,030,754, forward strand.
TGCATACACTATTTCCAGGTGGTTTTCGGCTACTTACTCTGTTGGACCTAGAAAATTCCCATTTAAAGAAATTTCCTGTTGAAGTTGTCAATTTATATTGCTTGAAATACTTGAGCCTAAGGAACACCAAAGTGAGAATAGTTCCAAGATTTATTGGGAAGCTTCATAACTTAGAGACTTTAGATCTTAAGCATTCTCAAGTTACCGAACTACCTGTTGAGATACTGAAGCTCCAACGACTCCGACATCTTCTGCTATATCGAACTCAGTTCATATCTCATGAACTTTTCAACTCCAAATCTGGTTTTAGAATTATGGCGAACATAGGAGTTCTGCAATCGTTACAAAAGCTCTGCTTCATCGAGGTAAATCAAGGCAGCGGCAACATGGTGAAGGAGCTAGGGAATCTAACACAATTGAGGAGGCTAGGCATTCTAAAGCTTAGAACAGAAGATGGGAAAGATCTTTGCTCGTCTATCGAGAAGATGAGCAATCTCCGTGCATTGTCTATAGTTTCGATTGAAGAGCCAGAGATCATTGATTTGGAACACCTTTCAAGTCCTCCGGTATTTCTTCAGCGGCTCTATATAAGAGGGCGTTTGGAAATGTTACCTCACTGGATTCCATCACTCCATAGCCTTGTCAAGCTATCTTTGAAATGGAGCAGGCTAAAGGATGATCCACTGGTATATCTTCAGTACCTTCCCAATCTTGTTCATCTTGTACTATCCCAGGTATTCACTGGGCCCCGATTGTGCTTCAGAGCTGGCGGGTTTAAAAAGCTTAAGATTTTGGGATTGGACGAGTTCGATGAGCTCAAGTGCATCCAAGTCGAGCCAGGAGCAATGACATTTCTCGAAGATCTGAGTATCCAACGGTGTCAGTTTCTGGCGAAGGCTCCCTCAGGCATTGAGCATCTGAAGAAACTGAAATTCCTTGAGTTTATCGATATGCCTGCAGAACTATTCAACACTCTTCGTCCCAATGAAAAAGATAGCGAGTATTGGAGAGTGGCTCACATCCCAGAAGTGTACTCAACTTGCTGGAGAGATGGAGAGTGGAAAGTCTACCCCTTGGAGAGTTGGACTAACGGTGAGAATTGTCCCCTGCCAAGCACTGTGAAAAAGACCGATGAGCTTCAAACTCGTTGGAAATAAGACTTCTCTTGCAGGTGGGTATTCTCTGGCTTATGGTGATATCTGTAAATAAAATGTATAATACTTGTGATGCTAAAGCCACATGAACCTTGTGCCAGTAAATTCTTCAGCTGATGGTGTTGTAAATGACAAGTACAAAGACCTTATACGTCAAAAAGCTCCTAAGTTGTAAAGCCTCTGCCTCTGATATTGTAAATGTTTTGTACAGTCTTGTTACATTCTCGAAGTTTGTAAATACTTGAGAAAAGTAACAATAATAATCTTTATTTACAAGTATCATGAGGATATTATAATAACAATACTTGACATTCTTTAAATTCTTTAAATTGTGTTGCGCCCATTAAACTCTTATTTTTTTCCTTTTCGCTATGATGTGAAATAAAAGCACCCTAGAATTTGTATGACGATATTATATCAGGCTAAAAGTCACCTCAACCTTTTTCAAAGAGTTTGGCTAATTGAAGTTTTAGTTGAGCTAAAATCAGAAAACTATAAGAGAGGGACAATTTGGATGAAGATCTCATATACTCTTGGATATTGTTTAATTGTGGAGAGGGGCAATTTGACAATCTTTATACTGATTTCTTGGCTTAAGATATATATATATATATAGATTTCTTGGCTTAAGATATATATATATATATATATTTTATCTTTATGTTTATTTATTTTTTCAGTTTCTTTTCCTTTGAAAATGTTTGAAGATATTTTTTATCGACCTAAATAATAAGTTGTGGTCTTACATCATTTCACTGATTCTAGAATTACAAGAAAACATCTTATATGTGCACATATATATTGTTGATGTACAACGCATAGAAAAAATTAAAAGACAAAAATGAAATTGGTACAAGAGAGAGATGTGAGCTAGTGTGAGAACAAAGAATAGCCAAGTGGATTTATGTAATCCATTAGTTCTAATATAAGTGAAGAAAGAGTAGTTTGAACCATTGGATTGAAAAGTTGAAGTGCAAAAAAAGCAACTCTTATTGCCACTTCTAGATAATGTTATATATATACATATATATATATATATTATAGATAAACACACAAATAACACATTAAAAAAATTTTAAAAAGAAAAAAAGAAAAAAGCAAGTACGTAAGTTGGAACAAAAATTTTGTCGTTTCTAATCTTATTCTCCTTTCTAGATATATATTATAGAGATTAAGATAAGATATCTAACGTCTACATTTAATATAGCCAATAAGAGAGGGACAATTTGGAAATCATAATCTAAACTAAAAATTATTGATTTTTCCCAGAGATGGTATCAGAAAATGAAATATCTGACATATTCATTCAAGTCGTCGTCGCTGCCTTGCATCATGCATTCATTGAATCGTATTCATTTTTCTAATCCTAAACATTAGCCTCCAAATCCGTACATGTGGAATTTTTTCTGAAGAGTTGAATCATGTGACACGTGTTTCTATCGGTAAAATTCCCTTCTTGAGGCTAGACCTCATCAATAAACATGGATCAAAGATTAAAATAATAATATTAATGATAAATTTCATTTTTTTCTTCGAACTTTAGGTCTTGTTACAAAATATCTCCGAACTTCAATTTATAACATTTGTTTCCTTCCAACTTTGAACTATAAGCAAATTTCCCCTTCAACTAGTTTGGTTGACGGGATTTGACATGTGGCATATTGTGATTAGATGAAGTTATATAACTGATGTAAAATGACGAATTTATCTCGAAAATTAGTTTTAATAGCAAAATTTATAGATAGTTACCAACTAGATATGGTGCAAGGCAATCTCTCCTCACAAGGTAAGGTGAGATTTGCTCCAAGGAGCTTACCTCGTTAACGTGAACCGGGCGAGGAAGTTTCCCAAAGCAGCGGTACTTGCGCTTGTGTCTAATTAAAACATTCATATGAGAGTGAAATAGTTTTATAAGAATAGTCAAATATGAAGCACGCTGAGTAGTGTAATGTTTCCAAGAACATATATAAGATAAATTTTATAGCTAAGTTTGCATCTAGGTCTAATTATGTAACACAATATATATATATATATATATATAATACATGAGCACAGAAAAATGCATGAAGTTAGTTTAGATTTCATGTCCGTGCATTATATATATAATATGTTTGTCATTTAAAGTTTGACATTCACTTTTTGGTAAATAAAGTTTGACATTCACTTAATCTTTATCTAATGACAAGTTGATCTGTAACGCCCCAAATACTACTTAATAATAACGTTAGAAAATTAACATTAGAATTAATATGGATAATGTGATGAGATAGTAATTTCTTAATTCTGATGTTGTGTTGAGTTATTTTTTTTTACAGGTGACGTGACGAGGACTCGATGTGCTAGAATAAAGTTCATGCCAAATTGATGAATTTTTGTAATGATTTGATAATTTTGTATGATAGTTTAATTAAAATTTTTTTTTAAATATGATTATATTACGTAATATATATCTATATGTGTAATATGATGTGTATAGTTATATATATATAAATCATCTATAAATAGCAATCGGCAAATATATATATATATATATATAAATCATCTATAAATAGCAATAGGCAAAAGGAAGGGAAAAAAATGGAATGTTGAATTGAAAATGTAAAGAAGAGAGAAGAGGGGAAAAAAAAAGAAAAAAGAAAAAGGAAAGTATGATATCTGAAAAAATGTTTATTTTACATGATGTAAAATTTTCAACTCAATTATGAACCTTTAAATGTTCAACATTATTTCTATTATTTAGACAAACTTATAGAGCTTTTCATAAGCTTTCCAACGCCTACTCATTTGTGCAAATCTGATATCGGAGTAAGAAATTATGACCAGTATACTATCCGAATATCTACTAGTCACAAACCAGTTTACAATGTGCGATTGTAGGTGTGAAAATTCTAGAACTTGACCTAGCTTTTTCCTTTTCCTCCCACACATTTTTACACCCCTAATGACAGCCATTTCCCACCTATTAAGAGACAATTAGACTAAAATTAAATCCTAATTAATTTCAAAATTGATTTGGGATTAAATTACTCACAATTTATTTTATAAAATTCAAAATTTCCCTTTTCACATGCTCTCTTTCTCACTTCCCTAGTCTCATTCTCCTACGTACTATCATTCTCTTTCTCTCGCTCTATTTACCCCTCTCACATGCACAAAAAAAAAAAAAAAAAAAGTCCACCAAATCTCCAAATTCATCCAAGCCAATATCAAAAGGAATTCAAAGTATGTTTTTGTTGCTGTTTGTTGATGATAATTTTATTATTTATTTTGGTTTGGGATCCTTCGAGGGGTTAAATGATTTTTCTTGATGAATTTCTTAATGTGAGTTTGAGGAAATGATGAGAAATATTTATTAAATGATTATTAGGGGAGGTTATATGATTGATTGACGATGGTTTATTGTTTTAGAAATATGTTAAGTTTGTGAATGATTAGATTTTGTCAAAAAGATGATTTTAGGGTTTTTGATTTCTTAATTCATGATTATGTTAGTATGGTGATTTAATATTTTATATGTTAGAAACAAATATTAGGGTTGTTTTAGGTGTGTGTATATGAATCATGTATGTTATGGTGATAATTTTTATATTTTAATGAATTTTTGGATTTGACCACTGCTACTAGAAATTTCTAGATTTTATGATAAGTATTCCAAACTATTTTTGAGGATGTAAACGGACTCCATTTTTAACGAATTTAGTATTGTTGGAAAGTTATAGATGTATACTTTTATTTGAGATCAGTTTCATATCATTTGGAGATATATGTGAATTTTTATGATTTTTCAAAAAGACAGATGTCCGGCTACCAGATTATGTAAAATTTTAGTGATTAGTATTCAAAACTGTTTTTGATGATACAAATAGTCTCCAATTTTAACGAATTTAATATTTTTAGAAAATTCTGGATGTCTACTTTCATTTGAAATCAGTTTCAGATCGTTTGGATATATATATATATATATATATGAATTTTTATGATTTTTCAAAGGGGCTTAGGTCCGGCTGCCAGTTTCTGTAAACTTTTGGTAATCAGATTCAAAACGTTTTTTGAGGCTACAAACGGTTTCCATTTTTAACAAATTAGGTGCTGTTTGAAAGATATAAATGTCTAATTTCATTTACAATTGGTTTTAGATTATTTGGAGTCCTGTAAAAATATTTATGAATTTTTGAAAGGAAAGAGGTATGACTGTCAGTTTTTGTAAAGTTTTATAATTTTGTGAAATTGTTCGATTTTTGTGTTTTGATGTTATTGAATGATTAAATAGTCCTATTAGGCACTGTTATGATACGATGGATGTATTTGATGAATTATTCTGATCTTTGATTGCTTTTTTTATATTTATTATTTATGGCATAAACGGTTCTAATGGCAAGCACCCGATATCTCAATTGCGCATCACCATCAAAAAATTTAAAAATATTAAGTAAGACGTTTAGGTAAGTACACTCTCACCTCCAACATGAATTAAAGATATGAGAATATATGTTTTGATGATATTATGATGTTCTTAAATAATATTCTCCTATGATGACATTTTAATGAAAAGTATATATATTATATGTATATGTATTTTTATGTTTTAAAATGACGTGGTACACTCTTGATGATGATGATGATGTTGTTGTCCGATGAGCAGATTTTTGCCACCTTTGGTTTGGGATTTACTACCCCACTCCTTCCGTGACTAACGCGCTATGATATATAATGCCGGGTCCAATATATGATGGTTTTAAAAATTAAAAAGTTTTTTTTAAATGATGTTTATATTTATGATGATGTTTATTATGATAAAAGAAAAATGTTTATTTATGTTTCTAAGATTTAATGTCTTACTAAGTTTTTGTTTATATAAGTTAATTTATGTTGCAGATAAAGGAAATGTTAAGATGTAGTATTGGAGGAGCTTAGAGCGGAAGTGAGACGATATGTGATAGGAAAACGAGAAGAATGATCATGAGATAGACATTTTTAATTTCAAATAAAATTTTGAGATTTTAGTTTATTGTTATTTGATTGAATGATTCATATGAACTTAGATTTTATTTCATGAAATGGGCTTATATATTTTTAATTTTGAAGGTTATTTTGATATAGTTTTCTTAAAAAAAATTCTAGAATTTTCTAAAATTATCTAAGTAAAGTTTTCCATTATGTCAAGATTTTTATTTCAAACTTAGTATTTTCAGTAATTTTATAAAAAATGAATAATTAAATAAGAAGTCAACTGTAACGATTCATGAGGAGTCGTTACGTGATCGCTCAAATTAGGGAGCATGATGTGCAAACGGACCAAAAAAAAATGATAGTGTATTTTTTAATTTGCTTGTTTCCTAGTGTATTTTTTAATTTGCTTGTTTCCATTAAAAGTTTTTTTTTTTATTTAATTTGAATGATATTCATTTTTTAGTTTTTTTATCTTATATGAATGGGCATTATCTATAAATACTTTCAGCGAATTCATAAACATATATATATATATATATATATAAGTTCAAATTTGTGGATATTATATAAATATCTACAAATAACATATCTATAATAGTAGCACGTAAGTAATGATAATAAGGTGTCATTACCAAAAGTACCCACATGTACATCTGCCTATCAAAGTGTTAGGAAGTTAACGATTTTAATTTTTACACTGTATATATATATATTCACACACTTCGTAAACTACTATATCACTGAGGCCCCTACTTTAATCTTCCACTGACATAGCATATCATCTCCTTCCTTCATGTTTACTCTCATAAAGTGAAGTTCAGCAAAACCGAATGAATTCATCTTGATGGTACATGATTTAAAGAACTCAAGATTTTCTTATTATACCGTTTAGACCACTCCTAATATATGTAAGTATTTTCATCTTCAAATTTTTTTGCAGCTAATACACACAGACATATGTATATGTATGTACATGAAAGTGGTGAATATTAAATTTTTTTATTTTAAAATAATATTGTTGTTTTCTTTTATTTAATCCAAAGATTAAAATTTTAGTAATATATATGTTTATATCCATGATGTCGAAATTAAATATTTGTTTTGATACTCTGGGTTAGACTTGATATTTTTTCGAAGTTTGAAAAGATGCTTTGACATAGAGTATATTGAGGTTAAGTTACGAATAAAGAGTTATATATCAAGTGCAAGAGTTGTTTGTTATATGTTCGTGTATATATATGTGTGTGTGTGTGTGTGTGTGTGTGTGTGTGTGTGTGTGTTGCTATGCTTATTGAGAAGCACGAGTTTAATTACAGAGAATAAATAATAAGTTTAAGAGTTTCTTATCATGTTTTATGTGGCTATATACGCTTATATATGTAGGGGGAAAAAAAAAAATAAAGGCACAAGTTATCCGTCGTATGTTTCCAAGGAAAAGCCAAGCAGAAAAGTATAAATTTGATTCATGTATTAATGTCTATTCATAAAATATTGGAGTATTCAAGTTAATTGAGATATCAATGATATAATAATAGGTCCTGTTGTACATCAAGCTACCTACTAAGAGGGATCTACTCTTCACAATCTTCATGAATTCAAGTACGAGGTAAGTAAAAGTTACATTTTAATTTGCATCACAAGAAATATAGTAAGTATTATTAAAGCATGGATTTACTTCTTTGAAGATTGTGTTGTTATTATGTGCCTATAGTGTGTGGAATTTAAGTATAGAAATGTGACAGTATAGTGCTTGATTTGAGAACTGGGCGGACCAATTAAAGAGTGGTAAATCCCTTGAGGCATGCAAGAGGTTTCCAAAATAGGGTAAACCATAAATAGAAAATGGGCAGAGGCTGTGAGAAGTCCATTGTTGGTCACTTGGGAATAAATGTTCAAAACCTCATATGCTTAGCCAATAATGATAAAAATAAAAAAATAAAAACATTGGCCAATTTTATGAAATAGGTTCCGTTAAATTCACGGGCTATCGGTTACTCAAGTTAAGTACTATACTGAGAATTAAATGTATGTTCAAGCATGATTTTGATAAGTAAGGTTCCTTTTTTAGCACTATTGTGCATGACACTATTTGAAACTTGTTGTTATTATTGGCATGCATCATTTTTACTTACTGAGTATTAGCTCATTTAGTTTCTTGTGATTCAGATGTTCAGTAGAGATATATACTAGGAGTTGACTGAGCTCTCCACCAGCTTGCAGCATGTACATATAGAGTTTGAAAGCTGTTTTTATTTTGTATTTTTTTATTTTTATACTTTTTGGAACGATTTATAGCTAACTTAACCTGTGGAGATGTTTCTTATGAGCTCATTTTGGGAATGTTTCATTGTATATATTTATAGTTTTTGTTAGTTATAACGTCAAATACTTTGCAACTCTTTCGGTAAGAAGTAAGTTTAATTTTTTTTTTAAATTTTATTATTATTATTGTTATTTTTACCCACCACTTGGTTAACATTTCTTGTAAAAAAAAAAAAAAAAAAACCACTACAAACTAAAAATTAAAAACTAAGCAGGTTAACATCATTGAGCTTAATTTGAGATGCTGGTTGTAGATGATTTAGGATAGGTTAGGGGTTTTACAAATTCAAAAGCAATTATCATTGCTAAGTAGCGTATAAGTCTAACTCAAACTTATATCATTTTGATATCACCATGAAGGTGAAATAGTCTTTCAAAACCTAGCTTTAACAAAAGTTGCAGGAAGTATTGGATCTATATAGTTCAGAGACCAAAAATAGGTAAACCACTTGCATAACACAAATTTAATGACCATTGTATCAATATTACATAATATTATATTAATATGACACAAATCAGATACTAACAAACTAAAGTCTATGTCATATTAGTCAAGAATGAAGAATTTATACCATACTGGTCAATAAATGAAAAAAAGATAGTTGTTTAGGTAATTTTCTCCCAAAAAAATACGATATATAATATTAACCCTTGTCTATATGATTCATAGACCAAAAACAAGACACATAAAATTAACCCTTTTCTTTGTGGAAATTTTCAGTACAAATTTCTTTGCCTATTGCGATATATTTCAAATCAAGTTTGTCCCACATTCTCATCAAGAGATTCTCCTAAGAAGAAACTGCAATATTTATAATAGATATTCTCCAACCTGTAGTACTAGGAAAAATTGATAAATACCATAAAACAACGAAGATCCATATAGTTACTAATTAAAAGATTTTCTCACTGTCAATTAAAAAAAATGATAAATAAAAAAAATTCTTGTAAAGCAGACCTAAATTTACAATGAAGAAGAAGAATATGAAGTTGAGTAATAGATAAATGGACTTCAAATTCTCCGTCATTTCGATCTTGTCTTTCAGATTTCAGATATAATATAAGAGTGAAATAAAATGTAACGCCCCAAATGCTATCTAACTTTAAGTTAGAATATTAACATTAGAATTAACATAGATAATATGATGAGATTAGAAATTCTTAATTCTAATGTTATGTTGAGTTATTTTTCACAGGTGACGCGATGAGGACTCGATGTGCTAGAACAAAATTCATGCCAAAATTGATGAATTTTATAAAATGATTTAATTTATATGTGTCGATGGTTTAATAATATAATAGATTGTATATATATATGTATAATATTAGAATAGTATATATATATATATTATGTTTTGTTTCAATATAAATATATTATATTTATATTTCTCTAGCTTTACTTATATATAATTGGTTTTATATATATACGTACGGTATATGGTAATTGTGTCGAAGTCAATGTTTGATTTATGAAAAATGGGCAATGAGAGGAAGATAATTAGCAGCAAATAAATAAATATAGAGGAGAAAAGGAAAGTTGGTAAATCCGAATGGGGGATGGAGGAAACGGGAAAAAAAAAAAAAATTATGTTCTTAATTCCCATTCAATTCCTTCTTTTTCTCTAATAATCTCCCTACTCAAAATAAAGATTTGACAGCCTCAGTCTCATTATTCCGGTCAATTAACATTCAATTGATTATAATTTGAATGCTTAACGTTGGCAATTGCCTTTTTCTTTGTCAATACTCACTCTTTGCCTCCCTCTCTCTCACACTTCCCTAGCCTCACTTTTGCTTTCTTTCCCACTCTCTCTGCCCCTCTCTGCTCCTCTCTCACGCACAAACAAAAAGAAAAAAAAAGAAAAAAAAAAAAGAAAAGAAAAGAACCTGCCAAACCTCCAAGTTCTTCAAGCCAAAATAAAAGTATTTCAAGGTATGTTCCGATACTGTTTGATGATGAGGATGATTTTATTATTTGGTTTGGTTTGGAATTCTTCTAGGGGTCCGATGATTTTCTCGATGAGTTTCTTCGTGTTAGTTTAAAGAAAGGATGAGAAATATCTATCGAATAATGATTGAGGTAGGCTATATGGTTGATTAATAAGGGTTTAGTGTATTTTGTCAACAAGATGATTTTAGGGTTTTTGATTTATTAATTCATAATTTTGTTGGTTTGGTGATTTAATATGTTATATGTTAAAAACATATATTAGGGCTGTTTTGGGTGTGTGTATGAATCATGTACATTAGGATGATAATTTTTATATTTTCGGATTTGACCACTGCACTGAAATTTTTTCCAGATTCTAAGACAAGAATTCCAAACCGATTTAAGGGTGCAAATGGACTCTATTTTTAACAAATTTGATATTGTTGGAAAGCCCTAGATGTCTATTTTCTTTTGAATTCAGTTTTCTATCCTTTGGAGTTATGTGTGAGTTTTTATGATTTTTCAAATAGGCAGAGGTCGGACTGCCAAGTTCGGTAAAATTTTAATGATCAGATTTCAAAACTGTTTTTGAAAATCCAAACGGTCTCCGTTTCTAACAAAATTGATATTGTTAGAAAACTATAGATGTCTATTTTCATTTGGAATCAGTTTTATATCATTTGGAGATATCTGTAAATTTATGTGATTTTTCAAACAGACAGAGGTCCGGCTGCCAGTTTCGGTAAAAGTTTAGAAATCAATTTCAAAACTATTTTTAAGAGTCCAAACGGTCTTCATTTTCTATGAATTGGGTACCATTAGAAAGATCTAGATGTCTACTTTTATTTAAAATTAGTTTCAGATCATTTGGAGCTCTGTATAAATTTTTATAAATTTTAGAATGGACAAAGGTATGACTGGCGGATTCTGTCAAGATTTGGAATTTCATGAAATGGTTTAGTTTTTTTTTTATGTTGTGATGTTATTAAATGATGAAATAGGCCTTTAGGTGCTGTCATGATACGATGGATGTGTTTGATGAATTATTATGAGCATTTGTTGATTTTATTATATTTATTATTCATGGCATGAACGGTTCTAAAGACGAGCACCCGAGACCTCAATCGCGCGTCACCATCGAAAAATTTGAAAAGGTTAAGTAAGGCGTTTATGTAAGTACACTCTCACCTGCAACATGAATTAAAGATTTGAGAAGTATATGTTTTGATGTTGATAACAATGCTGATGTTATGATATTTTTAAATAATACTTCTCCTATGATGACGTTTTGATGAAAAGTATATATATGGTATGTATATGTATTTTATGTTTTAAAATGGCGTTGTACACCCTTGATGATGATGATGATGATGATGATGTTGTCCGGTGAGCGGACTTTTGTCACCGTTGGTTTGGGATTTGCTACCCCAACCCTTCCGTGACTAGCGCGCTATGATGGTACAACGCCGGGCCCAATATATGACGGTTTTAAAGTTAAAAAGTTTTTAAATAATGTTTATATTTATGATGACAAAATAAAAATGTTTATTTATATTTGTGAGATTTAAGTGTCTTACTAAGCCCTTGCTTATATAAGTTAATTCATGTTGCAGATAAAGGAAAGGGTAAGTTATAGTGTTGGAGGAGCTTGGAGCGGATGGCGGGACGATGTGTGACAGGAAAACGGGAGGAACGATCTTGAGATGGACATTTATAATTTCAAATGAAGTTTTGAGACTTTAATTTATTATTATTTGATTAAAATGTTTCATATGGACTTAAATTTTATTTCATGATTTGGGTTTTTAAAATATATAAATATATTAATTATGAAGTTTATTTTGATATAGTTTTAAAAAAAAAAAATCTATAGTTTTTCAAAAAAAATTATCTAAGTAAAGTTTTCCGTTATGTAAAGATTTTTATTTCAAGGTTAATATTTTCCGCAATCTTATAAGATGAATGATTATATAAGAAGTGAACTGTAACGGTCCTTGAGGGGTCGTTACATAAAATGATGCTATTTATGTAAATATATGGTGGTGTTTGGCACAACTACTCAAACTATCCAACTCAAAATTTTTTTCTCTTTTTCTTAAAAAGTTTTTATCTTTTTCCCAAAAAGTTTTTTGTCTTTTCTGAAAATTCAACAAAATTTATTATTGAAACTTAAAAATCCCAACTCAAACTACTCCACCAAACAAACCCATTAATATATATATATAGCTCACAATTAGTTTAATAGATTAATTAACATTTTTTTAAATAAAAAGCACTTTTTTTTTCAACAGTACGTGGTCTAATTCTTTTCCTTCAAATCACTAATAGTGTTCAAGTAATAAACAAACTTTACAACGTTACAAAGAACTTCAGGACATTATAATTATTTTTGGGTTGGATGAATTATCCGAAAAAGATCTCTTAACCATAGCAAGAGCACGAAAAATTGAATGTTTCCTGTCACAATTTTTTTTGTAGCAGAAGTATTTATCGGTTCTCCAAAAAAATATGTTGGTCTAACATAAACAAATAGAGGGTTTAAATTAATCATTTTTGGCCAATTAGATGGTCTTCCTGAAGAGCCTTTTCCCTTGTCCCTATACGGTGGTAAAAAAGCAGCAAAGAAGCCAAATGCATTTGCATCACTAAAAGACGTTGACTTCAGATGCTGGCGGAGCTAAAACGGCCGAGGGGTCCCTATTGACTTTTCAAAAAAAAAAATAAATTTAATCCTTTAAAAATTTATGACTTCTATTAATTTTGCCCTCACTAATATCTAATATTTTTATACTCACACCCACTAAATTTTACACTTGTTATTTTTATTTCAATTTTTTCCATATAGTTTATTCTACTGTTTTTACTTATGAGCTATTATAGTAATTTTTTTAATTGATGTGTGCTTTTTTAAATTGATATATGTTTGTATATTTTTTAGAACTTTTTATGAGTAAATATTAGATTTGTTCAAAATAACGTTAAATTAAAAAACCATGTAAAATAACTTTTGTAATAGATACCACAATTCAATATAGGACTTTACTAGTATGATATTTTTTTCATATTCTATTATGAAATTCTTAAAAATGCATATGATATTTTTTAAATAACTTTTTTCATATAATTTATTTCATTTTTTTTAAGTTATGTACTCCCCCACTAAAGTGGAAGGCTAGCACTGCTACTGTATCACATGCATAGAACCTATGCTATATATATATATATATATATATATTATGTATGGGTGTGATTTCAATGGTTACACAAATATTTATCCATCGGTGATTACCGTTATTTGAGTCATTCAATATAAATAAGATGACTGTAATGAATTTAATAGATGATAAAAAAACATTTATAGCAATTAATAAGCATTGAACATTGAAAGCTCATTAAATATAATATAGATAGGTAGCTTGTTCTTGACCCGTTATATAAATATTTTTTAAATACTTTTTTTATTTAAATTAAAACTAAGATTTTTTCCCTAATTTTTTAAATCTCGTTCCTAGTTATTTTCATTCATTTTTTTTTTTTGCACGTTATTGTTTTTTTGTTGCTTCAGATGGTAAAGTTTCTTTTCTTCCTTATTTTATTGCATTAAAAAAAACTCCGTGCAAGAAAAACTCCATTCTGGAGGAAAATATTAGAGGCAATTAGAAAACAACGAAGGGACAAATCAACAGAAGATATAATCACCGAAGGCCTTCAACCTTGCCACCTACTAAGCACATATGAATGTCCAAACACCTATTAATTATAAATATTTTTTTAATGGTTAAAATAAATGTTCAACATCGATCATTTCATTTTACAGAAACTTGTATATGTGGGAAGAAATAAGAAATTCGAACATATGAATTCGATGGTTGTATGAAATTTTCGTATGTTAATGAAGGATGTATATTGGCCGACAATCAAATTTTTTTTATACATAAATTTGTGAAAAGAGAGAGAAAAAATTGTAACAAAATAAAAAAGGAAATTAAAATTAAAAAGGAAAGCACTGCATTCCATCAAATCTGGGTTTTGATTTCAGAATTCATTTGTCCACTTTTTTGTTTGTACGTAATGTTTAGTTTAAAAATTTTTTAAATAATGTTTAGGGTAAACCAGTTTCTTTACCTATTATAACAATTCATAAAAAATGATACATCATCAAATGTAATTAAGGCATGCACTATTCTCTATAATTTTGTCTGTAACCATAAAAAAGAGTAACTATTGAAAATTTACAGGTGCGAGAACATGATATAAAGATATAAACACACAAGTAATATATATATATATATATATATATATATATCCTTTGTGTGTAATATATAAGGAAATTGTAATGAATTTGGCCCTTACGTTCACTTTTAGTACAGAACACAGAAGACTAATTAATAAAAAATTTTAATAATGAGCTTAATTATCAATTAGTTAGATTGTTAGTCTAGTTAACAAGTTGTAACTTGTTATATAGCTTATTATAATAAGCCGCTTTAATTTGTTCTAATTGGGATACCGTTAATTGCTCCCTGTGATAGTTGTTACACTTTGAAAGATTTTGGGGTCTGATCCTAAACCTTTTTTGGTCTCAAAAATGTGACTTGAGCATGACAATTTTCTCCAAAGAGATCGGACGTTTGGAATTCTAGTTTTTAGTATTCATCATCAACCGAACAAGTTATTTTTAAAAAAGCTTCGGGTTCGGAATATCTTGGTTTTTTAGAATATATTTCACTTCAGAGAGCTCCCATATTCATTCCGAGTTTGGATGAATAACATGATTTTCTTGCTGATCATAGGAAGTCTGATCATGTTATTCCACTGAATAGATTATACTATGTATATGTACCTTCGCTTTTACTGAGGAGCAGTGTCTTGAGAAAAAAAAAAAAAAAATGCTTGCCATGATCTTAAGAGGACTAGGGTTAAATATAATGGCCTGGTAAAGATGGAGATGTACTATTACGAAAAGTTGTTATTTTATATATAACTACATTATAATTAGGAATTTTTTATTTATTTATTTTTTTACATTAACAAATCTCTTAATTCAAGAAGGTATTATAATCTTGGGTAATTATCCGATTCTGTAATTGTAACTTGTACTATCATATGAAGCTCATTCATATGTTGCTTATCACCAATAAATACTCTCTTTTTCTTGGCTATGATTGTTTGCACAATATTTATATTTAAACCTTTGTTCTCTTCTTCTTCTTCTTCTTTTTTAATCTTTTATACGTGTCCGACAGGAAAAAAAACTATATATAATTTCCTCTTTTTAGACATAGATTAAGATAAGACATTTAAAGTCTACATCCGATATGATTAACAAGAACCACCTTATTAGCAGAGATAATTATTTTTGTTTGCAAATTATATATCCATTGTTAGTTGTCTACCTCCAATACATGATATACTCACTAGGACTTGTTCACATCAAGACATGTTATCATACGTATCGGAATGAAATGAGAAAGGTAATAAGATTAGAAAGGGAAAAAAAAAAAAAAAAAAAAAAAAAAAAAAAACAAGTAGTACACGAACTAATAGTTCATTTTACTTATCTATTAGCAAGTGGAAAGAGAATTACAACCCAAACAAACATAATATTTTCAATTCAATTACTAAACTGTCTTTATGCATAATGATGATCATGTGAACTTATTAACGATATATAATTTAATTTAATACTAATTTCGTTTTACTATAAACCTATTCTAAAAAATTGGCATTCTTGTTGTTTATTCTCTAATGTGTGGATCTCATTAAACTCTTAATAGTGATTTTTTAAGTAAATACACTATTATATGGGAACGGAAATTACTCTTTCTTTTCCTTTCCTCTTCTACGCGAAATAAGTGTACCTTTAAATTTGTATCGGATTCCTGATGTTCATACTAAACTCTAAGTAAAACTATCCAAAGATTTTGATCATTGAAGTTTTAACGCTAGAATCAATTGAAAACTACAAGAGAAGGACAATTTACAAATCATGATAACCTACCCTCGAAATTATCAAATTAGAGATGATATCAAAATATGATATACTTAATAATGACAGAGATGATAATTATAACCATGAATCATCACTCAATTATAAATTCATTCAAATCATCGTTGTCTTACTTCACGCATTTACTAAATCATTTTCATCCAACTTTTTAGTGCTTTTAAATTTTATGGAAATTCCTTAGCCCCCAAATCAGTAGATATTGGGAAACTTTTTCAAATGAGTCAAATCATGTGACATGTATTCCCCTTGTTGTCGGTAAAATTTCCCTCTCAAGGTTAAATCTTGAGAAAGATAACCCATGATGTTATACTACCACATGTAAATATTGAGGATTTAATTCTCATTATCTTAATGGAGGAATTGATTAAAAGTTATCAAGCATGTCATCATGACATCGAGACCATACTCTCAAGGTTGAGGGTCGAAAATTTCAACATGGATAGCCGGATGTCTCCGGCTCTGATTACCAGTACGCGGTCACTAAAATATACTACTAAAATATTTTGGATCTTCTACTCAAATATTTTTTTTGTTTCCAACATGAATGGTTGGAGGCCTCCGGCTCTAGTTATCGGTGCCGGTTAACGGAATATTCTAATAAAATATTTTGGATATTGCATTAGAAAAAAAAATTTCACAAAGATGACTAGAAATCTCCAACTCCTGTCGCCAGTACCAGACAGAGACGTTCCGTGATCTATATTAGAAATAAAAAATATTGCTACCAAATTAATAAAAATATTCTACTAGAACATTTCGACGATCGATGATTGGGGCCAGTGACCCGTGCAGGTTACCTATAGCCAGATACGTAACTTTGGACAATAATTTTGCAAGTTGTAACTCAGGACAAATCTACATGTGTTGTTCCAAACTCTAATTAAGATGTTGTAAATTGTTATAATTAGCCACATGTTCTAATTGCGATACAGTTAATTGCCACTCAAAACCCATTTTGTAGTTTCAGCTGGTATAAGATTTTGTGGTCCGGGCCCAAACTCTCTATAATGGGTGGATCCGACTAGACTCTCAAAGAATTATTTTGTAGATAAAACACATTATTATATGTATGAGAATGGAAATTACTCTATCTTTTCCTTTCTTCTTTTATGCTAAAACCGCCCTAAAATTTGTATGACATTCATGATGTTCACACTGAAATCTAATTGAATCATTTCAAAGATTGTGGAAGGTCAATGACGTTTTAGATGGGCTAGAATCGGTTGAAAACTAAAAGAGAATGACA
Organism: Ficus hispida; assembly: GCA_025413025.1. Taxonomy (NCBI): domain Eukaryota; kingdom Viridiplantae; phylum Streptophyta; class Magnoliopsida; order Rosales; family Moraceae; genus Ficus; species Ficus hispida. Next base: position 27,048,366 of record CM046372.1, read on the forward strand.
GATTTGAAAATCATAATAATCTACACTTGAAATTACCAAATTATCTTACTTTTCTCAGATACGATATCAGAAAATGAAATACTTAATGATAGAGAAGATAATAACAATAAGTCACACCGGCCACTCAATTTTAAATTCATTCAAGTCATTGTTGCGTTACATCATGCATTCATTGAAATATTTTCATGGAATTGTAAGGTAGTGGCCTCCAATTTTCTAATCATTTTAAATTTTTTAAAAAATGTAGTAGCTTCCAAATCCGTATATATTGGGGAATATTTTCCTACAGAGCGAATCATGTGACACGTGTTTCTCTCAATACTGCTAAAATTTCCCTCTCGATGCTAGACCTCGCCAATGAACATGAATTGGAGATAAAATATACCAATAGTAATAACCTTTGATGTTGTACTAACACATGTACATACTACATATTGAGGATTGGATCGAATTCCCAAACATCTTGATGGTGGGATTGATTAAAAGTCATCTAGCATATCATCATAACATCAAGGGCCCGACCTCAAGTCTTCGGTCAAAAGGACAACACATATCATTGCTTTAGAAGTGTTAAAGGAATTTCCTTCATCATTTCTAAAAATAAATTACCAATTGTAGCTAACAGATGATGTGCTTGGATCCTTTTATTGGCAACTTTCCAAGTAAAAAAGAAAACTTAGGAACCACATTTTCATTCTCCATACTCTTATTAAAATCTATTATTCCCTTTTGTTTGTCAGAGTTGAACGCCAAAAGACCTTTTATAAGTACATTTTCAGTGCCTATATTTATGTAGAATGACGGAGATGTGAACAATGTTTGATATTATGATTTTCACTCTAAAAGTAAGGATGAAATATATCCAATAGTTACTTAACCTAATCAGCTTAGAAACTAATTATTATTTTTATGGATATATCATACTCCAATTGGTTGTCTGAATGCATCATTTTTCTTTTTTTTTTTTTTTTTTCTGAAACTTAGGACAATAAGTTTGCAAGTTGTTTGAAATTTTATTATTTGTATGGATAAGCCCTATGTTCTAATTGTTATCTCTTATCGGTGATTTTTAGAATTGCCTCTTCAAAATAAAACATTTTTGAATTATTGCTTTTATTATAATAGTTTTAGTTTTCTTAACTCCAATTAAATGAGTATATAAAGAGTTAAAAATCCAAACAAGCCTGTAAAAATTTAAACATGTCTATTTAAGAGGTTGTTTCACAACTGTTTCAAAATTTTTTTTTTTTAATTTCATAGTGTTTACTTACCTATTAACAAGTATAATGAATTACAATCCAGTTTCATTTCTAATACAAAAATTAAGAATAAGAATCTTATTAATGCAATTACTAATGCCCATTTACATAATTAAATAAACATGGAGTTATTTCATATAAACTTGTTAAGAGTATATAAGTAAATTTAGTATTCAATCCATTTTACTTTAAATCAATACCAGAAGAGTGTAAATATTGACATCACATTTCCTTATTTTTTATATCGTGTTGCGCCAATTAAACTTTTATAAGTGATTTTATAAGTAAACAAAATATTATATATTTCCAGCAAAAAAACACAATATTAGATAGAAACAACTATCACTTGTTATTTTCTCCTTATCTATTATGTGAAGTAAAAGTACCTTAAAATCTTATGACATTAATTACTACACGAGAATCTAACTCAACTTTTTTCAAAGAGTTTGGCTAATTAAACCTTTAGGCTTTTAGAATCAGTTGAAAACTATAAGAGAGGGATCTATTGGAAATCATAATATAAATTAGAAATTATCAAAGTAGTTCACTTTTTCCATAGATGATATAATGAAATTAAATATCTAATGATAGAGAAGATAAAAACCATGAGTCACCACTCAATTCTAAATTCATTCAAGTCGTCGTTGTCTTACATCATGCATTCATTGAATCATTCTCATCAAATTGAAAGGAAATATAGTGGCCTCTAATTTTCTAATCCTACATTTGTTTTTATGTAAATATATTAGTCTCCAAATTTGTACATATTGTATAAATCTTTCCAAAAAGTCCAATCATGTGACATATTTTTCACTAAAATACCGGTAAAATTCCCCTATGGAGGCTAGACCTCGTCAATAAACATGGATCAAATTAAAAACAATAATTGTCATTGTAAAAATTATAATCATAATAATAACCCTTGATGTTACACTAACACGTGTAGGATTGGATCAGATTCCCAACGTCTTGATGGAGGGATTGATTAAAAGTCATCATAGACATCAAGACTACACACTCGAGGTCAAGGGTCGAAAACCCGGGGCCCGAATTCAAGTCCCTAATCAATTTTAAAAGGAAATGATTAAAATGATTTAATCAAAAGGAAAACACATATCATTGTTTTAGAAGGAGTGTTAAGGAGTTTCCCTAATCATTTTTAAAAACTAAATTCCTAAACACTCCTATCTATAGCCAACGGATGACATCCTTGGATCCTCTTATTGGCAACTTTCCAAGTAAAAAAGAAAACTTGGAACCACATTAATTTTGTTCTTCGTACTCTTATTAAATTATGTTATTCACTTTTGTTTGCCTAACTTAAATGTAAAAAGATCTTTTATAAATATATTTCTAGTACACATCTTTACAGAGAACGATGGAGACGTAAAAGATGCTTGATGTTATGATTTTCACTCCAATAGTAAGGATGAAATATTTCCAATAGTTTTTTAACTCGATCCGATCAACTTAAAATTTAATTATTCTCTTTTTTTTTTTTTTTATAGATATTTCATATTCTAATTGGTTGATTGAGCGTATCAAATAAACTGAAATTTTAAAGTTTCATAGAGAGTTGCACCACTTTTGTATTTAATCGCTGGTGTGTCTTTGTAGATTTTGCTCCAACTATGACTAGACTTTGAGATTCTTTTGAGTATATTTCTGCACAATTTATATCCACATCAGAAAATATAGTCTTTATCAGGGCTAGGCTACAAGTGACGCCAAAACAATGACAAAGAGCATAAACTTTTAAAACAAAAAAGAACATAAGGGGAACAAAAAGTACAATTTTTTAGACTGTCATATACATTAGAGAACGGATATTTCTTTTTTTTCTTTTTTCTTTAAGTATTTGCTAGTACTTGATCCCTGAATGAAAATAAATCATCAGGTAAAAATACATATATTTCCCCGTATATATAAGAAATTAGATAAATTGGTAAGAGGTTAAACTTTTATTCGTGTTTTTTCTTTTTTTCTTTTTCCAGAAAACCCACCAATTAATCAGCAATTATTGGTTGGAATCAGTTGCCAATCTAGCATGAAATTCCAAAAAATTTTATCTGCCCTTCTTTTTTTATTTTTTTTATTTTTATTTTTATGAATAATAAATCTTATGGTTGGATATCAATATAACACAATTTTTAATTTACAGAAATTTCTCATATTTTTCTTAATTTGATATGATTATGATGTCACATGACATTTTATGTCCTAATCTTGAAGAACGGATGCATAAAGTTTTTTAATCCAGCAAAAAAAAAAAAAAAAAATAGCAATTTGGCTGAGTCATGTCTACGGTTGCTTCTCAAAATGTTTTTGTGATGCAAGGCATGACGATTTCTATCTTTTTGTTCAAGATTGACTATCACAATCACATGTAACGTTTAGAAGATGAATGATATTTCTTTGTCTGTATCACTAGTTTATATTCAATTAAATGATATTTCTTTTTTCCACTTTGTTTTAACTCTTGGAATTTTGATTAAATAGTTAGCTGTTGTTGCAAGCAAAGAGAAGGAAGTAGTTACCTGGAAAAGCAACTATATGATTAAAAGTCAACAGAGTTTGACCTTTGAAACTTTTTGATCCGTTTGCCTGCCAGGTATTCGACGTTATGCTTCAATTAGAGAATACTACCCAGAAATTTCCCATGAACTGAATTATCTTTAAAATAATAATAATAAGTAAGTAAATAGTTTCTTATTAAGCCTTGTTACTTGAACCAGAAGTAAACTAATTATTTTGCTATTATTATAAGAAACCTGTGAAATGATCACAAGCTCACTGCTACTATATCACTGCAGATTTTTTAGCTTGCAGAGTAGGTAAACAACAATGTCTCTCCTCAAATTCAGAGACACGAGCTAAGTGGAGAGAGCGAAAGACAGTAATCATGGCGGAGAGTGCAGTAAACTATCTAATTGAAAAGTTGACGAACCTTTTCGACAATGAGGTGAAAATGATGAGAGGAATTCGCGAAGAAGTTGTGTGTTCAAGAGGGGAGCTCGAACAGATGAGGGCCTTCTTGAGGATTGCAGACAAATATCACGAGAGCGATGAAGAACTCAGCATCTGGGTTAAGCAAGTCAGAGACGTTGCACATGAAACGGAGGATCTTCTTGCGGAGTATGCACTTCTCCAAGGACATGACCACGGAACTGGGTTCTATGGCTCTCTCTGTAAATTGGCCTGCTGTATAAGGAATGCGAAAGCTTGTTACCGGGTAGCGGCTGACTTGAAGAGCATCAACCTGAGGCTTAGAAAGATCGGCGAGGGTCACAAGAGACTTCGTGATAAGTTCAGCAGAGTGGAACAAGGTTTGGGCTCAGCCGGTGGTCTCAACACTTCGGAGGATCGTCGTGACGATGCCCTTCTCCTAGACAAATCTGATTTGGTGGGAATTGACGAGCGCAAGAAGCAGCTTGTTGGGTGGCTGATCAAGGGAGGTTCGGGGCGTGAAGTTGTTTCTCTGGCTGGACAAGGAGGGATGGGGAAGACGACCTTGGCGAAGCAAGTCTACGATGATGCAGAAGTGAAGAAGCGTTTCAAAGTGCGTGCATGGATCACCGTTTCTCAATCTTTTCAAATAGGAGACCTCCTCAAGGACATGGTTGAACAACTTTACAAGGCAATAAAAAGAAGAGTGCCACCCGCAGTTGACAGCATGAGCAACAATCGGCTGAAGACGACGATTAAGGAGCTGCTGCAGAGAAGAAAGTATTTAATCGTTTTGGACGATGTGTGGCAGTTACATTCCTGGTGTGCAGTACAATATGCTCTGCCTAATAATTGCTTTGGCAGCAGGGTTGTGCTCACCACTCGAAATACCGATGTAGCCTCCACCGCTGTGATTGAGTCCGAAGGCAAGACATATAATCTGGAGCCATTGCCACTATCAGAGTCTTGGGACCTTCTCTGCAAGAAGGCATTCCAAGGCAATACTTGCCCTCCTCACTTGGTGGAAATATGCAGGACCATTCTGAGAAGATGTGAAGGATTACCGCTTGCGATTGTGGCTATCAGTGGTGTTCTGGCTACCAAAGACACACGAAGGATTGATGAATGGAATATGGTTGCTCGTAGTCTTGGTGCAGAAATCGATGCCAATGGCAAGCTGAAGGATTTAAGAAAGGTTCTCTCCCTTAGTTTCAATGATCTGCCCTATTATCTCAAGTCATGTTTCTTGTACCTGGGCATCTTTCCTGAGGATTATCTCATTGAACGTATGAGGCTAATCCGGATGTGGGTAGCGGAGGGATTCATCGAAGCAAAAGAAGGCAAAGTATTGGAAGAGGTTGCAGATGATTATCTCAATGAACTCTTGAACAGAAGCCTGATGCAAGTGGTAACAACTACAAGCGATGGAAGGGCCAAAACGTTTCGGATCCACGACCTTCTCCGGGAGATCATCATTTCAAAATCAAGAGATCAAAACTTTGCCACGGTTGTGAAAGAACAAAATGTGCAGTGGTCTGAGAGAGCTCGACGCCTATCAGTACATTACACATTGCAGCATCTGCAGCCAAATAGGTCAGTCTCCCAACTGCGCTCCCTTTTCATGTTTGAAGTTGATGAGAAGTTACGCCTGCATACACTATTTCCAGGAGGTTTTCGGCTACTTACTCTGTTAGACCTAGAAAATTCCCATTTAAAGAAATTTCCCGTTGAAGTTGTCAATTTATATTGCTTGAAATACTTGAGCCTAAGGAACACCAAAGTGAGAATAGTTCCAAGATTTATTGGGAAGCTTCATAACTTAGAGACTTTAGATCTAAAGCATTCTCAAGTCACTGAACTACCTGTTGAGATACTGAAGCTCCAACGACTCCGCCATCTCCTGCTATATCGAACTCAGTTCATATCTCATGAACTTTTCAACTCCAAATCTGGTTTTAGAATTATGGCGAACATAGGAGTTCTACAATCATTACAAAAGCTCTGCTTCATCGAGGTAAATCAAGGCAGCGGCAACATGGTGAAGGAGCTAGGGAATCTAACACAATTGAGGAGGCTAGGCATTCTAAAGCTTAGAACAGAAGATGGAAAAGATCTTTGCTCGTCTATCGAGAAGATGAGCAATCTCCGTGCATTGTCTATAGTTTCGATTGAAGAGCCAGAGATCATTGATTTGGAACACCTTTCAAGTCCTCCGGCATTACTTCAGCGGCTCTATATAAGAGGGCGTTTGGAAGTGTTACCTCACTGGATTCCATCACTCCATAGCCTTGTCAAGCTCTCTTTGAAATGGAGCAGGCTAAAGGATGATCCACTGTTATATCTTCAGTACCTTCCCAATCTTGTTCATCTTGTACTATCCCAGGTATTCACTGGGCCCCGATTGTGCTTCAGAGCTGGCGGGTTTAAAAAGCTTAAGATTTTGGGATTGGACGAGTTCGATGAGCTCAAGTGCATCCAAGTCGAGCCAGGAGCAATGACATTTCTCGAACAAATGAGTATCCGACGGTGTCAGTTTCTGGAGAAGGCTCCTTCAGGCATTGAGCATCTGAAGAAACTGAAATTCCTTGAGTTTATCGATATGCCTGTGGAACTATTCGACACTCTTCGTCCCAATGTAAAAGATAGCGAGTATTGGAGAGTGGCTCATATCCCAGAAGTGTACTCAACTTGCTGGAGAGATGGAGAGTGGAAAGTCTACCCCTTGGAGAGTTGGACTAACGGTGAGAATTGTCCCCTGCCAAGCACTGTGAAAAAGACCGATGAGCTTCAAACTCGTTGGAAATAAGACTTCTCTTGCAGGTGGGTATTCTCTGGCTTATGGTGATATCTGTAAATAAAATGTATAATACTTGTGATGCTAAAGCCACGCGAACCTTGTGCCTGTAAATTCTTCAGCTGATGGTGTTGTAAATGACATGTACAAAGTCCTTATACGTCAAATAGCTCCTAAGTTGTAAAGCCTCTACCTCTGATATTGTAAATGTTTTGTACATAGTCTTGTTACATTCTCGAAGTTTGTAAATACTTGAGAAAAGTAACGATAATAATCTTTATTTACAAGTATCATGAGGGAGCAATTTTGGCATTGATCATTGTTTCCAAAAGGGTGTTAGAATTGACATTCTTTAAATTGTGTTGCGCCGTTTAACTCTCATTCTTTTCCTTTTTGCTTTTATGTGAAATAAAAGTACCTTAAAATTTGTAATGATACTATATTAGACTAAAAGGCAACTGATTTTTTTTTCAAAGAATTTGTCTAATTGAAGTTTTAGTTGAGCTAGAATCAGTTGAAAACTATTAGAGATGGACAATTTAGATGAATATCTCATGTACTCTTGGATTCTGATTAATCGTAGAGAGTGAGGGGCAATTTGACAATCTTCATACTGATTTCTTGGCTTAAGATATATATATCTTATCTTTATGTTTATTTATTTTTTCAGTTTCTTTTCCATTAGAAAATTTTGAAAATATTTCTTATCGGCCTAAATAATAGGTTGTGGGGTCCTATTTCACTCGGCTGGTTCTAGAATTACAAGAAAACATCTTATATGTGCGCATATATATTGTTGATGTACAAGGCATAGAAAAAATTAAAAGACAAAAATAAATTGGTACAAGAGGGAGATGTGAGCAAGTGCGAGAACGTAGAATAGCCAAGTGGATTTATATAAGTGAACAAAGAGTAGTTTGAACCATTGGATTCAAAAGTTGAAGTGCAAAAACTGCAACCCTTATTGCCACTTCTATAAAATGTTATAGATATAGATATATATATATATATATTATAGATAAACACATAAATAAAAGATTAAAAAAATTTAAAAAAAGAATGGAAAAAACAAACATGCAAGTTGGAATAAAAATTTTGTGTGTTTCTAACCTAATTCTCCTTTCTAGATATATATTATAAAGATTAAGATAAGATATCTAAAATATACATTCGATATGATCGATAAATTAATATGAATCACAAAGATAATTATTTGTCTTTCCAAATTATATATCCATTGTTACTCCGTCTACCTCCAATATATGATATAATGACTTGCTCACATCAGGACATGTCATCATATGTATCAGAATGTAAGGAGAAAGGTAATAAAATTGGAAAGAGAAAACAAGAAGTATGAGAACTAGTAGTTCATTTTACTTATCTATTAGGAAGTGGAAAGGGAATTATAATCCAAACAAACAGAAAATATTCGATTCAATTACCAAAACGTCTTTATACAGATCATATAAACTTATTTGGTCAATTCTACGATGAGAGCCTCTAATTTTACCCTATTAATATGGTAAAAATTTTTGGTCCATCGATATATTTTTAATGGTTCCGATTAGAAAGATACACCAAATAATAATAGGGCATACTAGATTAATCCTTTTTTTGAATTTTCATAATTTACAAAATATTTTAAAAACATTCAAAGAAGAACCTCCATCCGGAGAAACCGGAAGGAAAATCCGGCAGTCCCACCACCGACCACCCACCATCACCTTGCACTCCCAAACTTGCCTACACTTGCTGACCACCCTGCCGCCTTTCAAAGGCTGCCCTGAGACCACGACGGCGGCGATGGAATCTCGGCAAATACAGATCTCTATCCCATGGCTTCCAAACGTTGCCGATCAAATCCCTCCTCAGATAGCAATCCTCCTTTGCCTGCTGACAACTCCCTCCTCAAATTCAAATCTATCTCCAAACACTGGCTTTCCCTTATTTCCGACCCCAGTTCCGCCGCAGTTCCATCCCCACCCCCTTTTCCAGCATCTTCTTCTCACGCTCTTGGAGGAACATCGCCAGAATCTCCAAGTTCGACTTCCTCAACCTCAACCTCACCAATTCCTCCATAAGCCCTTTCAGATTTCTCCACTTTGCTGTTGACTCTACTCCAGTGCCGGAATCATCGAGTCCCGCAACGACAGATACACACACACACGCACACATATATGGGTTCGAGGCGACGGAATCATATCGCGAGCTCGGAGCCCCTCCGCGCAGGTCGACGGCATCGGAAACTTGCCTCTGGTCTCGCCGGTAATGCCATGTTTTTGTTTTTAATCGATATTATTGGGTTTTGGTATTCTATATGGGTGGTTTTGTTTTGGTTGGGTGATCCTTAGTCCATTGGATTTCAATCCAATGATCAAAAATTTTACCCGTTAATGGGGTTGAGTGGGGAGGTCTCGTTATAGAACTCCTCTTCTATTCTATGCTAAACAAAAAACAAAACAAAAACAAAAAAGGCTTAAAATCTGCTGGCATTCCTGATGATCACACTAAATCTAATTAAAGTTCTGTTTGGTTCATTAATTTAATTGAAGATAAAATTTTTAAGTTGAAATTTATTAAATTTTTAAAAATTAATTATAATTTTTATTGATTTTTTTAAAAAAAATTAAGATTAAAAATTTGAATTACAATTGAAACACCAAATAAAAGCTAAAACTTTCCAAAGATTTTGGATCATTGAAGTTTTGACGCTAGAATCAATTAAAAACTACAAAAGAGGAAAAATTTAGAAATCATGAAAATCTACACATGAAATTATCAAAATTAACTGACTTTTCTCATAGATGATATTAGAAAATGAAAATACTTAATATTGATAATGAAGATAATAATGATTAATTATCACTCGATTATAAATTTATTCAAGTCAGGGTTATTTTACATCACGCATTTACTAAATCATTTTCATCCAATTTTTTAGTGCTTTTAAATTTTATGGAAAGATCTTAACCGCCAAATTAGTTCATATCAGGAAACTTTTCAAAGGAGCCAAATTATGTAACATGTGTTTCCCTTATTGCCGGTTAAATTTCCCTCTCAAGATTAAATCTTGAGAAAGAGAACCCATGATGTTATACTATCAGATGTATATATTGAGGATTTAATCCTCAATATCTTATTGGAGGAATTGATTAAAAGTTATCAATCATGTCATCATGACATCGAGACTATACTCTCAAGGTTGAGGGTCGAAAAGTCGTGGCCCAACCTTGAGTCCCTAGTCAAATGGATGACACATATCTTTGGCTTACAAGGAATATTAAGGTTTTCCCCTTCGTTTCCAATAAATAAATCCTTGAATATTTCTAATGATAACATATTTCTAATTATAACTAAACGATAACGTGTTTGGATTCTCTTGTTGGCCACTTTCCAAGTAAAAAAGGAAACTTGGAACCACATTTTTCATTCTTCATACTTTTATTAGAATTTATTGTTCTTGTTTTGCTTGACTTGAACATGAAAAGACCTTTTACAAGTATACTCTCATGTCTGTCTTGATGGAGAAGTACAAGATGGGAACGATGTTTGATGTTGTGATTTGCACTCCACTAATAAGGATGTAAAGTATCCAATAGTTACTTACTTGCTTAACCGAATTAGCTTAGAAACTAATTTTCTTACACTCGGGGCATTTAATTCCAACTGGCTGGTTTTTTTTTTTTTTTTGGCGATCGACGATTGGAGCTAGTGACCACGCGCCAGTTACCTATAGCCAGATACCTAACTTAGGACAATAATTTTGCAAGTTGTAACTCAGGACAAATCTACATGTTTTGTTCCAAAGTCTAATTAAGAAGTTTGTTATAAGATTTTGTGGTCCAGGCCTAAACTCTCTATAATATGTGGATCCCACTAAATTCTCAAGAATTATTTTGTAGATAAACACATTATTATATATATGAGAATGGAAATTACTCTATCTTTTACTTTCTTCTTTTATGCTAAAAGCACCTTAAAATTTGTATGACATTCACGATGTTCACACTGAAATCTAATTGAATCTTTTCACAGATTGTGGAAGATCATTGAAGTTTTAGATGGGCTAGAATTAGTTGAAAACTACAAGAGAATGACGATTTGAAAATGATTATAATCTACATTTGAAATTTACCAAATTATCTTATTTTTCTCATATAGGATATCAGAAAATGAAAAACTTAAAGATAAAGAAGATAATAACAATGAGTCACCGGCCACTCAATTATAAATTCATTCAAGTCATTGTTGCGTTACATCATGCATTCATTGAAATATTTTCATGGAATTGTAAGGTAGTGGCCTCCAATTTTCTAATCCTTTTTAATTTTTTTAAAAATATATTAGCTTCCAAATCCGTATATGTTGGGGAATATTTTCCTATAGAGCGAAACATGTGATACGTGTTTCCCTCGATACTGATATAATTTCCCTCTCGATGCTGGACCTTGCCAATGAACATGAATTGGAGATAAAATATACCAATAGTAATAACCTTTGACATTGTACTAACACATGTACATACTACATATTGATGATTGGATCGAATTCCCAACATCTTGATGGTGGGATTAATTAAAAGTCATCAAGTATGTCATCATAACATCAAGGGCCCGACCTCAAGTCTTCGGTCAAAGGACATCACGTATCATTGTTTTATAAGGAGTGTTAAGGAATTTCCCTCGTCATTTCTAAAAATAAATTCCCAATTGTAGCTGACAGATGATGTGCTTGGATCCTTTTATTGGCAACTTTCCAAGTAAAAAAGAAAACTTGGAATCACATTTTCATTCTCCATACTCTTATTGAAATCTATTATTCCCTTTTGTTTGCCAGACTTGAACGTCAAAAGACCTTTTATAAGTACATTCTCAGTGCCCATATTTATGTAGAATGATTGAGACGTAAAGGATGTTTGATATTATGATTTTCACTCTAAAAATAAGGATGAAATATATCCAATAGTTACTTAACCTAATCAGCTTTGAAACTAATTATTATTTTTATGGATATGCCATATTTCAATTGGTTGGTTGAATGCGTCATTTTTCCTTTTTTTTTTTTCTGAAACTTAGGACAATGAATTTGCAAGTTGTTTGAATTTTATTATTTGTATGGATAAGCCCTATGTTCTAATTATTATCTCTTCTCGGGTGATTTTTATAATTGCCTCTCCAAAATAAAACATTTTTGAATTACTGCTTTTATTATAATAGATTTAGTTTTCTTAACTCCAATTAAATGATTATATAAAGAGTCAAAAATCCAAACAAGCATGCAAAAACTTAAACATGTCTATTTAAGAGGTCGTTTCACAACTATTTCAAAAAAAAAAAATTTATAAATTTCATAGTGTTTACTTACCTATTAACAAGTGTAATGAATTACAATCCAGTTTCATTTCTAGTACAAAACTTAAGAATAAGAATCTTAATAATGCAATTACTAATGCCCATTTACATAATTAAATAAACATGGAGTTATTTCATATAAACTTGTTAAGAGTATATAAGTAAATTTAGTACTCAATCCATTTTACTTTAAATCAATACCAGAAGGGTGTAAATATTGACATCACATTTCCTTATTTTTTATATCGTGTTGTGCCAATTAAACTTTTATAAGTGATTATGTAAGTAAACAAAATATTAGATATTTCCAGCAAAAAAACACAAGATTAGATAAAAACGACAATCACTTGTTATTTTCCCCTAATCTATTATATGAAATAAAAGCACCCTAAAAATCTATATGACGTTAATTACTACACGAGAATCTAACTCAACTTTTTTCAAAGAGTTTGGCTAATTGAAGCTTTAGGCTTTTAGAATCAGTTAAAAACGATAAGAGAGGGATCTTTAGAAATCATAATATAAATTAGAAATTATCAAAGTAGCTGACTTTTTCCATAGATGATATAAGGAAATTAAATATCTAATGATAGAAAAGATAAAAACCATGAGTCACCACTCAATTCTAAATTCATTCAAGTCATCGTTGTCTTCCATTATGCATTCATTGAATCATTCTCATCAAATTGAAAGGAAATATAGTTCCATCTAATTTTCTAATCCTATATATGTTTTTATGTAAATATATTAGTCTCTAAATTTGTTCATCTTGTATAAATCTTTCCAAAGAGTCGAATCATGTGACACATTTTTCACTAAAATACCGGTAAAATTTCCCTCTAGAGGCTAGACCTCGTCAATAAACATGGATCAAATTAAAAACAATTATTGTCATTGTAATAATTATAATCACAATAATAACCCTTGATGTTATACTAACACGTGTAGGATTTAATTCCCAATGTCTTGATGGAGAGATTGAATAAAAGTCATCAAAGACATCAAGACTATAGCCTCGAGGTCAAGGGTCGAAAACCCGGGGCCCGAATTCAAGTCATTGGTCAAAAGGAAAACACATATCATTGTTTTACAGGGAAGGAGTTTCCCTCATCATTTCTAAAAACTAAATTCCTAAAAACTCCTAACTATGGCCGATGGATGACATACTTGGATCCTCTTATTAGCAACTATCCAAGTAAAAAAGAAAACTTGAAACCACATTAATTTCGTTCTTCATACTCTTATTAAATTATGTTGTTCTCTTTTATTTGCTAAACTTAAATGTAAAAAGATCTTTTATAAGTACATTTCTAATGTTCATCTTCATGGAGAATGATGGAGACATAAATGATGTTTGATATTATGATTTTCACTTCAATAATAAGGATGAAATGTTTCCAATAGTTTTTTAACTCGACCGATCAGCTTAAACTCTAATTGTTCTCCTTTTTTTTTTTTTTTTTTTTTTTTTATAGATATGTCATATTCCAATTGTCGGTTCAACGTATCAAATAAACTGAAATTCTAAAGTTTCACAGAGAGTTACACCATTTTTTATTTAATCGCGATATGTCTATGTAGATTTTGCTCCAACTATGACTGGACTTTCAGATTCTTTTGAGTATATTTCTGCACAATTTATATCCACAACAGAAAATATAGTCTTTATCAGGGCTCGGCTACAAAGTGACGCCAAAACATTGACAAAGAACATAACTTTTAAAACAAAAAAGAACAAAAGGGGAAAAAAAAAAGTACAATTTTTTAGCCTGTCATATACTTTAGAGAACGGTTTTTTCTTTTTTTTTTTTTCTTTTTTTTTTAAGTATTTGCTATTACTTGATCCCTTAATGAAAAAAAAACATCAGGTAAAAATACATATATATCCCCGTATATATGAAGAAATTAGATAATTGGTAAGAGGTTGAACTTTATTCTTGTTTTTTCTTTTTTTTTTCCTTTTCCAGAAAACCCACCAATTAATCAGTAATTATTGGTCGGCATCAGTTACCAATCTAGCATGAAATTCCAAAAAATTTATCAGCCCTTTTTTTTTTTTTTTTTTTTTTTTTTTTTTTATTTTTATGAATAACATAATTTTATGTTAGATATCAATACAACACAGTTTTTAAATAACAGAAATTTCTTATTTTTTTTTAAATTAATATAATTCTGATGTCACATGACAGTTTATGTCCTAATCTTGGAGAACGGATGCATAAAGTTTTTTATCCAGCAAAAAAAAAAAATAGCAATTTGGCTGAGTCATGTCTACGGTTGCTTCTCAGAATGTTTTTGTGATGCAAGGCATGACGATTTCTATCTTTTTGTTCAAGATTGACTATCACAATCACATGTAACGTTTAGAAGATAAATGATATTTCTTTGTCTGTATCACTATTATCACTAGTTTATATTCAATTAAATGATATTTCTTTTTTCCACTTTGTTTTTACTCTGGGAATTTTGATTAAATAGTTAGCTGTTGTTGTAAGCAAAGAGAAGTAGTTACCAGGAAAATCAACTGTATGATTAAAAGTCAACTGAGTTTGACCTTTGAAACTTTTTGATTATGCTTCAATTAGAGATTACTACCCAGAAATTTCCCATGAACTGAATTATCTTTGAAATAATAACAATAAGTAAGTAAATAGTTTCTTGTTAAACCTTGTTACTTGAACCAGAAGTAAACTAATTATTTTGCTATTATTATAATAAACCTGTGAAATGATCACAAGCTCACTACTACTATATTACTGCAGATTTTTTAGCTTGCAGAGTAGGTAAACAACAATGTCTCTCCTCAAATTCAGAGACACGAGCTAAGTGGAGAGAGCGAAACAGAGCAACCATGGCGGAGAGTGCAGTAAACTTTCTAATCGAGAAGTTGGCGACCCTTTTCGAAAATAACGTGAATATGACGAGAGGGGTTCGAGAAGAAGTTGTGTGTTTAAGAGGGAGCTCGAACGGATGAGGGCCTTCTTGAAGATTGCAGATACTTATCAGGAGAGCGATGAAGAGCTCAGCGTCTGGGTTAAGCAAGTCAGAGACGTTGCACATGAAACGGAGATCTTCTTGCAGAGTACACACTTCTCCAAGGACATGATCACGGAACCGGATTCTATGACTCTCTCTGTAGATTGGCCTGCTGTATAAGGAATGTGAAAGCTTGTTACCGGATAGCAGCTGACTTGAAAAGCATCAACCTGAGGCTTAGAAAGATCAGCGAGGTTCACAGGAGGCTTAGTCATAAGTTCAGTAGAGTGGAACAAGGTTTGGGCTCAGCCGGTGGTCTCAACACATGGGAGGATCGTCGCGATGATGCCCTTCTCCTAGACAAATCTGATTTGGTGGGAATTGACGAGCGCAAGAAGCAGCTTGTTGGGTGGCTGATCAAGGGAGGTTCGGGACGTGAAGTTGTTTCTCTGGCTGGACAAGTAGGGATGGGGAAGACCACCTTGGCGAAGCAAGTCTATGATGATGCAGAAGTGAAGAAGCATTTCAAAGTGCGTGCATGGATCACTGTTTCTCGATCTTTTCAAATAGGAGACCTCCTCAAGGACATGGTTGGACAACTTTACAAGGCAATAAAAAGAAGGGTACCACCTGCAGTTGACAGCATGAGCAACAATCGGCTGAAGACGACGATTAAGGAGCTGCTGCAGAGAAGAAAGTATTTAATCGTTTTGGACGATGTGTGGCAGATACATTCCTGGTGTGCAGTACAATATGCTCTGCCTAATAATAGCTTTTGCAGCAGGGTTGTGCTCACCACTCGAAATACCGAAGTAGCCTCCACCGCTGTGATGGAGTCCGAAGGCAAGACGTATAATCTGGAGCCATTGCCACCATCAGAGTCTTGGGACCTTCTCTGCAAGAAGGCATTCCAAGGCAATACTTGCCCTCCTCACTTGGTGGAAATATGTAGGTCCATTTTGAGAAGATGTGAAGGATTACCGCTTGCGATTGTGGCTATCAGTGGTGTTCTGGCTACCAAAGACACACGAAGGATTGATGAATGGAATATGGTTGCTCGTAGTCTTGGTGCAGAAATCGATGCCAATGGCAAGCTGAAGAATTTAAGAGTGGTTCTCTCCCTTAGTTTCAATGATCTGCCCTATTATCTCAAGTCATGTTTCTTGTACCTGGGCATCTTTCCTGAGGATCATCTCATTGAACGTATGAGGCTAATCCGGATGTGGGTAGCGGAGGGATTCATCGAAGCAAAAGAAGGCAAAGTATTGGAAGAGGTTGCAGATGATTATCTCAATGAACTCTTGAACAGAAGCTTGATGCAAGTGGTAACTACTACAAGCGATGGAAGGGCCAAAACGTTTCGGATCCCTGACCTTCTCCGGGAGATCATCATTTCAAAATCAAGAGATCAAAACTTTGCCACGGTTGTGAAAGAGCAAAATGTGCAGTGGTCTGAGAGAGCTCGACGCCTATCAATACATTACACATTGCAGCATCTGCAGCCAAATAGGTCAGTCTCCCAACTGCGCTCTCTCTTCATGTTTGACGTTGATGAGAAGTTACGCCTGCATACACTATTTCCAGGAGGTTTTCGGCTACTTACTCTGTTAAACCTAGAAAATTCCCATTTAAAGAAATTTCCTGTTGAAGTTGTCAATTTATATTGCTTGAAATACTTGAGCTTAAGGAACACCAAAGTGAGTATAGTTCCAAGATTTATTGGGAAGCTTCATAACTTAGAGACTTTAGATCTAAAGCATTCTCAAGTCACTGAACTACCTGTTGAGATACAGAAGCTCCAACGACTCCGCCATCTCCTGCTATATCGAACTCATTTCATATCTCATGAACTTTTCAACTCCAAATCTGGTTTTAGAATTATGGCGAACATAGGAGTTCTGCAATCGTTACAAAAGCTCTGCTTCATCGAGGTAAATCAAGGCAGCGGCAACATGGTGAAGGAGCTAGGGAATCTAACACAATTGAGGAGGCTAGGCATTCTAAAGCTTAGAACAGAAGATGGAAAAGATCTTTGCTCGTCTATCGAGAAGATGAGCAATCTCCGTGCATTGTCTATAGTTTCGATTGAAGAGCCAGAGATCATTGATTTGGAACACCTTTCAAGTCCTCCGGCATTACTTCAGCGGCTCTATATAAGAGGGCGTTTGGAAATGTTTCCTCACTGGATTCCATCACTCCATAGCCTTGTCAAGCTATATTTGAAATGGAGCAGGCTAAAGGATGATCCGCTGGTATATCTTCAGTACCTTCCCAATCTTGTTCATCTTGTACTATCCCAGGTGTTCACTGGGCCCCGATTGTGCTTCAGAGCTGGCGGGTTTAAAAAGCTTAAGATTATGGGATTGGACGAGTTCGATGAGCTCAAGTGCATACAAGTCGAGCTAGGAGCAATGGCATTTCTCGAAGATCTGAGTATCCGACGGTGTCAGTTTCTGGAGAAAGCTCCCTCAGGCATTGAGCATCTGATGAAACTGAAATTCCTTGAGTTTATCGATATGCCTGCAGAACTATTCAACACTCTTCGTCCCAATGTAAAAGATAGCGAGTATTGGAGAGTGGCTCACATCCCAGAAGTGTACTCAACTTGCTGGAGAGATGGAGGGTGGAAAGTCTACCCCTTGGAGAGTTGGACTAACGGTGAGAATTGTCCCCTGCCAAGCACTGTGAAAAAGACCGATGAGCTTCAAACTCGTTGGAAATAAGACTGCTCTTGCAGGTGGGTATTCTCTGGCTTATGGTGATATCTGTAAATAAAATGTATAATACTTGTGATGCTAAAGCCACATGAACCTTGTACCTGTAAATTCTTCAGCTGATGGTGTTGTAAATGACATGTACAAAGTCCTTATACGTCAAATAGCTCCTAAGTTGTAAAGCCTCTACCTCTGATATTGTAAATGTTTTGTACATAGTCTTGTTACATTCTCGAAGTTTGTAAATACTTGAGAAAAGTAACAATAATAATCTTTATTTACAAGTATCATGAGGGAGCAATTTTAGCATTGATCATTGTTGCCAAAAGGGTGTTAGAATTGACATTTTAAATTGTGTTGCGCCATTAAATTCTCATTTCTTTCCTTTTCGTTATTATGTGAAATAAAAGTACCTTAAAATCTGTAACGATACTATATTAGACTAAAAACCAACTTAATTTTTTTCAAAGAGTTTGGCTAATTGAAGTTTTAGTTGAACTAGAATCAGTTGAAAACTATAAGAGATGAACAATTTGGATGAATATCTCATACTCTTGGATTTTGATTAATCGTAGAGAGTGAGGGGCAATTTTACAATCTTCATACTGATTTCTTGGCTTAAGATATATATATATATATATATATATATATTTTATCTTTATGTTTATTTTATTTTTCAGTTTCTTTTCCATTAGAAAAGTTTGAAGATATTTCTTATCAGCCTAAATAATAGGTTATGGATTCTAGAATTACAAGAAAACATCTTATATGTGCGCATATATATTGTTGACGTACAAGGCATAGAAAAAATTAAAAGACAAAAATAAATTGGTACAAGAGGGAGATGTGAGCAAGTGTGAGAACGTAGAATAGCCAAGTGGATTTATGTAATCCATTAGTTCTAATATTAGTGAACAAAGAGTAGTTTGGACCAATGGATTGAAAATTTGAAGTGCAAAAACTGCAACTCTTCTTGCCACTTGTATATAATGTTACAGATATAGATATATATATATATATATTATAGATAAACACACAAATAAAAGATTAAAAAAATTTAAAAAGAAAAAGGAAAAAACAAGCAAGCAAGTTGGAACAAAAAATTTTTTTGTTTCTAACCTTATTCTCCTTTCTTGATATATATTATAGAGATTAAGATAAGATATCTAAAATATACATTCGATACGGTTAATAAGTTAACAAAAATCACAGATATAATTATTTTTCTTTCCAAATTGTATATCCATTATTACTCCATCTTCCTCCAATACATGATATACACTATGACTTACATCAGGACATGTCATCATGTGTATCAGAATGTAAAGAGAAAGGTAATAAAATTAGAAAGAGAAAACAAGAAGTATGAGAACTAGTAGTTCATTTTACTTATCTATTAGCAAGTGGAAAGGGAATTACAATCCAAATAAACAGAAAATTTTCGATTCAATTACCAAAACGTCTTTATACAGATCATGTAAACTTATTGGTCAATTCTACGATGAGAGCTTATAATTTTATCCTATCACTACGGTAAAAATTTTTGGACCATCGATATATTTTTGATGGCTCATATTAGAAAGATACACCAAATAATTATAGGGCATACTAGATTAAAGGTCTGTTTGATATTCAATCTCAAACTAAAATTTCCATATCAGTTTTTGTCTTTTTTTGAAAAAGTGTTTTGTCTTTTCTAAAAATTTTTTTTATCTTTTCTGAAAAATCAACAAAAATTATTATTGAAACTTAAAATTTTCAAGTCAAACTCATTCACCAAACGGACCATAATCCTTATTTTTAATTTTCATAATTTACAAAATATTTTAAAAACATTTAAAAAAAAAAAAAAAACTCCAGCCGGAGAAACCCGAAGGAAAATCCGGCAGTCCGACCACCGACCACCCACCATCACCTTGCCCTCCCAAACTTGCCTACACTTGCTGACCACCCTGCCGCCGTGCAAAGGCGGCCCTGAGACCACGACGGCGGCCATGGAATCTCGGCAAACACAGATCTCTATCCCATGGCTTCCAAACGCTGCCGATCAAATCCCTCCTCAGATAGCAATCCTCCTTTGCCTGCCGACAACTCCCTCCTCAAATTCAAATCTATCTCCAAACACTGGCTCTCCCTTATTTCCGACCCCAGTTCCGCCGCAGTTCCATCCCCACCCCCTTTTCCAGCATCTTCTTCTCACGCTCTTCGAGGAACATCGCCAGAATCTCCGAGTTCGACTTCCTCAACCTCAACCTCACCAATTCCTCCATAAGCCCTTTCAGATTTCTCCACTTTGCTGTTGACTCTACTCCAGTACCAGAATCATCGAGTCCCGCAACGACAGATACACACACACACACATATATATATATATATGGGTTCGAGTCGACGGAATCATGTCGCTAGCTCGGAGCCCCTCCGCGCAGGTCGACGGCATCGGAAACTTGCCTCTGGTCTCGCCGGTAATGGCATGTTTTTGTTTTTAATCGATATTATTGGGTTTTGGTATTCTATATGGGTGGTTTTATTTTAGTTGGGTGATCTTTAGTCCTTGGATTTCAATCCAATGATAAAAAAATTTTACCCGTTAATGGGGTTAAGCGGGGAGGTCTCATTATACAACTCCTCTTCTATTCTTTGCTAAACAAAAAACCAAAAAACAAAAAATACAAAAAAAAAAAAAAAAAAGGCTTAAAATCTATTGGCATTCCTGATGATCACACTAAATCTAATTAAAGCTTTGTTTGGTTCATTAATTGGAGATATAATTTTTAAGTTGGAATTTATTGAGTTTTTTAAAATTAGTTATAAATTTTATTGATTTTTCAGAAAAAACAAAAATTAAGATTAAAAATTTGAGTTACAATTAAAACACCAAACAAAAGCTAAAACTTTCCAAAGATTTTGGATCATTGAAGTTTTAACGCTAGAATCAATTAAAAACTACAAGAGAGGGAAAATTTAGAAATCTTGAAAATCTACACATGAAATTATCAAATTCACTTACTTTTCTCATAGATATATTAGAAAATGAAAATACTTAATAATGATAGTGAAGATAATAATTATGATTCATCACTCAATTATAAATTCATTCAAGTCATGGTTGTTTTACATCATGCATTTACTAAATCATTTTCATCCAATTTTTTAGTGCTTTTAAATTTTATGAAAAGACCTTAACCACCAGATCAATACATATCGGGAAACTTTTCAAAGGAGTCAAATTATGTAACATGTGTTTCCCTTATTACCAGGTAAATTTCCCTCTCAAGATTCAATCTTGAGAAAGAGAACCCATGATGTTATAGTATCAGACTAGTGTTATGCCCGTGCGTTGCACGGGGGAGAGAAGAAAAAAAAATGAAAAAAATTAATAAATATATAATAAAAACAGTTCATTAAAATATAGAGTAAAATTACATTAAGTTTGTTTTTTAGTATTTACTATTATGATATTAAAGTACATATATTCATGTTTATATTAAAATATCTTAGTTATATATGTTTATAAACAAAAGTCTTGCAACTCAGATAGTTTTGCTAAGTTATCGTCAACCACGTTTAATCTTCTTCCACTCAGATATATGTTTATATATTTTTGTCTATTTTTTTAAATTTGTTGTTAATTTTATTTTATAACACATATTATATTATTAAATACATGTCATATTATTAAGAGCAAAAATTTGACAAATATTAAGGAAATATATAAACAAATATGATATTTTTTTCATTTAATTTTAGTTAATTATAATTTATGATATTTTATGAAAATAATAATCTATATTTAAATTTTCTAAGTTTTTTTTTTTCCATAAAAAAGTTATATTGATTACATTAAACAATAACTGAACTAAGTAATTTATGTTGTTCATAACTATCAATTTTCTACAATACAGATTCAAAGTAACACATATAGAAAATTAAGGGGGGGAAAATTCCGAGAACCCACAAAAAATATAAAAGCCATTGGAAAATTTACAAAATTGTAAAAGAAAAAAAGAAATTAATTTTCAACAAAAACAAATAACAAAAACTGAAACTCTAAAAAAAAAAAAATCATACAACAACAAAATAAAAAAAAGAACAATAAACACCAAAAAAAATCCCTAAAATAAGATCCAGAAAATGAAAAAAAAAAAAAAAAAAAAAACCGACCATGGGAAAAATGAAGTAAGACAATCAATGAAGATGGTAACAAAAACCGAAAAAAACGAAAATATTATACCTAAAATCAAACCCTAAAAATCTGAAACAATAAACCCATGAAGGGAAAAAAAAAAAAAAAAAAGATCAGTAAACACAATAAGCAAAACCAAGATCTAGAAATTTAAAACCCAAATGGATGAAATCAATAAACAAACGAATAAAAACCAAGAAATAAAAATAATAACAAACATAAAAAAAAAAACCCCCCAAAATAAAAGCCTAAAAATCTGACAAACAAATCCACCAGAGGGAATAAAAAATGCAGGTGAAAATCCGTGAACACAACCAC
Organism: Ficus hispida; assembly: GCA_025413025.1. Taxonomy (NCBI): domain Eukaryota; kingdom Viridiplantae; phylum Streptophyta; class Magnoliopsida; order Rosales; family Moraceae; genus Ficus; species Ficus hispida. Next base: position 27,070,910 of record CM046372.1, read on the forward strand.
AAAAACCAAGAGGTAGAATTTGAAAATCCAACAAAAAAAACCGTTAAATAGATCACAAAAAATCGAAGAAAATAAACCCACCAGATGAGAAAGAAAATAAATGTAAAGAGAGAAAGAAACAGAGAGGAACGAAGAAGAATACCAAAAAAATGTAAACAGAGAAAAAAAGAGAGAGAAAGGAGCGAACTAAAAGACCCAAAAAAAATGTAAAGACAGAAAGAGAAAAACAGAAGAGCAAAGAAGAAGATCCAAAAAAAAAATGTAAAGAAAGAGAGAGAGAAAAAAAAGGAGCGAAGAAGAAGAACCAAAAGAGAGAGAGAGAACCAAAGTAAAGAAACAGAGAGAAAGAGAGGAGCGAAGAAGAAGACCCAAAAGAGAGAGTGAGGACCGAAGAAAGGAGAGAGAGAGAGGACCGAAGAGAGGAGAGAGAGAGAGAGAGAGAGGAGCGAAAAAAAAAGCCCAAAAAAATATAGAGAGAGAGAGAGAGAACGGCAGAGAGAGAAGGAGGAACGAAAAAAAATAGAGAGAGAAAGGGCAAGAGGCAATGGGCGGCAGCAGGAAGAAGAAAGGTGAAATAAAGGTTTGGAGGGCAAAATCGTCCGCGCACTATTCCAAGGGTGAAGAACCCATTCGGCAGCCAAGGAGAGGGGGGCAAAACGGTAATTCCACTGTGCAACACTTTTGCACTGTTCGAGGCTGTGGAACACTGTAGCAACAGCGCGAAAAACGGAGCGCATGCACTGTTGGACACTGTGCGGTACTGTAGCGAGGGGCGCGAAAACCGGGGTTGTGCACTGTTCATCACTGTGCGGCACTGTTCATCACTGTGCGGCACTGTTCATCACTGTGCGGCACTGTAGCTCTAACGTGAAAATGAGAGGGAAGGAGGGAAAAAACACTGTTCATCACTGTTACGGTAACAGTAAAACCCCCTTTTGTTTTAGTATATGTATATAATGTGTATAATGAGGATTTAATCCTCAATATCTTATTGGAGGAATTGATTAAAAGTTAGCAAGCATGTCATCATGACATTGAGACTATACTCTCGAGGTCGAGGGTCGAAAAGTCATGGCCCAACCTCGAGTCCCTAGTCAAATGGATGACACATATCTTTGGCTTACAAGGAATATTAAGGAATTTTCCCCGTCGTTTCCAATAAATAAATCCCTGAATATTTCTAATTATAGCATATTTTCAATTATAACTAAACGATAACGTGTTTGGATTCTCTTGTTGGCCACTTTCCAAGTAAAAAAGGAAACTTGGAACCACATTTTTCATTCTTCATACTTTTATTAGAATTTGTTGTTCTTGTTTTGCTTGACTTGAACATGAAAAGACCTTTTACAAGTATACTCTCATGTCTGTCTTGATGGAGAAGTACAAGATGGGAACGATGTTTGATGTTGTGATTTGCACTCCCCTAATAAGGATGCAAAGTATCGAATAGTTACTTACTTGCTTAACCCAATTAGCTTAGAAACTAATTTTCTTACACTCGTGGAATTTAATTCCAACTGGCTGGGTTTTTTTTTTTTTTTTTTTTTTTGGCTAGAAATTCCAATTGACTGGTTGAATGTATAATTAATGACTAACGACCATGTTCTCTGAAAAACAAAGAAACAGACAAACAAACAAAACAAAAACATATTGTCGTCTCACCTAATCTCTCTAAAAAAAATGAAGAAGGAAGAAGAAATGTATAACTTAATAACAAAAACTGCAAATTCTATTGACCATTAAAAAGTATACAATTCTTATTTTTATTGCATGCTCTCTCTGTTTTTTTTTTTTGCGCCCCCCCCCCCCCTCTCCTTTCTTTTTTAAGAAAATTTCCCAATTAGCAACCCTTTTTTCCTATATAAAAAATTGTCAACCTTTTTTTTTTCCTTCTTTAAAATATTTGGCATGCTTTTTTTTTTTTTTTGCAAGTTTCAGAATTGTATTACTATTTTTAAATAAAATATACTATCATACCATACACATTTTATCAAATATCATTAAAACCAATAGTGACTACCAACAATATTGGTCTCTAACTCCGATCGCTGGCACCGGTTACTGAAACATTCTACTAGTGGATCTTTTACTGGAATTTTTTTTTTCATTTTCAACATAGATGGCCAGACGTATCCGGCTCTGGTTACCGAATATACTAGTCAAATATTTTGGTTCTTCTACTATAATTTTTTTTTTTATTTCCAACATAGATGACAGGCTTTGGCCATGGTCATAGGCGCCGGTCGCCAAAACATTCTAGTAGAATATTTTGGATATTGCGTCAGAATTGTTTTTTCAACAAGGATGACCGGACATCTCCAACTCCTATCGCCGGTGCCGGGCAGAGAAATTCCGTGATCTATGTTGAAAATAAAAAAATATTCTACTAGATCAACAAAAATATTCTAAAATATTTCGGTGATCAACGATTAGAACCAGTGACCCCGCGCCAGTTACCTATAGCCAGATACTTAACTTAGGACAATAATTTTGCAAGTTGTAACTTATGACAAATCTACATGTTTTGTTCCAAAGTCTAATTAAGAAGTTTTTATAAGATTTTGTGGTCCAGGCCTACACTCTCTATAATGTGTGGATCCCACTAAATTCTCAAGAATTATTTTGTAGATAAACACATTATTATATATATATGAAAATGGAAATTGCTCTATCTTTTCCTTTCTCCTTTTATGCTAAAAGCACCCTAAATTTTGTATGACATTCCCGATGTTCACACTGAAATCTAATTGAATCTTTTTACAGATTGTGGAAGATCATTGAAGTTTTAAATGGGCAAGAATTAGTAAAAACTACAAGAGAGTGACGATTTGAAAATCATTATAATCTACACTTGAAATTTATCAAATTATCTTACTTTTCTCATATAGGATATCAGAAAATGAAAAACTTAATGATAGAGAAGATAATAACAATGAGTCACCAGCCACTCAATTATAAATTCATTCAAGTCATTGTTGCGTTACATCATGCATTCATTGAAATATTTTCATGGAATTGTAAGGTAGTGGCCTCCAATTTTCTAATCCTTTTTAATTTTTTAAAAAATATAGTAGCTTCCGAATCCGTATATGTTGGGAAATATTTTCCTATAGAGTGAATTGGAGATAAAATATACCAATAGTAATAACCTTTGACGTTGTACTAACACATGTACATACTACATATTGAGGATTGGATCGAATTCCCATCTTGATGGTGGGATTGATTAAGAGGTCATCAAGCATGTCATCGTAACATTAGGGGCCCGACCTCAATCCTCGGTCAAAAGGACAACACATATCATTGTTTTAGAAGGAGTGTTAAGGAATTTCCCTTATCATTTCTAAAAATAAATTCCCAATTGTAGCTAACAGATGATGTGCTTGGATCCTTTTATTGGCAACTTTCCTAGTAAAAAACAAAACTTGGAACCACATTTTAATTCTCTATACTCTTATTGAAATCTATTATTCCCTTTTGTTTGTCAGACTTGAACGGCAAAAGACCCTTTATAAGTACATTCTCAGTATTCATATTTATATAAAAGGATGGAAATGTTAACGGTGTTTGATATTATGATTTTTAATCTAAAAGTAAAGATAAAATATATCCAATAATTACTTAACCTAATCAGCGTCCAATTGGTTGGTTGAATGTAGCATTTTTTTTTTTCCTGAAACTTAGGACAATAATTTTGCAAGTTGTTTGAAATTTTATTATTTGTATCGATAAGCCCCACATTCTAATTGTTATCTCTTCTCGGGTGACTTGTAGAATTGTCTCTCCAAAATATATTTTTTTTTTTATTACTACTTTAATTATAATAGTTATAGTTTTCTTAACTCCAATTAAATGAGCATATAAAGAGTCAAAAATCCAAACAAGCATGTAAAAACTTAAACAAATCCATTCAAGAGGTCCTTTTCACAATTGTTTCAATTATTTTTTTAATTTCATAATGTTTACTTACCTATTAACAATTGTAATGAATTACAATCCAGTTTCATTTCTATACAAAAATTAAGAATAAGAATTTTATTAATTCAACTACTAATGCCCATTACATAATTAAATAAACATTGAGTTATTTCATATAAACATATTAAGAGTATATAAGTAAATTTAGTACTCAATTCATTTTGTTTTTAATCAATACCATAAGGGTGTAAAAATTGACATCACATTTCTTTATTTTTTGTATCGTGTTGAGCCAATTAAACTTTTGTATGTGATTTTGTAAGTAAACACAATATTAGATAGAAACGACAATCACTTGTTATTTTTCCCTTATCTATTATGTGAAATAAAAACACCCTAAAATATGTATGTCATTAATTACTGCATGAGAATAAAATCTAACTCAACCTTTTTCAAAGAGTTTGGCTAATCGAAGCTTTAGGCTTTTAGAATCACTTAAAAACTACAAGAGAGGGATATTTTGAAAATCAAAATATAAATTAGAAATTATCAAAGCAGTTGACTTTTTTCATAGATGATATAAGGTAATTAAATATCTACTGATAGAGAAGATAAAAACCCTGACTCATCACTCAATTCTGAATTCATTGAAGTCGTCGTTGTCTTACATCATGCATTCGTTGAATCATTCTCATCGAATTGAAAGGAAATATAGTTGCCTCCAATTTTCTAATCCTATATATGTCTTTATGTAAATATACTATTTTCTATATTTGTACATGTATAAATCTTTCCAAAAAATCGAATCATGTGACACATTTTTCACTGAAACACCCGTAAAATTCCCCTCTCGAGGCTAGACCTCCTAAATAAACATGAATCAAATTAAAAACAATAATTGTCATCGTAATAATTATATATATTTGTATATATGTATATATAAATTGGTCAAGTCCTTGGTCAAAAGGAAAACACATATCATTGTTTTTGAAGGAGTGTTAAGGAGTTTCCCTAATCATTTCTAGAAACTAAATTCCTGAACACTCCTAACTCTAGCCAACGGATGACGTCCTTGGATCCTCTTATTGGCAACTTTCCAAGTAAAAAAGAAAATTTGCAACCACATTCATTTCGTTCTTCGTACTCTTATTAAATTATGTTATTCTCTTTTATTTGCCTAACTTAAATGTAAAAAGACTTTTTATCAGTATATTTTTTATATATATCTTTACAGAGAATGATGGAGACGTAAATAATGCTTGATGTTTTGATTTTCACTCCAATAGTAACGATGAAATATTTCCAATAGTTTTTTAACTCGACCCGATCAACTTAAAACCTAATTATTCTCTTTTTTTTTATATAGATATATCATATTACAATTGGTTGATTGAGCATATCAAATAAACTAGAATTTTAAAGTTTCACAGAGAGTTACATCATTTTTGTATTTAATAGCTGATGTGTATTTATAGATTTTGCTCCAAACTATGACTAGACTTTGAGATTCTTTTGAGTATATTTCTGGACAATTTATATCCACATCAGAAAATTTAGTCTTTATCAGGGCTAGTCTACAAGTGACGCCAAAACATTGACAAAGAACATAACTTTTAAAACAAAAAAGAACAAAAGGGCAAAAAAAAAAAAAAAAGTACAATTTTTTAGACTGTCATATACTTTAGAGAACGGATTTTTCTTTTTTCTTTTTTCTTTTTTTTTAAGTATTTGCTATTGCTTGATCCCTGAATGAAAATAAAACATCAGGTAAAAATACTTATATATCCCCGTATATATGAAGAAACTATATAAAACGGTAAGAGGTTGAACTTTTCTTCTTGTTTTTTCTTTTTCTTTTTCTTTTTTTTTTTTCAGAAAACCCACCAATTATTCAGTAATTATTGGTTGGCATCGGTCACCAATCTAGCATGAAATTCCAAAAAATTTTATCTGCCCTTTTTTTTTTATTTATGAATAACATAATCTTATGGTTGGATATCAATATAACACAGTTTTTAACCGATAAAAATTTTTCATACTCTTCTTGATTTGATATCATTTTGAGATTACATGATGGTTTATGCCTTAATCTTTGAGAACGGATACATAAAGTTTTTTATCTAGGCAAAAAAAAATATTAGCAATTTGGCTGAGTCATGTCTACGGTTGCTTCCCAAAATGTTTTTGTGATGGAAGGCATGACGATTTCTATCTCTTTTTTTTTCAAGATTGACTATTACAATCACATGTAACGTTTATAAGATAAGATCCAAATTTTTTTCAGATTCTCTGTCTGTATCACTATTATCACTAGTTTATATTCAATTAAATTATATTTCTTTTTTCCACTTTGATTTTACTCTTGGAATTTTGATTAAATAGTTGGCTGTTGTTGCAAGCTAAGAGAAGGAAGTAGTTAGTTACCTGGAAAAGCAACTATATGATTAAAAGTCAACTGAGTTTGACCTTTGAAGCTTTTTGATCAGTTGCCTGCCAGATATTCGACGTTATGCTTCAAATAGAGATTACTACCCAGAAAATTCCCATGAACTGAATTATCTCTAAAATAATAATAATAAGTAAATAAATAGTTTCTTCTTCAGCCTTGTTACTTGAGCCAGAAGTAAACTAATTATTTTCTTATTATTATAACAAACCTGTGAACTGATAACTAGTTCACTACTACTATATAATTGCAGATTTTTGAGATTGCAGAGTAGGTAAACAACAATGTCTCTCCTCAAATTTAGAGACACAAGCTAAGTTGGGAGAGTGAAAAGAGAGCAACCATGGCGGAGAGTGCAGTAAACTTTCTAATCGAGAAGTTGGCGACCCTTTTCGAAAATAAGGTGAATATTATTAGAGGGGTTCGAGAAGAAGTTGTGTGTTTAAGAGGGGAGCTCGAACGGATGAGGGCCTTCTTGAAGATTGCAGATACTTATCAGGAGAGCGATGAAGAGCTCAGCGTCTGGGTTAAGCAAATCAGAGACGTTGCACATGAAACGGAGGATCTTCTTGCAGAGTACACACTTCTCCAAGGACATGACCACGGAACCGGATTCTATGACTCTCTCTGTAGATTGGCCTGCTGTATAAGGAATGTGAAAGCTTGTTACCGGATAGCAGCTGACTTGAAGAGCATCAACTTGAGGCTTAGAAAGATCAGCGAGGTTCACAGGAGGCTTAGTCATAAGTTCAGTAGAGTGGAACAAGGTTTGGGCTCAGCCGGTGGTCTCAACACATGGGAGGATCGTCGCGATGATGCCCTTCTCCTAGACAAATCTGATTTGGTGGGAATTGACGAGCGCAAGAAGCAGCTTGTTGGGTGGCTGATCAAGGGAGGTTCGGGACGTGAAGTTGTTTCTCTGGCTGGACAAGGAGGGATGGGGAAGACCACCTTGGCAAAGCAAGTCTATGATGATGCAGAAGTGAAGAAGCGTTTCAAAGTGCGTGCATGGATCACCGTTTCTCAATCTTTTCAAATAGGAGACCTCCTCAAGGACATGGTTGAACAACTTTACAAGGCAATAAAAAGAAGAGTGCCACCCGCAGTTGACAGCATGAGCAACAATCGGCTGAAGACGACGATTAAGGAGCTGCTGCAGAGAAGAAAGTATTTAATCGTTTTGGATGATGTGTGGCAGTTACATACCTGGCGTGCAGTACAATATGCTCTGCCTAATAACAGCTTTGGCAGCAGGGTTGTGCTCACCACTCGAAATACCGATGTAGCCTCCACCGCTGTGATTGAGTCCGAAGGCAAGACGTATAATCTGGAGCCATTGCCACCATCAGAGTCTTGGGACCTTCTCTGCAAGAAGGCATTCCAAGGCAATACTTGCCCTCCTTACTTGGTGGAGATATGTAGGTCCATTTTGAGAAGATGTGAAGGATTACCGCTTGCGATTGTGGCTATCAGTGGTGTTCTGGCTACCAAAGACACGCGAAGGATTGATGAATGGGATATGGTTGCTCGTAGTCTTGGTGCAGAAATCGATGCCAATGGCAAGCTGAAGGATTTTAAAAAGGTTCTCTCCCTTAGTTTCAATGATCTGCCCTATTATCTCAAGTCATGTTTCTTGTACCTGGGCATCTTTCCTGAGGATAATGTCATTGAACGTATGAGACTAATCCGGATGTGGATAGCGGAGGGATTCATCGAAGCAAAAGAAGGCAAAGTATTGGAAGAGGTTGCAGATGATTATCTCAAGGAACTCTTGGACAGAAGCTTGATGCAAGTGGTAGCTACGACAAGCGATGGAAGGGCCAAAACGTTTCGGATCCACGACCTTCTACGGGAGATCATCATTTCAAAATCAAGAGATCAAAACTTTGCCACGGTTGTGAAAGAACAAAATGTGCAGTGGTCTGATAGAGCTCGACGTATATCAGTACATTACACATTGCAGCATCTGCAGCCAAATAGGTCAGTCTCCCAACTGCGCTCTCTCTTCATGTTTGAAGTTGTTGAGAAATTATGCCTGCATACACTATTTCCAGGAGGTTTTCGATTACTTACCCTGTTAGATCTAGAAAATTCCCGTTTAAAGAAATTTCCTGTTGAAGTTGTCAATTTATTTTACTTGAAATACTTGAGCTTGAGGAACACCAAAGTGAAAAATGTTCCAAGATATATTGGGAAGCTTCATAACTTAGAGACTTTAGATCTAAAGCATTCTCAAGTCACTGAACTCCCTGTTGAGATATTGAAGCTGCAACGACTCCGCCATCTCCTGGTATATCGAAGTGAGTTCATATCTCATGAACCTTTCAACTCCAAATCCGGTTTTAGAATAATGGCGAACATAGGAGTTCTGCAATCCCTACAAAAGCTCAGCTTCATCGAGGTAAATCAAGGCAGCGGCAACATGGTGAAGGAGCTGGGAAATCTAACTCAATTGAGGAGGCTAGGCATTCTAAAGCTAAGGAGAGAAGATGGCAAAGTTCTTTGTTCATCTATCAAGAAGATGAGCAATCTCCGCGCATTGTCTATAACTTCGGTTGAAGAGGATGAGATCATTGATTTGCAACACCTTTCAACTCCTCCAGTATTGCTTCAGCGGCTCTACCTGAGAGGGCGTTTGGAAATGTTACCTCACTGGATTCCCTCACTTCATAGCCTTGCCAAGTTGTCCTTGAAATGGAGCAGGCTAAATGATGATCCACTGGAATACCTTCAGTACATTCCCAATCTTGTTCAGCTTGTTCTATGCCAGGCATTCGCTGGACAAAGATTGTGCTTCAAGACTGGCGGGTTTAAAAAGCTTAAGATTTTGGCATTGGACGAGTTCGATGAGCTCAAATGCATACAAGTGGAGCCGGGAGCTATGGCGCTTCTTGAAGATCTAAGCATCCGACGGTGTGAGTTTCTGGAGAAGGTTCCCTCAGGCATTGAGCATCTAGCCAAGCTGAAATTGTTAGAGTTTTTCGATATGCCTGCTGAACTATTCAACACTCTTCGTCCCGACGTGAAAGATAACGAGTATTGGAGAGTGGCTCACATCCCAGAAGTGTTTTCAATTTACTGGAGAGACGGAGAATGGAAAGTCTACCCCTTGGAGAGTTTGATTGATGGTGAGAATTGTCCCCTGCCCAGCACTGTGAAAAAGACCGATGAACTTCATACGCGTTGGAAATAACTTCTCTTGAACCTCGTATGCGTATTCTCTGGCTCATTGTGATATCTGTAAATAGCATGTATCTAGTTGTGATGATATTTGTAAATCATAAAGCTACATGAACCTCGTACCTGTAAATTCTTTAGCTGATGGTGTTGTAAATAGTATGTACATAGTCCCGTTACATCAAAAAGCTCGTAAGTTGTAATGCTTCGACCTAATGGTATTGTAAATGTTATGTACATAGCTCTGTAACATATACAAAAGTTTGTAAATACTTAACAAATAAATGAAATGAAATGAAAATAAATCCACTTTCATGTATCAGGAGGGAGCAGTTTACCTTTGATAATATTTCCAATCAAGGCTAAAATTGAACCGTAAATGCAGTTCAACAGATAGCAAATTACATTGTGAAGATGTATCCGATACCAAATGAATCAGACCCGAATGTTTAATGGAAGAGAACAATGCTTACCGGGATGTGGAATAATCTCTCCAATATAATTTACATAATAGTTTTTTTAGAAAAGTGACATTAATCAGGTACTAATATCCGTACAGCATCAAGACCATATCTACTAAACCGTCTGCTGCGTCGCAAAATTTTGCTGCTTAAGGCGACTTTTAGCAGCCCATCAAAATTAACAACTAGAGCTCTTTAGCCAAAAGAAAAGGGGTGATTCCTAGCTCTAAAACTCCAGTTTCCGATTGCTATTTCAACGGCTAACATTAACTAAACAAAAATCTACAAATGCCTCAAGAAGACACCAAGATATTCTATGATCTGCTATCTCCCATGTATGTAAAAACCCTTTTTTTTTTCAAAAACTAGATAAAAACCGACCTAAATAAACACCTTCAGATTTCCACTTCATCTTAACCATGCCATCAAACCGGCCGCTTGTTTGATCGTTTCTCGACAACTTGTTGGCAATGTCGATGGTCAGCTAGCCATGTCTCCGCTTTTCGTCAATAATTGCAAGGCAGTGGCAGAATATGCAGGGTTCGATACAAGTCTATTGAGAAGAATTAGAGCCTCTCGCATTAGCAATGTCCTGCAGAATAACGTTACCGCAAATATTAATACAAATCGTCAAGTGGAAGAAATAGATAAACATCTTGAGAAAAAATGGTAAAAAGGAAAAGAAACGAATGCAAACATTAACATTCATGCACAAAATGGAGAAGTAAAAATTCTAAGCAGTGATCTTTTGAAATGTTTGGAAGCCAATTACAATTATGCAGAATTACTATGAGTAAACCTGGTACTTGGTTGCAATAATCCAACAATAATAGAAGTTTTTTACTTTAAAAATGTCGAGTGCAAACAAATTATGAAATTTTTTATCTTGCAATGGTACATGGAATCAAAACAACATGTACACGCCTACACCAACATTAAAGAACATGCCGGCCGATTCGCAATAACGTTTACTTCTATGTCCATCTCTGACACCAATACTTGCAGAATTAGCATAAGAAAGTTTGCATCTTTAGATAGCTTGTGACTAAAAAATAATAAATTATTATCGTATCATGAATCATTGTTTTGAAAAGGGTGTAAGAATTGACATCACATTTCCTCATTTTCGTATCGTGTTGCGCTCACTAAACTCTCATTAACTCTTCATAGTGATTTTGTTTATCAGATAGGAATGGAAATCACTCGTTTTTCTCCCTTTCGCTAATATCCTTTAATTCTGTGTGACATTACTACATCATGCTAAAATCTAACTCAACCTTTTTCAAAGAGTTAATTCAGCTAATTGAAGTTTTAGATGGACTAGAATCAATTGAAATCTACAAGAGAGGGACAATTTAAAAATCATAATCTAAACTAGAAATTACCAAATTAGCTAACTTTTCCGGGAGATAATATCACAAAATGAGATGTCTAATAATAGAGAAGATAATAACTATGAATCAACACTCAATTCTTGAATTCATTGAAGTCATTGTCGTTGCGTTACATAATGCATTCATTTAATAATTTACATCATACACTCGAGGTCAAGGGTCAAAAAACTTCCAGGTCTTCCGTCAATTGTTTTATGAGTGTTAGGAAATTTCCCTCGTCATTTCTAAAAGATAAATTCCTGAATATTCTCAATTATAACTGACGGATTACGTGTTTGGATCCTCTTATTAGCAACTTTCCTGGGAAAAAAACAACACTTAGAACCACATTTCCATTCTTCATACTCTTTACACCATTTTTGAATTCAAGAGTTGGCGTGTCTTTGCCGATTTTGCTCCATTTTCGTAGGTGTATTTATCCACGATTTATATCCACGTCAGAATATGTGGACTTTTGTCAGGGCTAGGCTACAAGAGTGAGGCCAAAACATTGAAAAAGAACATAAAATTTTAAAACATTAAAAAAAAAAAAAGGAAGGAAAAAAAAATTTGTAAATTTGTTTAAGATTTGATATCATTTACTTTGGAGAACGGTTTTATTTTTATTTTTTTAATTAGTACTTGATATTACTTGATACCTGAATGAAGACTAAAACATGTAGAAAATACATACATACATATTCATATGCATATATATATAGACACACACACATTTGAACCCCTGGCAGTGAAATTCCAAAACTTTTTATCCACCCTTTTTTTTTAATGAATAACATAATATTATGGCAGGATATCAAAAAGATAAAGTTTTTAACCAAAAAATATTTATTAAGCTTCTTGAAATTTTCTTGATATGATATTATTCCGAGGTTAAGTGACGTTTTGTGTCTACATAATTTTTTTATCCAACCAAAAAAGAAAAAAAAAAAGATTAAAAGATTAGCAATTTTGCTGAATCATGTCGAAAATTGCCTCTCAAGAGGTTATTATGATGCAAGGCATGACGATTTCTATCTTAATGATTTTGTTCAAGATTGACTATCACAATCCCATACACGTTTGTTCCTCTAAAGATAAGATAAGATCCAACTATTTTAAGCTTTCCTTGTCTTTACATAGTAAATAATGATGTTGTCTGCAATTAAGGGCTTTTTTTGTACATAAACCCCCTAAACTTTTTGAATTTGACAGTTTAATCCCTAAAATATTTTTCTTGACCATCACCCTCCTAAACTTATAATTTTTAGCACAATCAGTCTTCATTGCTCACATTCGTTAAATATATGATTACTTTTTGCTAGACATGATTTCCCACGTAACAAACCTAACACTTAGCTTTTTCGGTAGCAATCAAACATTCTAGCCTAGTCAATAGTACATATCTTCTTTACTAAAACCACCGTTCTATATGACAGCTCAAAAGGGGCATTGTTGGCCTTTTTTTTTTTTAACTTCAATACAATTTCATTGAAAAACGTGAACCTAATCAAATTATAACTCAAACTTGAATCTAAATTGTACAAAGAATTTGTATCGAAATTAAGTAAAATTGACTAGCAACCCCCTACTTGGGTTGTCACATGCAAGTGACGTACAAAAAAAAAAGTTCAAATTTTGATGCTAGTGAACAAAAGGATTGAATGAGCCAAAAATTTTAAGTTCAAGGATTGATTACCAAAAAAAAAAAAAAATTCAATGACCAAAATGATCAAATTCAAAAAGTTCGGAAAGTATTCATACAAAATAATCTTAATTAAATGATTTTTTTGTTTTCTTTTTTTTTTTTTATTAAATGGTTAGCTGTTGGTATACGAAAAAAGGACGAAGTTACCAGGAAAAGGAACTATATGCTTAAATGTCAACTGAGTTGAACTTGAGAAACTTTTTGATGTTGTCTACTGGATATTCGACTTTATGTTTCTGACGAAACACAACTGCCTAGACATTTCCCATGTGTTATTTGAAAATAATAATAAATAAACAGTTGCTTCTTAAGCCTTGTTACTTGAACCAGAAGTAAACTGATTATTTTGTTATTTATCAAAAGAAAACCTGTGAACTCATCACTACCATATATATAATTGCAGAGTTTGAGCTTGCAGAGTCAGTAGACACCAAATCTCTCTTTTAAAATTCAGAGACATGATCTAAGTGGAGAGAGCGAAAGAAAGTAATCATGGCGGAGAGTGCAGTAAACTTTCTAATTGAAAAGCTGACTAACCTTTTCGACAATGAAGTGAAAATGATGAGAGGAATTCGCGAAGAAGTTGTGTGTTCAAGAGGGGAGCTCGAACAGATGAGGGCCTTCCTGAGGATTGCAGACAAATATCAGGAGAGCGATGAGGAGCTCAGCGTCTGGGTTAAGCAAGTCAGAGACGTTGCACATGAAACGGAGGATCTTCTTGCGGAGTACGCACTTCTCCAAGGACATGACCACGGAACTGGGATCTATGGCTCTTTCTGTAAATTGGCCTGCTGTATAAGGAATGCGAAAGCTAGTTACCGGATAGCGGCTGACTTGAAGAGCATCAATTTGAGGCTTAGAAAGATCGGCGAGGGTCACAAGAGACTTCGTGATAAGTTCAGCAGAGTGGAACAAGGTTTGGGCTCAGCCGGTGGCCTCAACACTGGGGAGGATCGTCGTGACGATGCCCTTCTCCTTGACAAATCTGATTTGGTGGGAATTGACGAGCGCAAGAAGCAGCTTGTTGGGTGGCTGATCAAGGGAGGTTCGGGGCGTGAAGTTGTTTCTCTGGCTGGACAAGGAGGGATGGGGAAGACCACCTTGGCAAAGCAAGTCTATGATGATGCAGAAGTGAAGAAGCATTTCAAAGTGCGTGCATGGATAACCGTTTCTCAATCTTTTCAAATAGGAGACCTCCTCAAGGACATGGTTGAACAATTTTACAAGGCGACAAAACGAAGAGTGCCACCCGCAGTTGACAGCATGAGCAACAATCGGCTGAAGACAACGATTAAGGAGCTGCTGCAGAAAAGAAAGTACTTAATCGTTTTGGATGATGTGTGGCATTTGCATTCCTGGCGTGCGGTACAATATGCTCTGCCTAATAACAGCTGTGGCAGCAGGGTTGTGCTCACAACCCGTAATACCGATGTAGCCTCCACCGCTGTCATTGAGTCCGAAGGCAAGACGTATAATCTGGAGCCATTGCCACCATCAGAGTCTTGGGACCTACTCTGCAAGAAGGCATTCCAGGGCAATACTTGCCCTCCTCACTTGGAGGAAATATGCAGGTCCATTTTGAGAAGATGTGAAGGATTACCGCTTGCGATTGTGGCTATAAGTGGTGTTTTGGCTACCAAAGACACGCGGAGGATTGACGAATGGGATATGGTTTCTCGTAGTCTTGGGGCGGAAATCGATGGCAATGATAAGCTGAAGGATTTGAAAAAGGTTCTTTCTCTTAGTATCAATGATCTGCCCTACTATCTAAAGTCATGTTTCTTGTACCTGGGCCTCTTTCCCGAGGATCATCTCATTGGTCGTATGAGGCTAATCCGGATGTGGGTAGCAGAGGGATTCATCGAAGAAAAAGAAGGCAAAGTATTTGAAGAAGTTGCAGATGACTATATCAATGACCTCTTGAACAGATGCTTGATGCAAGTGGCAACAACTACAAGCGATGGAAGAGCCAAAACGTTTCGGATTCACGACCTTCTCCGGGAGATCATCATTTCAAAATCAAGAGATCAAAACTTTGCCGCAGTTGTGAAAGAACAAAATGTGCAGTGGTCTGATAGAGCTCGACGTCTGTCGGTACATTACACACTGCCGCATCTGCAATCAAATAGGTCAGTCTCCCAACTGCGCTCTCTCTTCATGTTTGAAGTTGTCGAGAAATTACGCCTGCATACATTATTTCCAGGAGGTTTTCGGCTACTTACTCTGTTAGATCTAGAAAATTCCCGTTTAAAGAAATTTCCTGTTGAAGTTGTCAATTTGTTTTACTTGAAATACTTGAGCTTAAGGAACACCAAAGTGAAAATTGTTCCAAGATATATTGGGAAGCTTCATAACTTGGAGACTTTAGATCTAAAGCATTCTCAAGTCACTGAACTCCCTGTTGAGATATTGAAGCTGCAACGACTCCGCCATCTCCTGGTATATCGAAGTGAGTTCGTATCTCATGAACTTTTCGACACTAAATCTGGTTTTAGAAATACGGCGAACATCGGAGTCCTGCAATCGCTACAGAAGCTCTGCTTCATTGAGGTAAATCAAGGCAGCGGCAACATGGTGAAAGAGCTAGGAAATCTTACTCAATTGAGGAGGCTAGGCATTCTAAAGCTAAGGAGAGAAGATGGCGAAGTTCTTTGTTCGTCTATCAAGAAGATGAGCAATCTCCGCGCATTGTCTATAACTTCAGTACAAGAGGATGAGATCATTGATTTGCAACACCTTTCAACTCCACCGGTATTGCTTCAGCGCCTCTACCTTAGAGGGCGTTTGGAAATGTTACCTCACTGGATTCCCTCACTTCATAGCCTTGCCAAGTTGTCCTTGAAATGGAGCAGGCTAAATGATGATCCACTGGTATACCTTCAGTACATTCCCAATCTTGTTCATCTTGTACTATGCCAGGTATTCACTGGACACAGATTGTGCTTCAGGGCTGGCGGGTTTAAAAAGCTTAAGATTTTGGGATTGGATGAGTTTTTTGAGCTTAAATGCATACAAGTAGAGGCTGGAGCGATGGCATTGCTCGAAGATCTGAGTATCCGACGGTGTCAGCTTCTGGAGAAGGTTCCCTTGGGCATTGAGCATCTAACCGAGCTGAAATTGCTAGAGTTTATCGATATGCCTGCAGAACTATTCAACACTCTTCGTCCCGACGTGAAAGATGGTGAGTATAGGAGGGTGGCTCACATCCCAGAAGTGTATTCAACTTACTGGAGAGACGGAGAATGGAAAGTCTACTCCCTAGAGAGTTTGAGCGACGGTGAGAATTGTCCCCTGCCCAGCACAGTAACAAAGACCGATGACCTTCATACTCGTTGGAAATAACTTTTTTTGAAGATGCGTATTCTCTGGCTCATAGTGATATCTACAAATATCATGTATATACTTTGTGATCATATTAGTAAATCACAAAGCCACATGAACCTGGTGCCTGTAAATTCTTTAGCTGATGGTGTTGTAAATGGCAACATACATAGTCCTGATACATCAAAAAGCTCTCAAGTTGTAAAGCTTCAACCTTACGGTATTGTAAATGTTATGTACATAGCTTTGCAACACATACAAATGTTTGTAAATACTTGATAGATAAATAAAAAGCAATTTACATGTATCAGGAGGGAGCATTTAGCTTTGATAATTGTTTCCAATCATTTTACAAAATTATATTTTCCTATCAAGGCTAAATTGAACCGTAAATGCAGTTCAAGAGAGAGCAATTACATTGTGAATATATATCCAATAATACCAAACAAATCACACCCGAATACGTAATGAAAGAGAACAAAGCTTACTGGGATATGGAACAATCTCTCCAATATTATTTACAAATCAATTTTTTTCAGAAGAACAATGACATTAATCAGGAATTAACATCCGTACAGCATCGAGACCAATTGTACTAAACTACTGTGGCCTCTCAAAATTTTGCCGCCCAGGGAGGCTTTTAGCAGCCCATTAAAATTAACAACTATAGCTCTTAAGCCAAAAGAAGAGGGGGTGATTCCTAGCTCTAACCCTCCAGTTTCTGGTTGCTATTTCAATGGCTAACTTTAACTAAACAAAATTTACAAATGCTTCAAGAGGATGCCAAGATATTTTATGATATGTAATCTCCCATGTATGTGAAAACCCTTTTTTTAAAAACTCGAGCTAAATCAACAACTTCAGATTTCCTCTTCGTCTTAACCATGCCATCAAACCGGCCCCTTGTTTGATCGTTTCTCGACAACCTGTTGGCAATGTCGATGGTCAAGCTAGCCATATCTCTGCTTTTCGTCAATAATTGCAAAGCAGTGGCAGAATATGCGGAGTTCGATACAAGTCTATTGAGAAGTATTAGAGCCTCTCGCATTAGCAAGGTCCTACAGAATAAAATTACCATATATAAATACATAAGCATCAGCTGGAAGAAATAGATCAATATCTAAAAGAAGAATACATACATAACATGCACGCACAAAATGGAGAACAAAAAACTAGAGCGGTATCCTTTGGAATGTTTAGAACCCTACAAAAAATTTTCAGTTTTATTATGAGTTTAACCTAGTACTTTGTGGTACATTTGCGACCAAAAAAAAAAAAAAAAAGGCACATCTAATAATCCAACTATTAAAGAGGTTTTTTACTGTACAAAAGTTAAGTGCAAACAATATGATGAGTATCATATACGGTAATGGTACATGGAATCAAAACACCGAACCAGAAACAAAAACATGAAAGCGAACAAATTATCTAAAAGAATAGAGGTGAAGAAGTTGGTCCTCATACAGGGACACAGCTACACGCATTAAGGAAAAAAAGAAAAAACTGTGTAACACGGCAGCAGACCCAAAGTTAAAGACAAAACAACATGTACACGGAGCATGCCAATTCTACACAAGAATTACCTCTCATTAAATACTTCTGGAGAATTGGTAATAACAGTTGCTTCTATGTCCATCTCTGACACCAATACTTGTAAAATTAGCATAAGAAAGTTTGCATCTTTAGATAGCTTGTGACTGACAAGGATATCAAATCCAGATTTTCCAGATGAAGCCAAGAAGGCCAGCAAAATAATCACATTCCTTCGAAGCTTCAACTCCTGAAAAGTACAGGAATCTCATAACGATAAAAGTAAACACAAAAGTTTTGATTCTATGCATGATCATATAAGTATCAACCAATATCCCATTATCCCAATTTACGTTTTATCTATTAATCAGGATTCAGGCTAATTCATTGTAAATTGAGGTTTTCTAATTTGTTTTAACCTCCCCGACTATCAAATACGCCTACCGTAATCAAAGAAGCCTAATCCTGAACAGTGAGAAAAAAAATATGTATGACTGGGGTTTTCCTCTCCCAACCCACCGCCCCCTGTTCTTGATTCTTCTCGTCTCCTCTTTCTCCTTTTCACTCTCTCCCTCCTCCATTTAGGCACTGCATCACAAAAGCATGCTTTGCAAGAAATTTATTATTGCATATCGAGTTTAACCCAGAGCACATCACGGATCCCTTGAAAGCCAAATTCAAATCTTTCAGAATCTTGGTCCTTCAGTTAATTTAAACTTCAAACCCTTCTTTGACACATATCCAACACGAAACAAATTTGTAGGAGATATGAAATTGCTCTTTGAATGACAGAAAATAGAGAGGAGATTGACAAACTTAAATATAAAAAAATAAATAACAAACAAACAAACTGGGGAAGAAAAAAAGAAAAAATCTATTACAGGTGCCCTACCTCTAAGCCATTTCCAGCACAAGATAAACAATCTGCCAAGCTCTGAAGAGTTAATGTGAATCGGAGAAAAGCTGAAGTATCTTCTGTGTTGTCATTCATGAAACCAGGAGACACTTCCCCCGAACAACCAGAGCAGAACGTGACCAGCAATTTTGGACCTTCACATGATAAAAATCACAAGCTGTTATAATCCCAATAGGCAAACATCCAAGTACACATTAAACTTCCAACACTAGCAGTATAAAAACAAAACAAGCAAAAGCAAAATAGAAGCCTGTCCTAATGGCCTAAAACAAGAATCAGGCAATGCTATGAAATCAAAACTAAAGCAGGTGAATGTAACTACAATTAAGCAGAAGATACAGCAGCTGAATCGAGTGGTTCTGCACTTGCAAGCCAGCTTCCTTTCTGAGCAATTGTGAGATGCTTTCGAACAATTGGGTATTGCCAAACCTGTTTGCAGTGACGCTTCATTAAGAATTAAACTGCAACTATTATATCACATATTAAACGAAAAAGAAAAAAAAATGCTGCACTTACTTTTCCCTATCCGTATAAGCGTTACTTCTTATTAGAATAATGTTCAAAATAGACACAGCTTCTACCCTTACAATTTCTTCCGTCTTTCTCATGGCAATTTGAAGCACTTCTTCGAAAAGAGAAAGCCAGTCTACACGAGAAACTGAAATTACAGCACCAGTATACACTGGTCCCTCCTCAAATAAAGTTCCATCGTCAAGAAATTTCATGCCACAGGGTGAACAGCCAATGAAGGACGTCTTTTCCTTGCTGACAGAAAACGTGTCCCTCTCTTTTGCAGCTCCAGATCCATTAGGATTTAGAACGCCATTTCCAGAGCAAAGCTCCTCGATCATGATATTATCCCTGAGCAGATTGCACTGGAAGATCAAATCAAAGTTCATAAGCACAGGAGCATGCAAGAAGCTAAGAGCATAGCAGCATGAAGCGTAAGCTACCCAAAACACAATTATAGCCTAACCAATCATAGGTACTCTAGTCAGAACACACTAGAATTTGCATTGGAGACAGAGTGGGTAAAAGGACAGAACGCAGAAGGTTAACAGTTGCAATTATTTCCATTATCACAAGCATTACAAAAATGCAACCACAACCATTTCCATTATTGTTGCTAGAAGTTAGTGATACCGTCGATGCAAAAAACCATCATTCCACCATCAACCACAACCGCATTTGAATGCCATCATAAACCTTACATCAAAAATATATAAATAAGGAGCAATCTTTTCCACATTGGTCAAGGGAAACCCCTAATATGGCAAATGAGCTTTGACGTGGACTTCCAAAAATTTAGCTTCGTGAAAAGAAACACAGGCTTGACCACTTCTGTTCCAAGATACAACTGTCTTCTCTTGTTTTACCAAGAGGCCTACTACAGGCAGCAAGATTCTAAAAGAAGAGCATTCAAAGAACAGCAAAATCTTTTGCGCAGTAGTGTTGTTTTTTTAAGGTCAAATGGAGCTTCAATTTTTTTTTTTTTTTTTTCCAGTTATTCTAGCCAGCATTTAGTAGTATTTTAGCCATCTTATTGTCAGTAATTTGCAATTTCATTCAGTCTCTTTCATTTGAAGATCCAGGGACCTTCTCGTAGTATTCAAGTTTGTTTTTCAGTCTAGCAGTGTCAAAGGGTCTATTTAGTTATGTGCAAAAGTAAAACCCTGAGTGTTTGCAGGCATAGACTAGCAGTAACAGCAAAGCTAACTTCACCAAAAGGTGGAAAAGTTCGAATCCCCTCACCCCCAACTTAAAGAAGAAGAAGAAGTAATACCCCGAAAACAAACAATGAATGTCTTCAAAGAAAACTCAATCGTGGACCCACACTCCTAAGATTCCAAGAATTAAATGATTCCCATTTGGTTGCCAACCATTCCACCAACACCTCAATGCCTCTATTCTTGCTGAGTTCTTAACAGACCACAACAATCTCCATATATGTGTTCTTTTTTATCTCATTACAAAACTTACATCTTTCCTCCCAATTTTAACACCACAAAATTTAAAACAGATTCAATTTACTAAGCTTTTCACCAAATGGCCTCAACATCATAGCTACCCACTAACCAATCTGCTGCTAAATTAATAGACTCTTTCTCACATTCTTATCTAGCTATTCTCACTTTCATGCTGGCCATCCCTAACCCCGACTTACTAGATAAACCAAAAAAAGGCTATTCGCAAATGATAACATTGTGGATTCCTAAAATTAATCTTGAAAAAGAATACATGTCGAAACTACTGATTCATGAAACTTCACACTTAAAAACGTTTAAGCGATACCTATAACTGTACTCAAAGAAATAACTTAACCCAATTAATTCACATTTAAGATAGCGATACCTTTCACCAGAATTTCTTACGAAAGAAAACAGGTGCTGCAGAAACATATGCAGTATATGAAGGGATTTGTGAACAATGACAACCTGTGACATAAAAACAAAACCAATTAAACTACAGTTGACAAAAGTTAGATAAACTACAAGAAGAAAATGGAAGATAATAAACATTTTAGAAAAATATAGATAGACGATTGAATAATTGATACATATATGTAGATATGTACATACAAGATTTTCAGGGATTCAGTTTCATTTCAGTCAAAGTGAAAATTGTGAAACGTGAATTCCCCAACTTACACTTTCAAGGCTACAAAGATCAAGCAATGGTTCCAACAAACCCTCCACATGTATCATTCCGCTATTGATCTGCAACAAGAGAGAGAGAGAGAGGGAGAGAGAGACAACATATTAGATAAGCACCTAAAAAAATCCATATCAAGCATTTAAAAATTAATAATAACAACAGAGAGAGCATGCATAGAACACCATATGGATGTATTTTCCCTTTCCGTTTTTTTTTCCCCTTTGGAAAGTTTCACTTACAAGTTAATTACAAACATACCTGCATGTGACAAAAATTCCTTTACAAATTTTAAGATCCATTTAATAAATGTTCATACATAATAGGCTAGATGCAAAAGGAAACCCCCTCCCCTCTTTGCCCCAAATACAAGAAGTAACAAACTGACTAACTAATATCATTGACAGAAAAAAAAAAAAAAAAAAAAATGGTAGCAAGATGTAGATCATAATAATTCCATTTTGATTGGGAAAAGTTGCATTGCTTGATTTAGAACTCGTATTATTATAAATTTAAATGTGTCACGTTGAACCATGCATGTACATGATAACCATTTGTTTCTACTTCTAGAACTCGTCTGTGGGAAAGTGCATTATTTAAACTTAAGTCATGTTTGAACTAAGCATGCATCTAATCAGTAACCACGATCTGCAGTACCTTTGTCAACACGGAATAGAGATGAGACACTTTTGCAGCTTCCAAAGTATAAGATGACTGCAAATGGTACTGTGAAACTGTAGTAGAGCGTTCACATGCTGGAGAGTCCATTCTTGTTTTGACAGCCAAATTCATACCCATGAACCCAAAAAGGACATGAAGATCTGTTTGGCAAGCCACAAGTAGATTAGAAATCATATTCCTTCCCAACATTGGGTTTACTGACAAACCCCAAATGCCTAGCAACTTCTTGGAGAGATCTCGATGAGTTGGTAGATCATCATTTAAGAATACTTTGGCACAAATCCCACCAACATCTGTTTGAACTCCTATGGCTTTACAGCTTGACGTTGCTGCTACATGAAAAATGCAAATAACTTTAAAAAAAAAAAGCAGGAAAAGAGAAATCATCAAAATACCAAAGTCCAAATGAAGCTGTCCTTCTTACTTGAAGATATAGCATTTTGAGATCGTCGAGAAATCTCAGGATGGTCCAGGCCAAGAGCCTCACCTTCTCTATCCCTGTCCCTATCCCTGTCCCACCATCATTGAAATAATTGTTTCAATCCAAATAACTTCACTTGTATGTCTATAAGCATAAAGAAAGCCTCTCAATTAATGTGAAAATATAACGTTGCCAGTTAATATATTCTCTGTATGAAGAAAATATAACAAAAGTTGCATTACTCACGAATTTGTATTTTTTGAATGGCATAGAACTGCCTCTTTTTCTTTGTTTTTGGAAGATACATTGTTTAGTTGTCCACCTTTCTTGTTTCTCTCCTTTCTTAGTTCAGAGCACTCTTGTTTCTGAAAAAAAAAAAATAATAACAACAACAACAACGCAAGTCACACAGAAGCCACAGAAATATTTCGAAAATAATACTGCATATCAATCATTAATGTCAAACGAAAATAATAATGCATATCAATCATTAATGTCAAAGTAATAATTAATCAAAATGAACATGAACGGTGTGACAGTCGGGTCAATGTTTTGAACAAGAAAAAAGCTACGACTATGCAAAATATTTGCAGAAGCAACCAAAAGTACGAATAAAAAAAAATTAATATATGAAGAAAGTACATAATACATGTGCTAAGATAAATCTAGTACACTACATGATATAGCAACGAATTAGTATTGATTATTGAAAGGTTACATTTAGCCAACAGTAAGCATGAATTGAAAAGGTCATAATAACAGCACAATGCAGTTTTTTTTTTTTTAAACAAAATAAAAAAACTTGCTATAATTGATGATGAAATCAAAAGCTAACCAAAATAAACACAGTGAGAATAAAATTAAAAAGCAAAAGCTAACCAAGAATATGATTGAGTGAATAGATCATGTGAAAAGCTACCAAACCAAACCATGAAAGAAAAACTTGTTTTGAAAAACTAATCCCTTGAAAGTAATGTTATACTTCATAGCACAGCAACCCAAAAAAAAAAAAAGTTGTATCAGCAATATAACCCAACGTAGTTCGCAATCAGGCAGTATTTTGTAATTTGCAACAAATTTTAAACATTTTAACAAGGCAAAAGCACATAAATAAAACAAAGACAGAGAAAATACTAGCCACCCAGACCCATCAGATATAAAAGTAAAAATCAAACATACCAAGTCCGAAAGCTGCTTTGACACACATCCAAGCTCCTTCTGCATTTAGAGTTCATCAAAGTCGATCAAAATTCCAAGCATTTCATCCTAAAATAAATGCGTTACTGCCATTTTGTGTGGAAAACGCACTTGGTGGCAAAATTCAAGAAAAAAGCTCACCCAAAGTTCCAACTTTTCACGTTCGTATCATACATGAGCATAACAAACAACTCATCGGAGTCCTAAAGAACTGTTACTAATTCACCAAAAAGCGATCATTTCTCCTTACAAAAACAAAATCATTAACTTTAAATCTCATATCATATCTTTTTCTTTCCGACATTTTCTCATAAACCAAACAGAAGATTTTGAAAATTGCAAACTCATAACCCCAAGTTTCAACCTTTTTACAATCAAGACATACATGATCATAACAAATAACTCATCAAGATCAGTGTGTTATTGACAAAAATGGATCGTCTCTTCTTACATATGGCAAAATCGTGGACTCTCAATCTTGTATCATCTATTTTCTTTTCCCTGATTTTCTCATAAACCAAACAGAAGATTCTCAAAACAGCGAACTCAAAAACGCAAAGTTTCAACTTTTCATACTAAAGACAAACACGATCATTGTAAAAAACAAATAATAAAAAATAAAATAAAATAAAAAAAGAACCTCATCGGATTCCATAAGAACAGTAAGTAACTGAATTAAAAAAAACATGAACTTTCCCCGACATTCGCTAATAAACCAAACAGAAGATTATCAAAACAACAAACTCAAAAACCCAAAGTCCCAACTTTTTATGCCAAAGACAAACAAGATCAAAACAACAACTCATCTGATTCCATAAGAATTGACAAAATCACGAACTTTCAATCTTGCATCATCTTTTTATCCCCAACATTTTCTCACAAACCAAACAGAAAGATTCTCAGAACAGCAAACACAAACCCTAACCTTCAAGCGCTGGATTTCAAGGTCTTTGTCGTCGAGTCCGGGGACGCAAATGGCGGCGTCGGAGGCGCGAGGAGGGGGGAGAGAGGAGGCGGGCCGCTGGGAGAGCTCGCGAGGGGGAGAGTAGGTGACATCGGCGGCGGCGTGGGGATTGGGATTGGGAATGGAAATGGGAATGGGGTTGCGGCGGGACTGCGGCGGAGGCGGCGGCGGCGGGAGGGCCGGCGAGTGGAGGAAGGGGTTGGGCGGAGGAAGAGGAAGGGATTGAGAAATGGCGGAGGAAGAGGAAGAGGAGAGGGCGAGCTCTTCGACTTGGATGAGTTGGTTGAGGAAGTCTGCGTCCCATTCTTCGAATCCTTCTTCTTCTTCTTCCTTCATTGTCTAGTCCTGTCCTTTCCTTGCTCTGCTCTCATTCACTTCCTCTCTCTCTCTCTCTCTCTCTCTCTCTCTCTTCATGTGTTTTTAGGAACGCTAAGCATGGTGTATTTTTATTTTGTCCCCCGTAAATTTATCATATACTTTAACTTACGCCTTGATTTTTGGATTTTAACAATTTACACCCAAAACTGACAACAATCTACACTGTTTGGTGCACGGTTTTGAATTGAGTATTTTTTTTTTTTTTTGGAATTGAATTGAGTTAAACGTGCGTGGGTGAGGCAATTGAAAGTGTAAAAAGTTAAAATGTGTTCAAAAACAAATATCAATATGTAGCTTCTTTCGTCTGTCTCGAAATTCTATGTAATTTAAAAAAAATTCATCTCATTTAGACTTGTATATATAAAGTTATGAACTTTGAAGTTTGAATTATAAAAAACTATAAATAGTAAAATTAAAGTTGACTTTTTAGAAAAAGATAAATATGAATTTAATTTTTTAGGTTTTAATTAAATTGAACATCGACACCAAATAAGGGCCCATTGATAACCATGCTAATATGTTGATAAAAATTAGCACGTGACTTACACATAAATCTTTAAGTAAGAGTATATAAGATTTTTATATCAATGTTAATTCAAATTTATACTTAAAAAAAGTTAATTCATAATTTTCTAATTTGATAAAACTTACGTTAAAGATTTTAACCTCGATAAATTTAGGTTACAACAAAAAAAAAATGATTATTTGTGTTGTTAATTGATGAATCATATTCATGTCACATGTCAGTTTTCTTTTTAAAAAAATAATGGGGGTAGATTGCAAGAGAAGTACAACCTTAGTGTGTATATTATCAAAATTAAAAATTTAATGTATAAATTATACCTATATCAAAAGTTTAGAGAACATTGATGTAAAAAATAAAAAATAAAAAAAGACTTATTACATTTTTGGCATAAGATAAAAACTAAATTTTTAATTATAAGTTTAAACTTTTAATGATAAGATTTATAAAATATCTATATTAAAAAAATTACAACACATAATATATAATTTTATAGTCATAAATTAATAGAACTGTTAAAATAACGGTTATTATCAATGATTGATAAGTGTACGAAAATATACTTTTCTTCGTATAATTTATTAAATAATTTAAGTTTTAATTTAGTGCTTTCATTATTTTAATTCAAAATATTTTACTTTAAAATTATTTAATTTTAATTTATTTTATTTAATAATCTATTTATATCGGGTTTATCTCATTTAGGGGTGTCAATTCGTGTCTCGTGTCGTGTTTGAATCGTGTCGAATTTTTTTCTCCCCAACCCGAACACGACCCGTGACACGAAACCAACACGAAACCGCGACACGAACACGACACGAACTCGTAACGGATTGACACGAACTTGACCCGCGACACGAACTTGACCCGAAATTGACCCGCAACACGAAATTAACACGAAATTGACACGAAATTTGACCCGAAATTGACCTGAAATTGACACGAAAAGTGGACACGAAATTGACACGAAAAAACCGGGTCCAACCCGAACACGACACGAATTTTTTTCGTATCAATTTTTCCCAATCCGAACACGACCCGCTCCCTATTTTTCCCAACCCGAACCCATGAAATTCGTGTCGTTTTCGAGTCGTATCGTCATGACGCGACCCGTATTGCCACCCCTAATCTCATTTTCCTTTAACTCCCTTTTTCTTCTCTTTTCTTTTTCTTTTTTTTTCCCCTCTTTGTCTTTCCCCCTTTTTTATTTCTTTTCTTTTCCCTTCTATCCTTCCGCTAGTGTGCCACTCCAGCAAACTTCGTCCCGTGTGCGAGAGATTTGGGCCGCATGCTTCTTGGGCCAAGTTTTCTTCCTTTTCTCCATTAGGCCCACTTGAATTGCGGCCCGTGTCTTCAGCACCAGCCGGACCAGCGCGGCTACCGCTCCAGCTGGCCTCCCGCATGTAATCAGCTGGTTGACTAATCTTTGTGGCTGATTTTGTGGGCAACTATCTCTCAAACTTGTTGGACCTCAGGCCTAATATAAGGCTAAGCTTTTGGCAAGCCGAAGGAGGCTTTTTTTCCCTTAGTCTTTGGAGTGTTTCTTTTTTGTATTTTCTTTTCTTCTTTGCATTATTTATCTCATGTTTTCTTTCTAAAATTTCGTGAGATGAATTGCAAATTAGACTAACGTTTTGGTGAGGTTAGTGATGAACTTATATGTCTAGTGATCCGATTTGAGTTTGATTTTCTTTTGGTTTGTAAAGATTATTTATTTAGTGGATTGAATCTTTTCATCTTGTCTTTTTATTCAAAATATTTTATGTCAATCTTTTATATAAATTCAATCATGCTTTGTTTATGTAATATTGTCACATTCTATTTTAACAAAGATTTATTTTATGAGTTGTTCTTTATTGTAATTTGCTAAAATCAGTACTTTATTGATTTTGGATAACTTGTAACGATAAATCTATTTGGTTCATATTGAGATTTAATCCACCAAAACACTTTTGTTATTTTTGTTGATCTTTAATTACATATTTTCTGGTTGTTCACTTGGGATGTGAAGTATGCAATTAAGTCATAAATCGAATATTAGATTAAAATTAGGGAACGAAATATATGAAGGATTCACGACGCCTTGTCTTATTTATTATTGAATTTTTCTCTACTAAAATCTTATCTTTTTCATATTTCCTTTATCACAAAAATCCACCAAAAATATCTTCTCTTTTTATTATTTTATTTCCTTGTCTTTTGAAATTTTATTTGTAACAATATTATTTATTTTTGTTGTCGTCTCTCTATAGATACAACCGCCTGATTTGTACTACAATCATCCGCTTTGCGAGTATATCTTTGGATGTTAATCAATAATATATGATAAAATGTCTTATTTTAATAATTCTTAAACTTTAAAGTGAAGATAATGTTTTATTCACGATAACTGATTAAATTGACAATATTTTAGGATTGTAAAATGATTTTTTGACGTTTTACGGTTGATGATACTTTTGACGTTGTTTCTGACATTTGATTGTAAAATGATAGACGATATTTCTGTTAGTTTTGTCCCTTATAATTTAAAATATCATATAATTGGTATCCAAATATATTAATTTTTCCACATTTGATCTTTATGCAACAAAAACATTTAAAAAACAAAAAGAATTAATTACAAAAGTTTCACGATTTTTAAAAATAACATCGCATCCCCGATTTATACTTTGTTAACAAAAATCATCCTTCTGTTAGAACTTTTAACCGAAAGTAATGGTTGATTGTCTCGTAGTACATAAGTTAGGAGTATTTTCATACTCTCTTATTTATAATCCAATTAATCCAAATTGATATGCAACACACTTATGATATGTAATTTTTTTTTGGGGTTGATTTTGAATCTAAAATCTTTTTTTTCTAAATGGTCTAAAATCTATTTTTAAACTAATTAAGGAAACTTTAATACGACTTGAAAATAAAATTACAAAATAATAGTGAATATAATTTAGAATTAAAAAAGGAAAAAATTGTTGATTGACTCAGGGTGGGAGAGAGATGTCGCAACACCTCATTTATCGACCAAAATCATAAACAACACACAAAATTTTTCCACTTTGTACTTTGGTGAAGACATTTTTTTTTTTAAATGGTTGTTATTTTTTTCTACTATTACTATTTTCTTAAATGTTAATTACAAAAATAAAACATTTTATCAAAATTGGGAGGCAAAATAGTCGTTTGCAACTTAATACCTCAACAACCACTCCTTAAAATGTCACACATATCTTTTTTGTCTTTCAAACTAAAGCATAATAGAAGGATATTTTTTGTTAATGGGACAAAAAATGAGACAACATATATTTCTTAAAAGCTAAAACTCGAATTAACCCTAAAACATAAAAGAAATTTAGATACTTATCCCATTTTATTTTGGGTCTCTTAATTATAGTAGATAGAGTTACGTTTTAACTTTAAACCATCCCAAAAATCAGTAGTCCTTTGACTTTAAAACATTCCAAAATCAGTACTTGATCCATGAATTTATCCCATGATAGGACCACTAGGCAAAGGCCACGTGGTGATCTCACCAAAGATCTCTCCTCGCATGGTGATTGTGTGTCGCGGTGGACCTCTACAATTCCTCTACACCGAAGATGGACCAGGAGATACATTTGGTACTCTAGATAGAGTAGTATGATATGTTGTGATATTTTCTATGGTCGTAATTTTTTTTCATGGTATAAATTATAGCATGTAGCATATTTTCTAGGTATTTTTGAAGATTATAACATGTTTTTTTTTTTAAATGAATAAATTATTGGACATTTTTACAGATAAATCATTGAATTTTACAGTAAATAACTAATTTACGTGAAAATAATAATAAGTATCTTCTACCCAAGTCAACAATTCTCTAGAGACGACGATCTTTATAGATAAGTTCACGAGGCCGTCATGACCAATATCGCAAGGTTGAACTTTGTTGGTCACACTGGATGTCGTCGAATTGAGTAGATCTCAACGAAGCACATTTTGAAATCATTTGTTGTTGACGTTAGTTCTCATGACGGTGTCAACACTGACAATGAAGAGGAGAGAGAGTTGCAATAGAGAGAGAGAAGAGGAGTTGTAGATGTAGGCCCGTTTGATATTCGAGTTCAAACTGTACTTTTTTTATTTCAGTTTTTGTCTTTTTCTGAAAAAGTTTTTGTCTTTTCTGAAAAATTAAGAAAAATTTCAACTTAAACTGTACTTTTTCAACTCAAACTCATTTACCAAACGGATCCATAATTTCTGTATTTTGGTGTATAAATAATTTGAATATGCTATTATTACTTGTCTTTAAAAATTATGATATAATTTTAAATTAGAATCTCCAAATCTACAATTTAACTCTCCCTTTCTCTCTCTCTCTCTTTTTTTTTTTTTTCTAAGTATAACTCAATCTAAGGCACGAATAAATGGCATTCACTCTTTCTTTTATTATTATTTATTACGTACTCAGCTATTAGTTTTTTTTTTAAATGGTAGATGTAAACTCTATATTTTATGTTATAGTAAGATGAAATTACTATTAAGTCGTATATGTAATTATATTTTGTAAGTTGTTTGAAAACTTTCAACTTGCTAAATTGATCAAAACTCTGCATGTATTTATTTTCAAAAATGTTTTCTCATATTCAACATAATTTTCTTCATTTTCGTACATGTCATCCCAAATGGGCTCTGAAAAGTACTTAAATTATACAAATTTAAAGATCATTACTCCAATTTGATACAAAAAATTAACACTAGACCAATATGACACAGAATTAAACTAAAATTATCTAAAATTTGTGTTATGCTGATCAAAAATGAGAAATTTGTTTCATGTTAGTTGATAGATGAAAACAATGGTGGTTGTTTAGGTAATTTTCTCAGAGAAAAATATTTTTTTTAACAATAATTTTTAAAATCTATTCCAAATGGTCTAAAAAATTGGAAAGAGGCAAGTTTGTTTTCTTTAAAAGAACAAAAACAAAAACAAAAACAAAAAAACAAAAGACCCAAGTGGCATTTTCTGTGGCCGTATCACCAAGCATCATATTCTTGACTCTTAACGATCGGCAAAGGGGGTGGGTTCAGTTATAGCAGAATTACATTAGTAATTAGACTTGTTTAATAGAAGAATATCTTATCTTTTTAACATAGATATCTTACTGTTGAAAAAGTGGGTGGTGGAAAACTATTTTGGTGTATATAAACGAATAAAGTAGAGAAAATCAAAAGGGTTTGAGGCGTAGGAATTACTTTCCTTAAGGTTTTATTTGCCCTCACTATGAATAGTTTGCTATCGGTGTTTTGGCAAATTACCTCCAAGATACAACAAACCACGAATTTAATAAGTAGCAATCTTATTAATTTCAGAACAAGAGATAAAACTAACATCAGAAACTGAGTTTTATAGACTTTCATTGCACCTGTTCATGAAGCATTGCACCTGTTCTTGAAGCATTGCAACAGATACAACAATTGCACCTTTTGACCAACAGTTGCAACAGATATACAATCGCACCTTTTGATTTAACAAACACAACTTTTAAATTAAAAGGTGCCTTTTCAGCAAAAAACGTATCTGTTGGTCATCAGAAATAATTATGACCGTTAGATTGAAATAATTCAATTAACAGTTTAAATTAAATCTGAAATCACTCAAATCCGACCGTTAGATCGTGCCCGATCAAAAACAACGGTCTAGATTTAATTTAGAAAAACACTACAAAGAAAAAGAAGATTGCTCCTTGACTCCTTGCGACGATGCGTACGTGCAAAGTGCGCCCTAAACGCCTAATCGCCCTAGCGCGCGCGTGTGGTGGTGCATAATATTAGCATAGTCTCCACCATACATAAGTAATACTTACACATCACTTGTTTCATTTTATTCTACAATGCTTGCTTGTGCTTTTCCAATGTGGAACTTTTGTTTTCACTACCCAATGGTAATGAGAGATATTATAATCTCTCTCACACTTACTGATTTTATACAGATTTACATCCACATTTTGAGTCAAGACAATCTCATATCAATATTATAT
Organism: Ficus hispida; assembly: GCA_025413025.1. Classification (NCBI taxonomy): domain Eukaryota; kingdom Viridiplantae; phylum Streptophyta; class Magnoliopsida; order Rosales; family Moraceae; genus Ficus; species Ficus hispida. The sequence continues at coordinate 27,102,593 of CM046372.1, forward strand.
CTTTTCTTAGCATTTGATTTGATTAAAATCATAAATAAACCTTAAGTCCTGTGATTGTACGTGATGATTGGTATAAACTAATTTGTTAAGGTGTAACATTTTTTGTTGATACAAATCACTCCTAATAAAAGTTCTAAAACATAAATATATTGCACATAAAATAAGATAATGTAATAAAAAGTTCTAAAACATAAATATATTACACATAAAATTACATAATATGTTAGATGAAGCAACTAGTGTGTTGCATGAATATTTAAAAGAGAGTTACATTTATCGAAATCATATAACTGCTAGATTTAAAACAATCTTAAAATCGTATCAAAACAAAACAAAACAATATATATATATATATAAGATGTATATTTTTTAATTTGAAGGTGGGGGATTCAAACTTACATCTTATGATAAATCAATGTGAAATTGAAAAAGAGCCACATAAATGTAACTTTACTATTTTTCAGGTCGATTGTGAAATCTCTTCTTAATTTTCCTGAGTGTACTAATTTTTTTTTTGAAGTGTATTGATTTTTACCATGTATTTGGCATAGCATTTTAAATCTAAAAAATCTCAATTTAAGTCAAATCCATCTTTTTAATTTTTTTTGCAAGTCATCTTTTACTTTTTTAAAAATCTACAATTATTTTTCTTTCTCAAAACATCTATTTATTTTAGATTGTTAGTTTAAATTGAATTTTTTCTGATGAACATGACCTTAATAAAATAAAAGAATCACATGAGACAATAAAAAATCCCATTTTCATTTTTTTTTTTTACAATTAATAGGGTAAGTTTTAATAGAGGTCAATTGTGAGGCACTACACATAGTATTCGATCTAACGGTAACATATGATGGTGGGATGAATGAACGATGGTAAAATAGGGTGTATGGGATATTAATATAGTCTTGTGTATACAAATTATTTATTTTTTTTGCATATTTGCTTTTTATTTTTTATTTTACAACTGGTTCAATCGAATCACACCAAACCACAAATGGTTCCTCAAAACCCACCATTTGAGATTTTAGGGGGGGGGATTAAAATCTGAAAAACCGATTGTACTCAAGTAGTTGTACAAATTATTATTACGGTTTCGTTTGGAAATGAAGCTCAAGTTTGATTTTAACATCAAGTTTTGTCTTTTTCTCAAAAGTTTATCTTTTTCCTTAAAATTTTGTCTTTTTCCCAAAAATCAACAAAATTTATTATTTCAACTTAAAAACTCAATTCAAACTCATTTAACAAACGACCCTGATATTTTTTCACTTACTTTTTTTGTTATGATTATGGGTGATTGAAATAATTTTTATATATTGGTATTATTGATGTAAGTAGAGAGAAACAAGCAAATTTGGGTTCCCATTTTCCGATCGCATCCATCTAGGCCGCAGTGGTGGAGGGTTCATCGCCGGTGGGTGTGCGGCTGGGGTGAGGGCCGACCATATTAGCCTGGGCACACCAGATCCATTAAGGAGATGTAATGTGGATCCGTATTGGGCATTGCGTGGCGATGATGTGTAACGGCGTGATGGGTTCATGATAAAGAAGCTTGAGCAGTAGCGTAGTGGGTTTGCGATGAAGGGACTATGCGGCGGGTTTGCAAAAGAGGAGATGGGTGCGGTTCTTGATAGAGTGATTTATGGGCGATTCTTCTTTTATTTTATTTTTTAAAAAAAATGTAACGAGTTTATGGTTTTAAATTTATGATTAAGTTTTTGTAGCTATTGAGATACGACATAATTGACATTTTTCATGTCTCTGATGTTGGAAAATTTTTATAAAACGGGTAAATTTCTCGTCGATCTTTGGATGTGAAATTGAAAATTGATTGAATTTTTCATTTTCCGGGTCTTAGGATTCTTTCTCTATTCTTTGAGAGTTCTGGATTGGGATTTGGAAATTAATGGCAAAATAAACTAATTGTCAAAGTTTTTTTTTCTAGTATCAATAGATTTAATTAAATTTAATCAAAAAAAAACAGAAGTAGGGTGGTTGTTATGAATGAATTTCTTGGATCCGTGTCTCGAAGAAGATGATATTTTTTCTGTTTTTTTGTTTTTTTGTTTTTTTCCCTAAAGAGGATTTTTAACTTTTAAAATGATATATATTATTTTGGTTTACCTACAGCCATGTCTACATGTGAGTTTTTGCAACTCTATCATCCTTACAAGAGAATTTAATGTCGACGGCTCAAATTTGATAACTTTCCATAGTCCCTCTCCGAGAGACTTTACCACATAAATGCCCCAATTAATATTACAAAATTCATGTTACTTTCGTGGATTCTTCTTCTTTGCCAAATGCCAGTCCACACCGCCCTTTTGTTCTCAATCACAGCTTTTTTTTTTTTTTGAACTAAACTTGAAACAAACTAGAAAAAAAAAAAAGCGTAAATTTGTAATTACTTCTACGAGACACAAAAACACACAGGGAATCCTCAAAGCAGAGAAAAACCCATTACGCCAAGCAAACCAAACCCAACTTTCATGCTTTAAAGCGGCCTTATCGTTTTCTAGAGAGAGAAAGAGAGCTGCAGAGAGAGAGACGCACACACAGAGAAAAGAGACTTGTCGGGCCAAAACAACCCGATACCAGAGTACCCTTTTGTGAATGTAAACTGTAAAGCCTACAGGTGACAGGCCTATAAAAAATGCTTTGATTTTTGTTCTACAGAGAGAATAAAGCCCAGATCACAACACCCCTTTGAGAAAATATCAGTTTTGATTTGAGGAAAAGGAGAAAAAAAAATGGTGGGTATTTTCTCAAGATTTTCTGTGAGCAGAATTGGTCATAGGCGTAGCCAGAGTGCCCTTGTAAGATCTCTCTCTCTCTCTCTCCCCTAATATTCTTGTTTTTACAATTTTATGAGATTTGTTTGGTTGTTTTGTGGTCTTGTAATATTGTTTTTGTTTGGCTAAAGATTGAATCTTTTTGAGTTTGGTTTTGTTTTCATGGCCGGCTTTGGACTTGGGGTTGACTGTGGTGGGTTTATGATTGGTGAAATGGGGTTTTGATCTGGTCTTACGTTGTCATTATTTTCTCAGGATCCGACCCATTTTCATTGAATTTTGGATAATATTGTGATATGTTCTGATTTTTCTCTCAAATAGTGTTGTTGGGTTTTGACTGTTTGGCCCTGTTATTTATTTGTTAATTAGCTCTTTCTTAAAGAGCTTAAGTTTCCCTGATTATTTTGATTATTTGCAAATCTGCATTTGATTTTACACTAAAAACCTGGTTGTTATGCAAGTTCTTTCCTGATCGGCATCTTAAGTTTTGTGAGTGCCTTTTTCCACTGCATTTTTAAGGATTTATGGACCAGTTTATTGACAAAATATATGGTGGTTTATGAGGATTTGAGTTTCTAGCTAAAATGTTGAATTCAATTTTGTTTTATATGGCGCAGGATGAGAGGGAAGCTTTGCCCCCGAATTCAGAGATCACTGGTGCTGCAAACGCTGCCGCCGCTTCTTCTCATGGAATTGAAGTTGCAGGAGAGTTCAAGCCGGTTGAACACCCGATTGAGCCTCTCGATAACGATAGACCAATTCAGTGCCCATTGCCTGAGCCTTCGATTCTTAACGTAATCCAATATCTCGGTTTGCTTTCAAGATTTGTGTTCTCTAGCATTGTATTTTTCTGTTTTTTCAAACTTTCGTGATAATTTATATATGTTTATGGTATCAGATACATACAGTCCGTTCGCTTTTCTTCATTTTATTTTCCAAACTGCAACAATTGATCCGTGGGAATGGTTCGCCTTTGATATAGGAAATATGCTAAATCTGTCTGACTTGAGGTAGTAACTACAGGCTACGGTCATTGTGGTGCTCGGTTTTTCACTTACCGGATTTTGTTTGACGAGTCTTTTGAGCTTGATCACTAAAATTAGTGATGGTCCTATGACAATTTAATCGTATAAGTTGCTAACTTAGGCAATGGGATTTACTTGTTCTGATCAAAACATTATCAGTTTGAGAATTCAAGTACGCGAGCTACTTATTTGTGACAATATGAATCGGGATTACTTCAAGACTTTAGCTTAAATTTCCTTACCTTCATTTTTCTTTCAATATTGTAAAAGACTTCATGAATCTTTCCAAGAGATTGTGCCCAAACTAAGACGTTTGCTCGCAAAAGGACGTGATGGATGCATATGAAACTAATGGTTTAGATAGACAGATACCCTTGATCTCGGAGTTCATATTTTTAAGTTTTTGGTGAACTGGAATAGGATAAGATCGTTGCTTGGTGAAATAACTTTTTCCTTCTGTGAGAAGGAAAAGTGAGGGGAAAAACCGGGTTTTAAGGTCTTGGTAATGTAGCATTTTATTCCGCCCAAGAGCGTTTCAAGACGGGAAATGGCTTAACATGGTCCGACATATAAGCAGTATTGGTTTCGTATGTGTTGTTCTTGGTTCATGAGATTATCTTTTACATATTAATCCCTCCTAAATCATTTATGTTTATATTATTGCTCTGATGTATGTGTTTTGAATTCTCAGGATGGAAGAATATGGAAGGAGCGGGTATCTGCAACGGCTCGAAGGAGAGCTGATTTGCCGGTGATGAAGGAAGGAGCATCTCTCGAATCCGAAGGTTCAGAGACGAAACCCAAGCCGCCACAAACGCAACCAACCCGCTCAATTCTACCATCTGTTAGTGCCCCCGAGCATAACATTTTAAACCTTCTTGAAGAATGTAATGCATCTGGGATTTGAAAAAACCTGGTACAACATTGTTTCTTTACTCATTACTGAGAAATTCTCACTCCAAAAATTTATTTATATATATATATATATGTAATACATGATTTCAATGTGTTCTATGAATATTTCTCTTCTCGATCTCTCTACCTTTTTTGCTCACTATCATCTTGTATTTGTAAATGTATAATCTTGAAATTGTTCCTCATTTTCTGTAAGTATGTCCAAAATAAAAATTACATGAAATTTCAACTTCTCTTGCAAAATGGTTTCGTCACCCTTCCTGGAAAATTTTCATTGCACCCAATGGTCCCGAAAATGATGGCCAACTGGTCTAATAATATCATAACTCTTAGCATCCGTTTGGATCGGTTGGAGTTGAAATTTTTAAGTTGGAGCTGATTGTTTTTCAAAAACTAATTATAATATTATTAAATTTAAAAAAAGACAAAAATTCAATTAAAAAATATAGTTTAATTAGAGTTATATCAAATGTCCAAACAAACAACATAGCCTATCAAATATAACTATATATATGTATATGAATATATAAATATATCAGGCACAAATGAATGGTTGGAAACCAAACAAGAGGGTGAACCATTGCTTGCCACGTTCTTGAACCAATTTGAGGCTCGATGATGCCTTTCCTTTGAGATCATTATTTTTTATTTTTTATTTTTTATTTTTATCACTCACTTTTACTTTAAATCAAATGGTTTTTTTTTTCTCTCTCCTCTAAAGAGGTTCACGACTCTCTGGTCTCTCCCGTTTAGTCAATTTCTCTCATGTGGAGTTCTCCACGATCCCCGGTCTGAAAAATTGCCCGTTTTTTAAATAAGTGGAACGATTACTTTTTTTTATTTTTTTTTTTTTTTTATTTTTTAAATTACAGAGTTGCTTGTCTTGAGTCAAACTACTCTGTCAACGTCCCTTGTAGAGAAGATTTTTTTTTCCCATGGTCTCCTTACTAAAAAAAAAAAAAAAAAAAAATTGGCTTCACTATTGGAAGAAGATTAATGAAACCTCGATCTTTTTGTCCGAAACCACGTTTCTAAAAGAAGATAATTAATTTTAAATTTCCTAAAAAGCTATAAAAATATTAGAAGTTATGTTGTAACTTGGGAATAAGTTTTAAAATCTACTAAAAATAACTTTTTTGAGAAATCTCATTTTGTCACTAGGAAAAATTTTATTAGCAAAATGACTACTAAATGATTGGGTTTTTAGATGGTCGCTCATAAATGGAAAAAAAAAAAAAAAGGGTTATTTTGCTAATTTCACTTTTTGATGTTATCATTTGGCAAATAACTACTGTGGGTGAAAACTTTCTATAAAACCAAGACACTTCTGATAATAATGCAAAAACAGGGTCATCTTTCACTCATCCGAAGTTCTATAAAATAAGCAAATATGACAAAAAAGGTCATATTCAGATTAATATATATTTGATTGAAAAATACGGTTCTCTCTTGTGAAAAAAAAACAATGGAAAATGGTTGAGATTAACCTTTTTTTTGGCATCCAAGAAAATCCATTTTTGCTCTTCAAACACAAATACAGGACAGAAATCCACAACATAACAATCACATTACCAAGAAAAGAAGCAGCAAAAACCAACACAATTACCACACTTTTATCAAACACTGCACAACTAGAAACTTACAACCACAGACAAATTCAAACTACAGAGGGAGCTCTCGGGATTGGAACGGACGCTGCACCGTGGGGTTAACGAGGGGCTTCCGAGGACCCCGGGAGCTGCCGTGGTTCATCCACGCCTTCCGATGCTCCGCCGCAGATTCCACATCCATACGGCGACCTTTCTCAACCGATCCGACTCCGTAGGCATTCGAGGAAGTGAAAATGAGGAGGAAAAAAATGAAGGACGTGGTTATGGCCCTAGTAGTTAACATAGCCATTTTTTTTTGTGGTCTAGTTTGTGTGCTTGTGGGATTTCAAGAAAGAAGAGAAACGTGGTTGAAATAAAGAGGAAAGGGTGAAAAAGAGTAAAAGAGAAGAGTTTGCTTAGGTTGCAAGTTATGAAAGGGGAAATCATGAGATGGACTCTCAATCCACTCCAAGTATTGATGGATGTGGCTAAGAATTAGTCATTAGTTTTGGTGGGGTTTTGATTAAGTTCGTTGACTTTGCTATTTGTCGCTGGTGTCGGCTGATAATTTGTCTATGTAACTCGGATTTTTTATCTAATTTTTTGTGTCTCAAACGTGATGAAGTCATAATTTTTTTTTATGAGAGTGTGAATTAAACTAAATTTTAAATTAAAAATTTATTCAACTTTATATTATTCTTTTCTTCTTATATAAACTTTATAATCTACAATAATCAACTTTAAAAAAAATCTAAAATATGAATTTAAATAGTAATGTAATTGACTTCTGTTTATTTGAGATTTTAATGTAACATAATGTGTATTTATAAATCAAATTTTGAGGCATAAGTGAAATTTTTAGAAAAATGTTAATAAATTTTGTAATTTCAAAATTTCAGGGGACAAATTAGGGACATAATTGAAAAAATTAACGAAACATAGGTAGCAAACTAAATAAGCCCATTGGGCCAGCGGGACAGCTGCCCCCTGGGCCCAATGTGGCTTCGCTATTGGTCTCTGATGTTGCTTAATCAATTAAAATGACATTAGGTCATTTAAGAATGTTTTGAAAAAAAAATCTTTTAATTGACTTTTTCATGCTTTAATTTTTGAGTTTATTTATAATTGGTTAGATACTATTTAAATTATAAAAAGTTGAAGAGATAACATGAATCTATGGTCTCTTGATGCATATATTTTAAGATGCAAACTTATTGCTTGAGAATAATATTAAATGATATTAGTGATGTTTAAGATTAGACATTAACAGAGAGTGTATCTTACAATATGATATCTCCAAGGCATTTTTCAATTTCTTTTGCAAAAAGATATATATATATATATATATATATATATATATATATAAAAGAACTTAGTGATTGCAAAATGGCAATCTTCAAAAGAGTGGAGGCATCAAGTCCTTCACCAATATTTATGGTTTTTTATCCACACAGTTTAAATAGAAAAAGTTGAAATTCCATTCTGTAATGGGAAATTTTTTGAAATTTAACACCTTATTTTTTATATTAAAAAAAATATATAAACAGATTATTTGCTATATCAAGAGGGTGGGTAGAAGAATTGATTCTTCTAGCATTACCCAACATAATTAAGTAAGCGCTATCATTGTCCTTGTCTGTTGTTGTTATATTTGTTCTCAAATAGTAAATAAAATGCTCGTAATTCCGTGACCTTCTTTCATTTTTAGTTTTGCAATAGCCAAATAATAATTCATAATTATGCACACAACTATGCTAGATCTTTTTGTTCCAATGACGAATGACCTATCCACAATCAAGGATAAAAATATCAGCTGAACATAAATTACATAAATATATCGAGAATTCAAGTTTATAACAACGTCAATCGTTAACGACAATGTCGATGTCATTTGAAAAATGACAGATCGAAAAATAAAAAACAAAGTAAGATATGATTGTACTAGAACATAACTATAAAAATATGAGTATCAACCAAAACTACTTATAAACCGTCTAATTTAAAATATTCCTGATTGTCGTAATGGTCTTGATTTGAATTTATCGTTAATTATCATTTTTAAAACCACACCGCTCCACCTATAAGCCGTCAAACAGCCTGTCTGTTTAGTCCTAATTTCTATCCCCATTTTCTCTCATAATATATCCACCTATAAAGGGCGGAAAGAGCACATAATAAAAACTTAAATGATCAAATCTTCCAAGAGATTTAGCACCCCAAAAAAAAAAAAAAATAAAATAAAATAAAATCTTCCAGTAGATTCGTGCTGGACTATTGAGTTGGGCCTTATTTGGCATCACAACTGACGGAGATGAGCCCGACCTTTTCTCATGCGGCCTTTTTTCCCCCCCCTCTTTTTAATTGCACTAATTGTATTGCTCTTGCAAAAAAAAAAAAAAAAAAAAAAAAAAAAAAAAAAAAACAACAAAAACAACATAATGTTGACTGGTCCGCCACATAAGCAGCCACATAACATGTGGCAATTAGATTAGAACGAAAAGCACATTCATGCTATTATATATATAATATATATATTAGTTAAAATACATGGGGTGTACATATTGAGTTTTCCTGTCGTGTGATTGAAATTTTCATAAAATTTCATAAAGTAAAACATCAAAATCAATATAAAAATATGGATAAATAAAAGAAATTTTTTTCTAAAAAAATATGTTAATAATAATCTTAGATTTAAGATGAAATTTTTAAGTGATGTTGATTTTTTAAAAATTAGTAATAATTTTAATTGACTTTTTTAAAAAGATAAAAATTAACATAAAAAATACCGTTTAATTAGAGTTAAACTGAAATATCAATCAACAATAAGTGAATAATTCATATTTTATCATATAAATATGATAATATTATAATTATTATCTAAAACACTCTAATCAATATATAAATCATTTTGTCTGTTTTATGATAATATTACAATAATTATCTAAAATAATCTAATCAATATATAATTCATTTTGTCTTTGTAAAATTTGTGGCTTTCATTTGTTATCGAAAAAAAAAAGTTCTGATCCAAATGAAGGCTTCCATTTTTTTTTTTTAAAACTTTATGAAATGTTTCGTTAAATGATTATATATGGTGTGGTGGTTATATATATATATATGTATATATATATCTGTATCTTTTTAATCTTTACTATCAAAACTAATCTCATGGTAAAATTTTTTACGCAATTGATGAGGTAAATTGAGGTGGTCTCATTGTAGAACTTCCTTAAAAAAAAAAAATGTCTATTAATTTGATTAAATGTGAAGCATAAACAAAAAAAAAAAAAAAAAAAAAAGTGAAATGTGTACATTTATATTTTCTGTGTATATACTTTTCTTTTTGCTCAAGTTATAAAGAGAGAACGTTTTCCAGATTCCTAAAAATTGAAACCAAAAACAAGCACTTACCTCGAAACCTTTCACACTCTCTCTCCTCTCTCTCTCTCTCTCTCTCCTCTTTCTCTCTCTCTCTCTCTCTCTCTGTGAATCAGCCATGGCCGCTCTGCAATACCTGGAATCGCTGCGCCTCGCGCATCCGGAGCTCGTCGAATGGTACAATTCGCTGGCAGATCTGTACCAGAAGAAGCTCTGGCACCAGCTCACCCTCAAGCTTGAGCAGTTCGTTACTGAAACCGTGTCCCAGGTCTGTTTCCGTGGCCGCCGTTTCTACTTTTCCGATGCTTTAACTCTGTTTACGAATTCTTGGAAGACTGTGGATTAGGGTTTTGTGACTCGGCGGAGATTAGGGTTTCTGTTGCTGTTCGGATTTTGTAGTTGGAATTGAATAGCGAAATTAGGTTTTCCTTCTCTGGGAGACTGGATTTTGGATGGTGAAACTAGGGTTTTGTAGTGTGGCTAGGGTTTTAGGTGGTACGTTCTGTGACATTAGGATTTGGTTTTCTAATCTGACGAATTTTCTGGGAAAAAGGAGAAATATTGGCCCTTTGCAACTTAATTGTGATGGAAATTGAACGTCTTGTTAATGTAAATTTGTATTGACTTGGGTACTTGGTTCAAAGTTTTGTTTTTGGTATATTTGCTTTTGCTTCCTTGCCGATTAATTGTAGGGTGATAAATGTATTAGTGGTTTGATGTTTGTTCTACAAATTCGATTTCATGAACACATTAGTTGAATAAGCTAACTCGCACTTGACCAAACTGCTGCTTACTCGATTGGTATCGGGTGTAGGAGTCATTCGATTCGGGTTGATTTTATTTTTTTAGCGGGATGTGCCCGTGGGAAAATTTCTACGGAAGTTGGGCGACACTTGGTTTCTATCATGGTTGAGGGTTATCGATGAGAGAAGTGAACTTGAAATTGCATTCGTGTTTCCTTGTTCTTTTTATGGTTTGATCTTGAAAGTGTAATAACTTTATAAAGTTCAGTAAGATAATTATATTGGAGGACCTGCGTTTTTCATGCTCCATCGGGGAGCCTTTGGGAGTTTATCGTGGGGCTGTCTTTATTGGTGGTTTTTTCCCCTTTGTTGTCGATAATTATATTGGAGGACCTGCGTCTTTCATGCTCCATCCCAGGTGGCACTGTTATTTCTAAGCATATGATGATTCTGCAAAAACGAAGAAACATCGAATTCTTTTTTCTTTTTCTTTCCACTTTGGGGAGCTTTTGGGAGTTTATTGTGGGGCTGTCTTTATTGGTGGTTTTTTCCCCTTATATGTCGATATATGCTGGGCTTGGGCTCCCCCCCGCAACATAGGGGGCGCATTGCGGAGCTTTCAATACCTGTTACAATTAACAGTATGTGATGTCTGAAAATAATTTGGTACAGGCTTCTGATTATGATTTTTGTTTATATCTTTGCCCTGTGGTCAATATGGTTACAGTATATGTTTTGTTTCATACTTTATGTGGCTTCCGTGTTATGCATTCATTGTTTGCATTTTAATTATTTTTGTTTTTTAGTTTGAAAATATTAGTTCTCCACTTGCCTTTGGACGTGGCTATCTATCTTTTCTTCCTTTTTTTCGTGCCTGACTCTTTCTCTTTATCATCGAGTAGCAGGCTGGGGAAGCTCTAATACAGTTGTATCACAATTTTGTCACCGACTTTGAGACTAAAATCAACCTGCTCAAGCTTGCACACTTTGCTGTCATTGTTTCTCGGCAATATGCAGAAAAAGAAGCTGCAATTAGTTATCTTGTAGGGGTGATTGAGAAGCTTACAGCCACCAGGGAGCAGCGTGTAGAGGAGCCTATCCTCTACATTAAGATGCAAATGGCATCATTCAAACTTGAACAAGGGGAACAAAAAGAATGCAAAAAGCTTCTTGAAGAGGGAAAGAGCACACTTGACAGCATGACTGACATTGATCCATCTGTATACGCTAGCTATTATTGGGTTTCATCTCAATACCACAAGTTTCGTCAAGAGTTTGCTGAGTTCTACAAAAATGCTCTTCTCTATTTAGCATATACCAAAGTGGAGACTCTGACCGAGTCATTTAGGCTGGTATGTGCTTTTTGATGAGAGATGTTTAAATTGACAACTTGTTTGCAATAATTCGTGATTTTCTTCTTGGTACCGACTTTGATTTGACTAGTCATATAATGTAGAAAAATCAGTTTGGGTGGCCTATTTTGGTCACCCAATCTAATAGATAGCCAAACTTTTTTTTATTTAGCGAAATGTTGTTTGCTATTTTTTCTAGATTTGGTCAATCAGTGATTGACTTGAAAATTGGTGATTTATGTTATGGTCAATCAATGATCGACTAAGGTCAATCACCGATTCACCCATTTAACAATATTATGTGCTCAATCACTAATTGACCATTTAAAAAAACTGATTGACCGTTTTAAAGAAAAGGGCCTTTTAACTAATTTTTAAAAACTTGAGCCATTTGTTGAAAAACTTCTAAAAAAATGCTATTTATCTCTAAATCACTATAATTTAAAGGGTAATTCTATAGTTGTGGTTCAGTAATTGTGGGTTGCCCTTTTTTTAGATGCACTAGGACCATTAAGATTTTCATTTTTTTGATTATTTTAATGCTTGTGGCATTTGTTTTTGTGTTAGTTTTGTGTTTTGTGTTTTTTTTTTTCGGTTAAAAAAAAAAAAAAAAGCCCTTAAAATACTGGTTTAGATTTCATACATTAGACAACATAATCTGCCAGTTTGGGAAGTGTATCAAATTCTCGAATCCTGTGATAATGGTGATATGGAACTAGCTTCTGCTAAGAGTTTTTGACCCCTTAATGAGAGTTTGAGGTTCAACCCTGTAACTCGTTTTTAATTACTTGAATTGGAAAACGAATATACCGTGTTGTTGAATGTGAAGCAAAGAAATCAAAGGAATTTTAATAGTTTGTTGCATGTTTTAAGTTTATTCAAAGAAGTATGAGTTCCAAGCGCAAGAATTGGAAACTAGTTCTTATTTCCACTGTCTGTGCTATCTTGGGGAAAAAATGACTTACCCTCATGACAAAAGAAGTCAATTGACTTTTGAGAACTTTTGTAAGATGTGGATGATGGAATTCATCAATTGTTTGTTGCTGTTTCTGAACGTGACCTGTCTTTCCATGATTCCTTCATGTAGTTTCCGTATTTTAATTCTTTCTTTTTTCCTTTCCCAAACTTTCCAGGATTTGGCGTTTGATCTATCTCTTTCTGCACTGCTGGGAGATAATATCTACAACTTTGGGGAGCTGCTCGCACATCCTATTGTGAGAAAAATTTTTGCCAGACTATGTTTTCATCTTTCCATTTTACTCGCATTGCTTACCTACTGTGATATTTTTTTTCCTTTTCACGATGAAATTGCAAAAATTTGAAAATCTCATGTTGAGCATATACGATCTTTCCATCTCTGCTATAGCTAAAGTTCTGTACCTGTCATGGTTTAAAAAGGCGTTCGAGGCTTAAACCTCGAGGTGCACCTCACTATGAGGCGTCATTGTGGAGATTCAAGGCTTACGTTTGAGTTCTGGCCAAGGCATATGCGTTTTTTGATCATGGAGTCTGCCTTGAGGCTTTTTGCCTCCAGGTGTTTGAGGCAAACGCCTCAAACTGATTAACATTTTGAGCTGTTTTTTTCTTTAAAAAACCTTTTGGGCTTTGTTTAGTGTGGCCCAACAGCCCATGGCTGCTTTTTAGAAGAATTTTTGGGCTTTTTTTTTAGTGTGGCCCAGCATCTATTGAGTTATACAAACAAAAAAACCCAGCCATCACCACCAGACACCAGAGTCAGAACTCCATCTTCAACTCCAGCGGACTCCAGCGACTGAGTGCGGCATCTCGGGGACACCGGCGACTAGCCAACAAGTGAATCGGAGGATGATAGACTTGTTAGATATGATGATTCTTCTGAAGATGCTGCTGAAAGTGAAGAAGAGGACAATGCAGATGCAGATCCTGATCCTAATGGCGTATTTAAGTTTTAATTTAGGGCTTAACTTGAATCTAGTTTCACTTAAGAATTAAGGGTATTAGATTAAGATTTAAGACTGAGTTTTGCTTTCTTTTTCTTTTTACGTGTTTACTTTTTGTGGTTTGTGATGACGGACTAAGTTAATCTGTTGATGGTTTATGATATAGTTATGACTTATCTTTAATTATGAGTTTTTTTGTTTTAAGTTCAAGGCTTACGCCTCGATCTGCCTTAAGGTTTACAACTTGCCTCGATAAGGCAAAATGCCTTTGTTCCCAATTTCGCCTTTTTAAACCTTGGTACCTGTATAGGATCTTTCTGTTGTTTAGTAGCTGATATTTAAATCTAGAACGGTTGTCATCTTGACTCGTGATGTCACGACTTAGATTGTGGTGTTTGTTGTCTACAACTCAATGAACCTTTTGATTTTGGACCATTAGAGAAAATATGAAAGATCCTTGGAAAAATAAATTGGCTCATCAAGTAAATGGCTGATATTGCTGCAGTTCATGATGTGGAAGACTCAGAATACATAAAAATGATATTAAAAAAGTGGTAAAAGGAGACTTTGATGAGACTAGGATTTATAATTTTGTTTTCTTTAGATTTATTAGCATTAGCTGAGAGCTCTCTCTATGTTGCCAGTAAAGCTCGAGGAATCAATGTGGCATATAGTAACCATGTGCCTCTTTCCATCGTTCTGTATGCTCCTGTGTGAAGTAAACTCTTATGGTGTATGTAAATGCTGAACAAGCATATTGCAAAGGGTACTTTGTTCAATGTTGTGCAAGGTATTTTGCATCAGAAAATATGATATGGGATATGACCATCATTTTTGGTAAGTTTGTGTATTTAGCGCAGCCTGGAGATGGAGGTGTAATTGTGATTTTGATATGATTGATAAACCGTCTTGTTGTCCAAGTCAATATACTCTGTACCGCTCAATCTTTTATTTGTTACAATGTAACTTTGACTCTAAAAAATTTTTGTCCACATAGAAAGTGGGAGAATTACTGCTGCTACTTTAATGACATCTATGTATGACTTGAGTGATGCATCGGCCAAATAAAGCTGTTTTTAGCGAATGATTACTGCATGTATGATTGTTTCATTATGGCGCGTTCAAAAGTACTTGTGTTTTGGGAGTAGGTGCCTGCATTTCCTGTTTAACATGGGTCCACTAAATTATTTCGTCTCTAATTTTATTTTTTGTTTCGTTTCATTTCTTTTTTACTTAATTGCATCTCTGCTTTATTCAGTTGGGGGCATAGAATTTTGCAGCAATTGTTTCTGAAGTAGTAATACCAAGTTATTTTCTACCACTTTCTTACTTTTCTCTTATTTATTATTATTATTATTATTGTTATTATTATATTTTTTGGGTGTGTGATAACATCTTATGACAACCTGTTTCAGATTAAGAGCCTTGAAAACACACAAGTTGAGTGGCTCTACTACATTCTTCAAGCGTTCAACTCCGGCGATCTAGTTCGCTATCAGGAACTGTGTCGCGTGCACAATACTGCTTTGAGTGCTCAACCAGCATTAGTTGCCAATGAGAAGAAGCTACTGGAAAAGATCAACATTCTCTGCTTGATGGAAATTATCTTTAGGTTTGTGGTTCTTGTTAGGGTGCTATGCCACTCTTTAACTTGTGCAAAAGGCCCTATCTGCGTGTATATTTTTAAGTCAACTCTGATGTTGTGTTTCTTTTGCAGCCGGCCATCTGAAGACAGGACTATACCTTTGAGTGTTATTGCTGAGCGCACCAGGCTCTCCATCGAGGATGTGGAGCATCTCCTTATGAAGAGCCTTTCTGTAAGTTAATTGAAACCTTTATTAGTACAATTGATCAAAATACAGTTCGAAGCCTGCTTTTTAAATGGCAGTGCCTGCTGAGACCATTTTCCTTATGTTATTCTGTTAACATCTCATAGAAGTTACTGATGTGGAACATTTACATCTTTTTCGTTATTTATTATTTCTTAAACTTTGGCTGCTGTACTGGCGGGCATCTTTCCTGTCAGTTTAAGATTTTTTATGGTTTATCTTTTTCAAATGAAACGATGTAGGGAAAAGAGCCGCAAAGTGAGTTATAATTCACACTAGTTCCATTTTTAGTTGTCATAGCAGCAAAGCTAACGAACTTATATTTGATTTATTTGATACACTATCGTAGGTGCACACTTTAAAGCCTTGGATTGTTATTATTATTTTTTTTCTTTTTTTGCTGGAAAAGCATTTGATATGTTAGCTGTTTGACAAAGAATGCTTCCGGTCTCCGGCATTGATCTTCTCCATTTTGTATTATCGCCTGTTGCAACCTTGTTTTTGTTGCAAACTGGCCTTCATTAGGATTTGGAGAAAGTACTGGGCAGTAAGAAGACGTTTTCTTATTTAACTAGGACAATAATGCTTACTTTTGTTTGAATCAGAAATTCTTACTTCATAATATCATCTAGTTCTTTGGAGTTGCCGACATTTCCGGTCTTGGTAAATTGCATATTAAATTGAACTAGTTGGTCGTTAAGAGATTTGTTGTTGTTGATTGGTAATCTTTTCAAAAGTTTTATCTATTCCTAACAGTGGGAGGATTTTAACTTTCAGGTTCATCTGATCGAGGGCATAATCGACCAAGTCGAGGGAATGGTGCACGTTTCCTGGGTGCAGCCCAGAGTTTTGGGGATTCCACAGATCAAGTCTTTGTGCGATCGACTGGACAATTGGTTGGATAAAGTGCACACTGCCTTGTCATCCATCGAGGCGGAGACACCTGATTTGGTTGCGTCGTGAGTTTTGTTACTTGGATGGTAATCTGCCCACTGTAACATTTTACTTAACGGCAAGGGGTAAAAATGTACAAGGACGGCAAAAAAAAAAAAAAAAAAAAAGAGGATCCACCCGATTTGCTATGGGCACTTGGGCCTTCGTTGCATGCTGCGCATTTTTCGTATGTTGCCTCTGCATGTTCTTGGAACATATATATTTTTTTTTTCTGAAAGGAGCTACCTCATCTCATACTTCCATTCGGAGTAGTAAATTCTATAGTTGGCATGCCAAGAGACATGGGAATCAAGTAAATGGACGGCTGTTTCTCTTTCTTTTTTCTTTTTAGCGTGGTTATCGAACTAATTTATTTGGAATTTTTCTTAGTTACAGTGATGTGGTTCACTTGAATCTTTGATCCAGTTCAACTGCATTTGCATTTAGTCAAATTTCTCATTTCTTTCCTATGAAATCTTTACGCTTTTATATATATATATATATATATATTTTTTTTTTTTTTGGTTATGAAAAGTGAATTTTATTTACTGCAGGATTCATGGAATTGTGAAAAATGACCTTGGTATCTCAGCTAGGGAACTCAGATTCCTTGTCCAATTTTTGGCGTTCTAGTTCACGACTTCACGTCGAATTGGACGAGGAATCGCCTAAAATTGCTAGAAATTGAGCTAGGGAATTCACGAATTGTCTAAAAATTTAAAATAGAAATTTGAATCTTTCACAGTTGTAAAACTAGAATTTTATTATAAGATGATTTTGTATGAGCATTTTTTTTTATGGGAATATTAAGTTAGGTGACCATTATGTTCATTGAATCTAAAAGATGGTCAAATTGTTTTTAATTTAGAAAATGATCGTTTGTGTGCGTTTGTTTATTTATTTTATTTAGTTATTTATTTATTTAAGATATTGATTGAAAATTGGTAATTTTATGTGTCAAATTAAACATTTAAGAAGATTGAATCGACTGTTTATGAAAAATTATCTTTGAATTAATTTTTAAAAATTTCAGTTATTTATTAAAACACTTCTTAAAAAAAAAAAAAGCTATTTAGCTCTTAATTCCTTATTTATATTAGTTGAACGAAATGAAAAGCACATACGCACTCTTTTTTGTTGAATAACAAAATGTGTCGTGCAACTGTCTACCGAAAGCCAATAGGGAGTTTTTACACTATTTTGTAATATATCGTTAGGAGTTTTTTTTAACCATTTGATTAATCTTTTAATGTTCTAATAACATTCTAATCTATTAGTGTTTACGTTTGTGACATAGAACTGCTTTATTTACAGAACTGCTTTATTCATGCGTAACGGTTGGAAAATTAATGTTAAAACAAGAGTTTAACTGGTAATACAAATTGGAAGCCCATTGGAACTAATAGAAAGTTCGTCCAGAAACTTTCATGCACATGACATATTTTAAAACTGATTTCAATTCATCTTTTTATGAAAATGGCATTATGGCATGTTATAAGCAAAGACTGATGCAATTTTGGCTTAGAAAATAAAATAAATATGTCCATTGAGTAGTTTATAGTTTCTTGTGATATTTTGAATGAACTCTTTTGTTGGGTCCAATTCAATCAACCCTACCAACTGTCCAGATTTTTATTTTTATTTTTTATAAAATAAAGTCACCGGATCTTCGAACTCGTGGGTGGGTGGTCCATCGCTTTGGGGTCGCGGGCCTCGAGAGGGGAGGGCCTCGTCATGCTAGAGGGGGAGGGGACCTAGGTTGCGGGGTGGCTGGATTTGGCCTGCGAGGGATGTGGGGGTGGGGGGGGGGGGGGGGGTACGTCGGTGTGGTGGGGCATGGGCCCCGGGGGGAGGGGGGGTGGTTGTCTTCGTCGGCGTTGGGGGGGGGGACATCTGGTGGGGGAAGGAGGTGGTCTTCGTCAACATCGGGGAGGGGAACGCTCATCAAGGGTGTTGGGGGAGGGAGGGGGTCTTCGTCGGCATTGGGGGGGGTCTGTCGGTGGACAGTCGCCGGCTATTTTTTTTTTAGTTTCTTTAAATTTTTTAATTTTTAATTTTTTTTAATTTCTAATTTCTAATTTCTTTTAATTTTTAAGTATATAATATTATGAGGTAATGTGCATTATAGTTATCATGCACAAACAATATCTCAACCGTTCAATTACATCGTAACGGTTTTAAAATAAGTTATATCGATAAATATATAAATGAGACTTTACCATAAATATATATATATATATATATGTTGTGTGTTTTCTCTGTTCTTAGAAGTCACAGAAGAAAAAAAAAGTGTTTTCATATTGAAGATTTTTTAGGTGGTTTGGTCGGTAAATACAATTGTCACCCACTTCAAAACTTTGGGATCAAATCGGTCATTCTTCAGAGTTTGGCATTGGAAAGGTATTTTAATATATGCTGTTGTGTAATATAATCCAACTTTATTAAAAAGAAACTAAATTACAGTAATGTAACGAGTTTTTCTCACACACCGAAATATTTGTAGGATAACAAATAAAACCTTGTAAAATGGAAAAATAACTTCATCATCACGACAAATAAAAAACGAGTCTCACTTTTTGATCTCATGGTGTGGGACCCACGTTTTAGTAGCTTGTGATGTTAATTGATCCGGAGAGTCCATCCCATTGAGTCCATCCCATTTTGTTCTCAATAAGTCCTGTTTGAATTTCGGCAAGCGTCTCATACAGTTTTTGAGATAATGCCTGTTTTCCTGTTCTGTATTCCACTTTTTAGTAGCAAAAAATATTGAGAAAATTACCTAAATAATCATATTTTTTTATCTATTAGGTTTGATCAAGTAATCAAAATCTATGGATTCGAACAAAACATTGATGAACCATGTGTTTATAAATGTATCAAGAACGAGAAAGAGGTTTTCCTAGTACTTTATGTGAATGATATATTGCTTATTGGAAACGATGTGGCAATGTTATCATCTGTCAAAGTTTGGTTAGCCAAACAGTTTGACATGAAGGACTTAGGAGAAGCTAGTTATGTTCTTGGAATTCAACTCTTTAGAGATAGAAAAAACAAAACGATAGCACTCTCCCAAGCTTCATACATTGATAAAGTACTTGAAAAGTTTTCTATGAAAGATTCCAAGAAAGGTGCCCAACCTTTCAGGATTGGAATCAAGCTTTCTAGAGATGACTGTCCCAAGACATCGGAAGAAAGGGAGCGTATGAAAAATGTACCTTATGCATCTGCGGTAGGTAGTCTTATGTACGCTATGTTATGCATAAGGCCTGACATTTGTTTTGCAGTTGGTATGGTAAGTCGATATCAGTCGAATCCAGGACCGAACCATTGGGCTGCGGTCAAGCATATAATCAAGTATCTACAGAGAACAAGGGATTATATGCTAGTGTATTTTGGTCAGGACCTTGTTCTTATAGGATATACAGATTCTGATTTTCAATCAGATCAGGATTCAAGGAAATCGACTTCAGGTTCTGTCTTTACCCTTGGAGGTGATGCCGTTGTGTGGAGGAGTATTAAGCAATATTGCATTGCTGACTCGACCATGGAAGCCGAATATATGGCAGCCAGTAAGGCATCAAAGGAAGCGGTATGGCTCCGCAGGTTCCTTAGTGACCTTGAGGTCGTTCCTGGTATGGATAAAACTATGGTGCTTTACTGTGATAACAGTGCAGCAGTAGCTAATACCAAGGATCCTAGGCATCATAAGAGGAGTAAGCACATTAACAGAAAATATCACATCATCAGAGGCTTTGTTGAGAGTGGAAATGTGACGGTTTGCAAAATCGCATCAGAGGACAATTTTGCTAACCTGTTCACGAAGACTTTGTTGGCCAGAAGATTCGTAGAACATGTTGAAGGCATGTGGATGCGTAATATGTCACATTTACTCGTTTAGGGCAAGTGGGAGATTGTTGGGATCTATATGTGCCATAAGGATAGAAAATCAATGTTAGGGATTTTCTGTAAATATGACATTTTGATATTAATAAGAGGAGGTTATTCATGTTTAATAAGTTGTGTTCTATTTACTTTTATTTGTTGATTGTATAGTTGAGCAAACATAAAATACTCATTGACTGTTGGAAATATATCGGATTACCATATGTATACGGGGTATACATAGAAGACATGGTAATTTGATAACAGTCAAAATAAATAGTCCGCAATCGATGGAATAAGATTTGGGGATCTTATTCATGATAAGATTGTACAAGTTGTCTACTTCCTTGGAGGGATGGTTTGTCTTGACCATCGGATTGGTTCCGAGTGGAAACTTTAACGTATACCAGTATTGAGGTATGACATTGGACTGGACCTAAAGTGTTAATTGATTCGGTTTAATAATTCCGTTTATAAGAATCAATGAAGCTTTGATTATCATCCTGTATTAATCTTAATCCTGAAATGATTACTTGAGTTCGTATCTATGACTTATGTACTTTGATGCACTACAGGTGAGACACTGTTAATTTATGGTCAATATACTTGTGTTTTGGGTGCATGACTTATGGATAGAGAAATCAAGATTCATAGATATGGAATCCATAGCTATCTTAATGATAGTACATGTTATCTACTTAAAGGCATTATTCGGGGATTGAAAGATAGTATAACAAGATCTTGGCCATCGGTTTACTTTGTGTTCTCTGATGGTTTACCAATT
Organism: Ficus hispida; assembly: GCA_025413025.1. Taxonomy (NCBI): domain Eukaryota; kingdom Viridiplantae; phylum Streptophyta; class Magnoliopsida; order Rosales; family Moraceae; genus Ficus; species Ficus hispida. Next base: position 27,123,734 of record CM046372.1, read on the forward strand.
GTATGGTTTTACAATTGGTGGTTCTTTCAATGGAGAATAATGGAACTTTAAGTTAAAATGATTGAAAAGGTAAAACGAAAAAAGTCCTTAATTCAATCATGGATAACATATGAGAATTAAACAAGCGATGAATAAATCATGAAAGAAGCACTGTGTGAGAGAGCTTTCGTAATACGGTATGTAAATAGGAGTTCAGCTTCAAACTTTTAGTGGAATAGTTTTGAAGTTGATAATTGATGAATAATTAATCTAGGATTAATTTTTCACAATTATAGGAGCCTCTTTACATATTTCCATCGGGTCCCTCTACTAGCTTATATAGTTCTAAATAACGTCTCGGGATTTGTTCCTAAAGAGATCGGTAAATTTAAATGGAATTTTGTAATATCTATTAAGACATGGTACTCTCTAACATGCAATCCGGAAAAAGATTGGACATGTAGGATTAGTGTAGACAAATAACATGATTTGTCAACATGTGATTGGTTAATTTGAATTTTGAAAATAAGATTGTGTTTGAATTATTTAATTTTGGAAAACAAAATTTTTCTCTCCTAATCTAAAAGAGGTGCACGGTTTTAGATAGATGGAGAGAATAAAATTTTGTTTCAAAATTATTCAAATATATTCCTAACATTAAATTATTAATTGATTTAAATAATGGAGATTATTTGATGAATTTTTTTTTATCCTTTAAATATGGTGCACGGATTTTTGAGGAAGAAAAAAATTCAAATATTCCATTTATTTAAATTAATTAATATGGTTGATGTTTGTGAAAAATATTAATTCAAATGAGTGAATCTTATTTAAATTCAAAGAGGGTTTAAAAGAAATTTGAATCTAGATAGGACTAGGATCTTTTCACTAGTCTAGATTCTTGATTTAAAATTTGAACCACCAATCTAGATTTATCCTAAAGTGGCCGAAAATTTGGAGGAGATTTCCTCTTGAAAAAACGTTTCTAGGTTCAATGAATCTAGCCCTAAAGTTGTATGATCTTTTGGTTTAAAATTTATCCAGAAAAATAATTATTAATTATTTTTCAAGAAGGAATTAAATTTTGAAAAGGATTAGACTTCTATATAAAGGCTAGGAATTCTTGAGAAACCAATTTTTGATAATTTTCAAAAGGGGAAAACGTTTTTTAGGAGAGAAGAAAAAATAATTTGGTTTTCTTCTACTTCACAAAAATTCGGCTATCTTATGAGAAAGAAAAAGAGAGAAAATTCCATTGATTCAAAACTGTGAGGAAGGTTAAACCGAGTGATAATTTTCATAGGAGGTTAACCGGTTCCTGTTTTGTAGTTTTGAAGAAAGAAGTTGGATCGTATTCTCAACGAGAAACATCAGATTGAGAAGGAGGGATCTAGACTTCGGAAAACATTATTTGTCACTTGGATTCATAGAACGTGTGCCCACACACACTCTGAGACGTGGAACTCGAGAATAGTAGAGAAGACACGTTTGTCAAACGCTCTAGTGATTCCGGAATCCGAGAAATAAGGTACACTTGATCATGAATTTAATTTATTGTTATATGCATCACGAGATTCTTTTCGAAACGGCATAAAAATTTTTAAAACTTCCGCTGCGCCGTAACTCCGATATTAGATCCGTTTTTCCAACATGATCTTTATATTTGTGTCATCTAGGTGCTTTGCCTAGCATATTCTTGAATGAGTCATAAATAATAATACACAAAAACCTTTGTCTTTTTTTGAGCACATTCTACAAACTGTATCTATTAAATTAATAAAATTCTATTTTATTGTACGAAAATTATTATAAAAGCATAATAAATATTATGAAAAATGATTGAAGATATCACCGATCTTAAAAATCAATATTTATAGAAAATGTACTTATTTGTAGATCTTACATCGTAGAACCTATTAAAAGAAAGTGAGTGATACTTAATAGCACCGGTGTGGCGGTGTCCTTTAACAATATTTTGTTCTAAAATTGCATAAATAAAATAAAATAAATGATAATAATAAGAAAAGAAAACGTTGTACCTTTTACCGTGATAAGTTATAGAACCAATAGGATTCACAATAACAGCTGTGCCAGTGCAGAAGGCTTCATCAGCTTCAAGTAAGTCCTCCACTGGTATTAGACGTTCCTCCACCTGATTTTTATATATATATTTTTCAAAATTCTCATTGGCTTGTTCTTAGATGTTTTCTTTTGTAACTAAACTATTTATATTCTTCTTAAAAGGAAAGGGAAAAAAAATTATTTTACAACAAATTGAACGAGTATTGTTCACACCATTGCACTTTTATATATTTTTGTAAAGGGAATGAGGAAAAATGACCCCTTTTTTTAAAAAAGCATTCTTTTAAGTTTTATTAAATTAAAAAAATGATAATTTTCTTTTAATCAGTTAATTGCTTAATCACCAAAACTGACACTATACCAACTCTTTCTCTCTCTTGACAACAATTCAATTAAACTCAATTCTGAATTCCAAATTCACTTTTCAAAAATATGCACCACACTCATTTATCTATATTTATACTATTCAAATATTATATGTAACATAACTATCTAAACACACATTATACTATAATACTAAAGCAAAGGAACTTTTTCACTGTTCTTTTTGCAGTGCTCCACAGTGAAAATTTTTTCCTCCCTTCGCTTTTCCGTTTCTGCTGCTACAGTGTACAGCAGTAATGCATAGTGTTTTGTGTGTGAAATGACCTTTTTGCCCCTGATTTTCTTCAACCAAGCTGAGCTGTCCACAGTAGATGGACAATTTTAGCCTCCACATCCCTAATTCTCTCTTCTCCTTCTTTCTTTCATCCCCCCCTTTCCCAATTGATTCTCTCTATTTTTTCTCTTTCGACTCTCTCTCTCTCTCTACACCCCTGCCTCTCTCTACCCTAATTTCCTCTTCTCCTTCTTTTTTTCGCCGCCCCCTTTCCCAATTGATTTTCTCTCTCTATTTATGCTTTTTTGACTCTCTCTCTCTACAGCTCTGCCTCTCTCTCTTCCTCTTCTTCGGATTTTTGGGTTCTAAACGTTAGATTTTTGGGTTTTTTTGTTCCTTCGCCTACTCATTCCTTTTTTTTTTATGGTTTCGGTTTTTAGTGGTGATGATTTTTTTGCTGCTGTGGTTGTTCTCTCTCTACAGCTCTGCCTCTCTTTCTTCCTCTTCTTCGGATTTTTGGATTCTAAACGTTAGATTTTTGGCTTTTTTTGTTCCTTTGCTGACTCATTCTTTTTTTTTTTTGGTTTCGGTTTTTAGTAGTGATGATTTTTTTTGCTGCTGTGGTTGTTTTCTCCGACTGTAAAAGCTTGGTTTTTATTCTTCATTTTCGGAAATTTTTGTTGCCCTTTGTTGTTTTGTTCTTCATTACTATTTTTGGGAGTTTTTTTTCGTCTTTTTTTTTTCTCCCCTTCCTCTTTCTCTCTCTCTCCGGTTGTTTTGTTATTTTTTAACCCATTTATGTGTATTCGTCTAATGGATCTTCCCTTCCTCCCCCCCCCCCCGAATGTTGAGTTCTGATATTTAGAATTTTTTTTGTAAAAATTTTTTTTCTTTTTTTTTGTGGTTGTTTTCAAATGCTATAATTTGTATTTTTTTCTGTGGTTTTTCCTTTTTTTTTTTCATTGTTGTTTCCGTATGTTTTTTTTTTGGGCCTTTTTGTGAATTTTTTAAATTACTATTTAGTGAGATACATTCGGACTTAAAACCCTAGATATTGGTATTTTTTGTGCTCTCAATCATTCGTTCTTTTATTTATTTATTTATTTATAATGTTGAGGTTTTTCCTTATTGTGTGTTTGTTTTCTCCGAATGTTTAAATCTGGGGTTTTTTTAATGCTCTGAGGGTTTTTTGTTCAAGCTTTTCATGTGTTTCTCTGCTAAAAGTTTGAATTTTGATTTTTAGTTTTTTTTTTACTACATTTTTCGGGTTTCATTTTTTTCCGTCCTATCATTTGTTATTTTTTAAGTTACTACTGAGTTTGTTTACTGCATTTTCTCCTATTTATTTTTTTGTATATGGTGAGTTTTGATTTTGGTTTTTTTTTTTTTAATGTCCTGCTTCTAAATCCATATTTTTTTTGACATTTTTTTTCCTTTTCTCAGTATGTTTTTTGTGTTGGAAATTTACGTTTTAATGTTTAGTATGTAACTTTTTTCATTGTTGTATTTGTTTTTCTCTTTTTCGACCTCTTAGATTTTGCTTTCTATTTTTGTCTACTGATCATGTTCTTCTTCTTTTTTTTGTTATGAGTATTTTTTTTTATTTGTTTTCCAAGTTTTTGAAAACAAATTCACAGTACTAAAAAATGTGAACAAAAATTATGGTATGTTGCATTTTTTTCTTCTTTTTTATTTCTACTCTGTTTGTGCTGCTGGTTTTTTTTTTTTTTTTTTTTTTTTCTTTTTGATATATGATTGTTGCTAATTACTTTTTGCAGATTGGGATAACAATTGTAGCAAGATGAACCGATGCAAGTATCAAGTGGAACATTGAAGATTTTTCAACTGTTAGTTTGTATGTTTGTAATTTTTAGTATTTTTTGTCCCCGGGTAATATTTTCTTCATTTTGTTTCTAATTCTGATCCTTGCATTTTGAATGTTGATGATTTTCTATTATATCTAGGATTTGTAGTTTTAGATGTTTTTATTAGAAGTTATTTATTTTTTCTGTTAAATTTTTTTTTTTTTTACATTTTGCTTTTATTATAGATAGCGTGTTTTTGTTTATAATGGTTAATTATGATTAGGTTAATATGTGTGATGTTTTGTTATCACCAATCTTTCGATTGAATTCCTGCAGAATTATTGTTCTCTTTTGTTTGATGATTGTATTGTATGATTTAGTTAGATTTCAATGATTTGTTATAGGTATTTTAACTATGTAGTTTGCTAGCTGTAATTATAGGATTTGCTCCGTTTAAGTTATCTGGTTTTTTTTTTCTTTTAGCTTTTTTATTGTAATTGTATTGTATGCTAGAAGTTTCTCATTTATTGCCCATGATTACTTTCAGTCAGATTTTTTACAGACTTAACTTTATTATTAATGCAGCTGATTTTATTAAACTTTGTCATCTTTTCTTTGTTCTGTGTGAAAAATTTATCTCTCTCTCTCTCTCTCTCTTGAACTGACCCTTCTGATTTAGCCGGTTCTCTCTTTTAAATAAATCACCTCCTCATTTATTGCTTCATCTCTTTCCTTCACCATTAAAGCTTCTGTAAACTTCTTTCAACTGTTTCCTCTTAAATCTTCGTTTCTATCTGTTCAAACCTACTTTTTTATCCAGGTATTGTTCTTATTTAAATATTTTTATTAATATTCATTATTGTCTTATTATTTTAGCATATTTATTACTATGATCATCATATTATGAAAAGATTCATTTTTTTAACTCTGTTTTTTTTTTCTTTTCTTTGTTTGTGGTTATTTACTGCTTTTTTTTTCTCTACTTCCTCTTCTCTCCATCTCTCTCCTTGGTCGACAGTATACACAGCCTTTTTTTCTTATATGTGAATATTTTGCCATTATTATTTATATTATAAGGGGTTATTTATCCCCTTTTTTTTTCCACCCCCCTCCCTCCTGTCCCTTTCATGTCCAACAGTATACATACCATTTTTTTTTCTTATTTATGAATATTTTGTGATTATTATTTATATTATAAGTGATTATTTTACCGTCTTTTTTTTTTGCCCTCCCTCCCCTGTCCCTCTCCCTGGTCGACAATATAGACAACTTTTTTTTGTTATATGTGAATGTTTTGTGATTATTATTTATATATTATAAGTGGTTATTTACCCCCTTTTTTTTTGTATCCCCTCTCCTTGTCTCTGTCCTTGGCTGAGAATACACATAACGTTTTTTTTTTTTCTCATTTGTCAATGTTTTGTGATTATTATTTATATTATAAATGGTTAGTTATCCTTTTTTTTTTCCTGCCTCCCCTCCCTCCGTCCCTCTTCCTAGCTGATAATATACACAACCTTTTTTTTTTTTTCTTATTTGTGAATGTTTTGTGAGTATTATTTATATTATAAGTTACATGATAATGATATATGTGATAAGTTTACTGTTTTGTTTTGTTTTTTTTTTTTTTTTTTCTGTTTTCTCCTATTATTGTTTCTGTGTTGCGTTGTTGTAAATGTTTTTAACAAGAACTTTTGGATTAAAATTTTTATATGCTATGATAATCTTTTGGTTTTTTGTTCAAGGTTTAGATCTTTTGTTATTTTTTAACTTACTATTGAGTTTGTTTACTGCATTTTCTCCTTTTTATTTTTTCTGAACGGTGAGTCTTGATTTTGGTTTTTTAATGTCCTGTTTCTAAATCCATATTATTTTTCTTGGTTTTTTTTTTTCCTTTTTCTCAGTATGTTTTTTGTGTTGGAAGTGTACTTTTTAATGATTAGTATGTAGCTTTTTTTCATTGTTGTATTTGTTTGGCCTTTTTTTGACCTCTCGGATTTTGATTTTTATTTTTGCCTATTGTTCAAGTTCTTTTTCTTTTTTTTTTGTTGTGAGTATTTTTTGATTTGTTTTCCAAGTTTTTGGAAACAAATGCAGAGTACTAAAAAATGTAAACAAAAATTATGGTATGTTGTATTTTTTCCTTCTTCTTTATTTCAACACTGTTTTTGCTGCCTTTTTTTTTTTTAATATGTGATTGTTGCTAATTACTTTTTGCAGATTGGAATAATAATTATGGCAAGATGAACCGATGTAAGTATCAAGTGGAATATTGAAGATTTTTTATCTGTTAGTTTGTATCTTTGTAATTTTTAGTGTTTTTTCTCCCCAGGTAATATTTTGTTGATTTTGTTTCCAAATCTGATCTTTGCATTTTGTATGTTGATGATTTTCTATTATATTCAATCTAAATAATTTAGGATATGTAATGTTTGATGTTTTTATTAGAAGTTATTTATTTTTTCTATTAAATTTTTTTTTTACAGTTTGCTTTTATTATAGATAGGACGTTTTTGTTTATAATGGTTAATTATGTTTAGGTTAGTGTGTGTGATGTTTTGTTATCATCATTCTTTCTATTTAATTCCTGCAGAATTATTATTCTCTTTTGTCTGATAACCATATTGCATGATTTAGTTAGATTTCAATGAATTGTTAGATGTGTTTTAACTATGTAGTTTCCTAGCTGTAATTATAAGATTTGCCCCTTTTAAATTATCTGTTTTTTTTTTACACCCATTTTATTGTAATTGTATTGTATGCTAGAAGTTTCTCATTTATTGTCCATGATTACTTTGACTCAGATTTTCTACAGATTCAACTTTATCATTAATGCAACTGATTTTGTTACAGTTTGTTATCTCTTATTTGTTTTGTGTGAGATTTTTCTCTCTCTCTTACACCGTCTCTTCTAATTTAGCCCGTTCTCTCTTTTAAATAAATATTCTCTTCATTTATTACTTCATCTCTTTCCTTCACCATTTATGCTTTTGTAAACTTCTCTTAACCATTTTCCCTTGAATTTTCGTTGCTCTATGTTCAAACCTGCTTTTTCATATACATGTTCTTATTTAAACGTTTTTATTAGTGTACATTAACGGTACTATGCTTATTTAAATGTTTTCATTAATGGTACTGTGCTTTTTTATCCATGTACTGTTCTTCATCTCTGTTCAAATGTTTTTGGGTCAATTTTTTTTATTTATTTTTTTCTTCCTTCCCCGTGCAATGCACGGGTATTAAACTCGTTCAATCTAAAGACTGTTGAAATTCAAATTATTTTTGTTAAGAGGAACCCAATGCCTACAAATTTCAACAATAATTCAATTTTTTTTAATCATCATTTATCATCTAAATCAGTGTTACAGATCAGAATTGACTAATTACACCGTGATACTTTAATTCATAAGTTAGAACCTAATTGTCGCAATATTGTTCTCCGAAGACCTTTTCTATTATAAGACTAAAACTGGTCCACATGTCAACTAAAAAAAAAAAAAAAACCTTGGTCCACATTGTTAAAGATTAATTGAGAAGGTAATGAATTAAGCTCATAACTTCACAAGTAATTATGAAAAAATGTATATCAAGTTTTTTTTTTAGAAATAAATACAATTAATTGTTGTTATCTTATTTCTCACTAAATAGAATTTGATGAAAATTTTTATATTGTGAGCATTAATCTACTGTTGCTCCCAAAGAATTGAAAATTAAAAAGTTGATACATATCTACTATCTAGCAGTCTTGCAGGAATTTCACGACGTCTAAAGACCAGCATTTGCTAAATGTTTTTAACTTAAAAATAATAGAGCAAGAATCAGATGCCCCTTTATAATAAAAAAAAATTCTTTCTTCTTAGTCTATAGATTTGCATTTGATATGCAAAATCATCTCACTTATAAGACTGACACATATTTATAACGAATCAAAAGATCAAACAGTTCTTTTTTCCTTTTTATTTTTAATAATAAAGTTGGTTGTTCATCAGGGGATAGAATTTTGTGACGGGTGCCAATCTTGTTTGGATTTCTCATTTAATTCTTGATCATTTAAAAAAGAAAGAAAAAAAATTGGAAAAATTTCTACCCTAGATATCTATGTATCTAATTATATAGCCATATATATATGTAAAAGATTATTCTCTGGTACTAAGGAATTTATATACTAGGCACTTCAATGCATATATATATAGATGATTATCTTCTGTACTCTAAAAGTTTTTGAAATATTGGAAATCATTAGAAAATTGAGGCACGCTATTTTGAACCCTAATTTTTATGCATTGGAACTAGAAAACCTAGGAGAAACACAAGACAAGAATAATTTGATCATTTTCGTACGTAAACTAAGAACTTCTAGCAATCGAAAATCGTAACCATTATGTTTTAAATATCTACGATCAATTTTAGTGTCAAGAACCAGAATTAAGTGCTATCGGGAGAGTAGTTAGTGATCAACTTGACACCGCCAGTTCCTCCGGGAATGGCTCGATGAAGATTGTCCTCCACTTACAAGTTGAGGGCTCCACAACCCTACCATACATCAATGCAATTTAGATAGGGGTGAACACGATTCAGATCGGACAGTTTTCACCGGTTTTCCAAACCAATAGGCTGCTATATATATATATATATATATATATATATATATATATATAATATCTCACCTTGTGATAGTTGCAACTGGAGAAGCATATATTAAGAATGTCTCCGTTGCTGGTGGAAGGCCTAGAAGGGCTCCAATTCCCATCAGCAAGGCCTTAGATACAGTACGTGTTCCTTTCCTGGAGGTGGAACCTATAATTTATATTTACATAAATGCGTATATATGGCATATAATTAGTACTTTCTTTGATATGTCACGTGTATATATAAACCGTTATACTAAAAAAAAAAAATTTAAAATAAATAATTATTACTAGGAATTATGAAGCGTAAAACGTTATTTCTATGGGTTCTGTAAAACATATTTTGGCCTATTAACTTTCATAAACGAACAGAATACAAAAACACAAGTTGTTAAACATTGAGTTAAAAAAAAAAAAAAAAAGAAAGAAAGTAGCAAAGCAAAGCACGAAATAATCCTCAATTGTGTGTGTATATATATATATATTAACAATGATAGACGGATAAGAACCCTCAAAAAAGCAGTCAACGGGGTGGAGTCACTCATGCCGAGTGGAGCTTTCTCACCCAATGCACTTTTATTATTATTTTTTCAATTTTTCAATAAAAAATTTACATTTTTCTTAATTTGTCCGTACTAAAACTTGATTATCCCTATATAGACCTCTTAAAAACTTTTCTTTAATAATGTATGCACTTATGAGATAATAAACTGACTCCGTCACTGACTATGATCATAAGTTTAGTTAGTCAAGAACATGTTAGGGTTTCATTTAGCAAGACGCAAACTTAAGCCGTTCAAATTCGCAATTAATTCACAACTTATCTTTCACATGAACTAGCTATAAGGGATTAATTATCTAGTTGATGATGTGCATTAGTATTAATGACATGCATACCCAACGCATATTAGCAAGGACTGTTTGTTTAACGGCATCGACGAATTGGTCGACCGACGGCGAAGGGATGCACAGTCGCTCTACACCCATCTTCATGCGTAGGGCATTCTCGTCCGGCCTAAAAAGCTGAATACCGCCATCTTCTCTCCTGTATGCCTTTAGACCTTCAAACAATCCCCGCAATGCGAAACACACAAATATATTTTACGTAACAGAAAAAACCGATATTAGAGAAACTTAGCACATCCCAACTAAGTTTGCAAACAATACACGATATATGTACATATATCTAGTGTGGATTTGGAGGACCCTCACTGAAATTTTTTGTTCTTTTAATTTTACACAATTTGACCCATTAAAAATAAAAAATTCTCATACAGTTCCTACTTTGTTTACTAAAAATTAAAATTTCTTACATAATCCTCACTAAAATTAATTCTATAAAAAAAAAAAGGTTCATAATTTTGTTATTATTCCCACTAAAATTAAATATTGTCACGTAACCTCCACTCAAATTTATTTTTTAAAAAAAATTTTAATGTACATCCCACTGAAATTTATTTCTGGTTCCGCCCCTAGATATATCAATATATCTATTGGGTGTGTGTGTGTGTTTAGTAAATTTACATATACCTGTCCATAATTTAGGACTCCAGCAGACGGGTTAAGCTCGATGTTTCCAAAGGAAGCAAGGGTTCCAGGCAAAAAATAGTCACCTTTGGAGCAATATTTCATGATGTACATGAAATCAGTTGGGATCAGACCAAATCCCAGTTCATCCCACTTCACATTTGCATGTTCTTCACCCTCATTACTACTACTGCATTTTTATTTTTTCACACATATCAATATTCAATAATATTGCCTACATATATATATTTATCATTTTTTTAATTCATTAATTAATTCTTAATCTTTCATACCTTACTAGCTTGCCATTTTAAAATAGTACAATAACAACTAGGCATGCATGTATATATATCTATATTTCTATATATATATATATATGTATTTGTTTGTACAATTTGATATAAATACAGACATATGTATATGCAGGGGTGAAAGTATATATTCTCGAAAGTAAAGATCTTATATTATATATTTGTATACCTAAAAAAAAACGAAAATATTGACAAAAATAACGACATCAATCATGATTTCGGTCAGACAAATGAAAACCTACGTAAGTTTGATGTATTACAAAGGTTAGTAATATTTTACATTTTATTTTATGGATTTTCTCTCTAATATATGTAAATACGATAGCACAATTATCAAGAGTACGTGCCAAACGACATATCGTTACATTTAATTCTCTCGTAATTAGCGTGTTTATATATACGTGTGTGTGTGTGTGTGTGTGTGTGATATAGGAGAGATTTGGGTACGTTTATGGATAGTCATATTTAATAAATAAAAAGAAAAAAATACCAAATTTTTTTAGATTATTTTTTTGAAAAAATGGTCAATGGCCATTAAAATATTAATTGACCCACACAATCAATCACTAAGTGAATTGACTATTCTATTAAAAAAAAAAAAGCACTCATTTTTCTAATTAAAAAAACTTGAGATATTACATTAAAAAAAAACTTAAAAAGAGAATTTTTTACACGTATCCCTATAATATGAATTACCTGTAAGAAGTAATATGTTGAGAACTTGTTTGCAAATGAGGAGCCATGGACTCGAGATTCTCATAGATGTGGAGAAATATCAATAATCATAATATGTGATTCACGTTTAAAGATTATTTAAGGAAATTGGGTGTATATATATATATATATACGGTACATATATATATGTATATATGCCTACGTATTAAATAAAATGACAAACCAAGAACGTGAGTTTATCAATGTATAACATATGAAATACTTTGTTAATTAGTTTCCAGAAGGAATAAACGACCGAAGTGGGGATAAGAAAGCAGATACGTGCATGTGTAACGTGAGAGGCATAAATATTTATTAGAGAAAAAGGGAATAAAATATAATAATTAAAATATAATAATTAAAAAAAAGAGCATTGATTCTTGTTCTAGCTGCCAAACACTTATTTGTATATAAATGTATTTTGAAGTACTATACACCTCCCGGTTACATGTGCACCGCAACGTTGCGTGTGTGGAGGTATAAGTAAAACTCGGACTTATCTTTTAAGTAGAATTGGTTTTTTTTTTTTTTTGGTTTATCAGGAAAATCTTGGATTTTTAACCCGACGGTTTTGGATTGAAAAACTGCATGTTGAGCCAAGTTAGGGCAGATAAAACAGCAACCAGGCAGTTTAGGGGAAGTAATCTGACGGTTTTGGAGTAGTAAACTAGCATTTATAACGTGGTTCTTATTGTTATGCAGGCATCATCATAGTTTGTCATGACCGGGTTTTTTGTGCAAATGAGGTCGGTTTTTTGTTCATCGGATTTTTAAAATAAGATAGAAGAAATGATAATAATCCCCTTTTTATTCATGGAAAAAAAAATCTACATACACTTTTCTTTTTTTATTGATACTTTTTTCCCCCAGCAAAAGAAAGAGACATAAAATGCATCGGACAACAATACTACAATAATACTCTTTTATTTTTCAAATTTATTTTTGACACTTTTGTCTCTCTAACTTCTAGTAAATTGACAAGTACTTACTTCCCGAAATTTTTATTTTAACAAATTACCTTTCGAATTTGAATTCAATAAAATATTACAGAATGTCCTAATATCAGTAAAGGATATTAACTTTAGAGGAAACACTCTTATACAAGAAATTTCATTCACGAGCCCATGTGACATGTCTATGAAGGTGGCATTCATTCAAGTTTCAACAAATTTTATGGATAATTTGCAACACTTTAACGAATTCAAAGATAGTTTGTTGGAATAAAAAATAGTTCAGTGACAAAAATTACTTCCGAAAGTATTTGAATAATCTATTAAAAAGACTTTAACTCTTCAGAAAAGCTTTTAGTCAAAGCCATAAAGTGTGGTTGGACATTAAAAATTTTACTCTTAACATTTTTTTTTTGTTTAATAGAAAATTCCTAAATCATTTTGACCTATTAAGTTTTTTTTTTTCCTTCTAATAAATTTCCAAACATTTACTTAAGAGTCAGGACTTTTGTTTCTTTACTTTTTTTACGCACTAAAAGTAAAAGTAAAAGCTCTGTCTAACTGAATTTAAAACCTCTCGTTTCTATTCTTTAGAACCGACATATAAAATCCGATTCAGTTACATTAATATGATGCTGATTAGGTGCATTTACTTTAGTGGACCTAATGGTGGGTTAAAACAACTTAATTGGCATGATTAACGTGATGCTGATCGTTATCTTTCTTGAGAAAGCCTTTCATTTATTATTTGACTCGTAAAGTTATTACTTGGAATGAAGGGAATGCAGAATACATTGACTCTGGTTTCAAGAATCCCAATTCCAAGGAACAAAATTTGTTTCAAACTTCTCTCTTTTTTGGGGGGTTTTTTTTTTTCCTTTTTAAATAAATAAATTTGTAGAGAAAAAAATATCCTTTCCTGGTTGGGAATTCGGACAACTTGTTGTACAAGTACATAAATTTGCTTTTTTGAAGATCAGTTCTAAACATCCCGATTTATGTTGAGTTGTTGGTCCATCCAATTTGAGACATCTCAGCTCACCCAACTTAAGATGAATAATGTTTGACCATGGGGAAAACACTCAACGTTGTTTTCTTTAAAAGATAACAGTACCCTGTGAACTTAGCTTAAAGCCTATGGGAGAAACTTACAATTATCGAGTCCCGAAACATATAAAAGACTCAATCATAAAAACAATTTTGGAACATGTTCCAATGGGATTTAAATTTGTAACTTCATTTTTATTTCTCTAAAGAAAGAGGGGTAGAATACAAGAACTTCCCCAGAGGTAAGAGGCACCCTTCATAGTACTACTCTTAACACAAGTACATTTCAGTGCGGAATTTTGATGATATCCGATGCATAAGTGCTGATATGATCGCATATGTCAAAACCTCCTACTTGATACCATGATAACTTGCTAATCCTAATAATAACAATTTTCAATTTAGCAGCTCAAACATGTAAACTTAGAAAAGCCCCATCAATATCATGATGATTGATGTTTCAGAATCAAATAAATTACACAATTATTTTTAATGGGCAGAGGACTTTTAAGCTTGTTACACTTCACCCTCTTTTCTCATTAAAAAAAAAAAAAACATGGTAGATTAATACAACATACTATATAACTATTCTTGCCTTACAAATGGTGAGGAGCTCATGTCTGTACTGTAAAACGAATCCTCTGCACCACCATAGTAGTTATCCTCCTTCTCTTCATCCCACTTCAGGACTTCCCTTATGTACTTGAACGCCTCATCGATGGTTAGTCGCTCCCTAGCCCGAGCTTGCCATACGAAAAGCTTACGCTCCGTGAGGGAAGCGTAGAGGTCTTTGAACTTCATCGCAACATAGAAATACGCCTGATGGGCCAGCGTCTGGCTGTTGTGGTGCGGCCGCACTGGACTAAAATCATTAAACCATTCACAAGAACTCAAAGGCACCCGATTTAGCTTGTCCTCGAACAAATCGTATTTGTTGAGTATCAACACAAAGGGGGTGTCTTTGAAGCATGGGTGCCTGATCATGGTTTCAAAGAGCTCCTTACTTTGCATCATCTTGTTTTGTAGTAACGTTCCACTGCTGTTACTTTCTGGCGCTAGCGAAAACTGATCGTAGTCGCTAAGAGCAACACAAAAGACAACCGCACGTACATCTTCGAACATTTCCACCCATTTACACCCTTCAGTCAGCCCCTTTGCATTTACCCTTATAAGTTGGTATCTGCCAAAAGAAGATTTAAAGTTAGAAATCTTATACCATGAAAACCAGCAAGAGTAAAGAGATAAACCAGCAAAAGTAAAGAGATACGAGAGAATCATCTTTTTTTCTAAAAATACTACACAAGAACTAAAACTCATATCACAAAATGGAATCCCTAAATTCTGAATTCATTACTTTAACGGTGTAAGTCAGTTGATTTCCTTTCTTCCCCGAATCCCTGAATGTCACTAGGAAAGATACAACAAATACTTTTTTTTTTTTTTTTTTTCAACGGAGAACATATTTTCATAGATTGGCTTTCTACAGAATGTTGTTGTTCAAATAAGTATTATGAGAATAAATTCGAAAACATGTTTAGAAAGATAATCATGAATGTGGCAATTAAGCGTCGTTACTTGGTTAGAGGCGGGGGAGGAACTTCCAGATTGTCTGTGTATGTTTCGGACATGGGACTTCGATCATCAAGGGAGAATTCAATAAAAGCCAAACCATTTCCTTGAGTGACCCCTTCTGCATATAGTATGTCTCTTTCCAAAGGTTCATATTCGTTGCTTGAGATCTCAACAGCCTGAACATAATGAAAAGAAAAAAAATGATAGTCATCCCGCGACAATCTTAAACAAGAAGGTTGCCTGGAAAAGGTTTAAAGATCTTATAAAAATATATATTCACCACAATATATTCCTGCATATGCACATATTGACATACATAAGCACACTCTTGGAAATATGCATGTGTGTGTGTGTGTTTCGAATGTCTCATCACCACTCCAAATTTCTCAAAGAGGCCCAGATAACAGGGAATCCAAGGTATTGATATTGCTAATATTACAGAGATCAGTTGTACAGAAGCATGTATAATTCTGTCCATTTATTTGAATTAAATTGGTCTAACGAGAAGAAGATCCAGAAGGCAGCGTCCACCGCTAGACTGCCCATGGTAACCCAGGTTGACTGATAGATTACAATTCATCTTGTACTAGGTATACGACCAGTTTGGGATTGCTTTTACAGAACCTAAAAGTGATTATCAGAGAAATACATGAACAGGTGTATGGTAAACTGGCTTTTGGTTAGAATACTTCATGATCTACTGTATTATAAAGCAACTTTCAAGAGCAGTCTGTTTTGGCAAAACGTTTTAGCACAATCCAAACCGACCAATTGCTTGTTCTTGGGCCATCCCTTTGGCGTGCACAATGCATACGCAATTATGGTTTTCAAAGGAAATTTTGGGTTACAGAATAGAGAAGAAACTTTTAGGATGTGTAGATTTTCGGTAGTATTAATGTTTGATATGAAAAGACTAAACATGCTATGGCACTACTAAAAAAAGTAGAAAGTTGACATGATGAACAATGGGGCTAAGAATGTTGATGAAATTACCCTGCTTAAAAAGTACTCGGCAACTTCTGGGAGGAAGTGAAGCTCATCATGTCTTTTGTACGTATTCTGGATAGCAGGATCCTTCCACACCTCTTCGACTAATGGAGCATACTCACGTGTTGCTGCCGGGAAAAACGCATCCAAATCCCCAGTTGCTATAATGTCCAGCAACCAGTCAGAGAAATGCTTCAACCTCGGGTTGATGGAGTAGATGCATTCTAAAGTTCCATTGCTGTCAACTTCTCCACCTGAAACAACACAGCAATTAGATACTAGATAATATACACCAGATGAGCTGTAAACTAATCACACAGCTAAACGAGATTCACAGCGGCAGCAACTCTAAATGTCATGGTTGACGGACAAGGATACTGTATTCAAAAAGCATAGAAGCAAAGAAGCATAGGCAATAAGAAGGGGCATATATATTATACAAACGCATCCTAATTCATGAAGTGCTCAGTTCACTGCATGATATGGATGCCATTTGCTCCCTGTTGAAATTAAATACATCAAATGAACACAACAAGAAACATACCAGTGTCGGTTTTAACCTCTCACTTATAACATGATTTAAGACAGATCATTCACAACAATTTAATGAATTACGTAAATGACCTGATACAGATGACTGATTATGACTCCCAAGCTAAGTAGATACCATAAGAGTATTAAAGAAAATGCTCGACCAGTAGCACACTAGCACTGACTTGTTTCAACGTTCGAACATGCACGTGGACTTGTACTATTTAACAAATGCAGCGGCTACTCATCATACACACATATATACATGAATATACCTATATACACATGTGCTTATCTGTGTGTATTTACATTTCCACATACACGCATATTGCATTTCAAATACCTGATTCAGCACTTTGGTCATGGGCTTCTGGTTCTTTCATTTTGGAAAGAGCTTCCTCCTCAAAGCGCTCCCGTCCATCAAGCAAAATGCTCAGATATTTGTACATGTTGCTTTGGATCATTAACTTGATATCTTGCAGTTCTTCTGGAGTGAACTTGTTCCCATACAAAAATTTAGCCTGCCGATATAATGATAAGAAAATAATGAGCATTACCAGAAATTCAGTAAGCACAACAAGAAAACCAATAGTCGTAGTCTCCTAGACCCTTTTTAAGTGGAATCTATGATTACCATCAATTAGAATATTATCTCCCCGCTCTTTTATATTTCTTTAGCCATATTAACTTGAGGTGATTAGTAGTTCTATAAGTTTGGTTTTAGGAAGATGTTTCAAAAGGAGATTCTTCTTTCAAGAATTCATTTCCTTCTATATACCACCCGTCTAGAGCTCATTCTGTACCTATCTCTTCCTTCCCTGTTGATTTTAGCTCTAACCATTAATTGTAATTTCAGTTTTTTTAAAAAGTCTAATGGAAGAGAGATGTAAAGAAATACACTTTTTTGTTCTCTTGGTAACAAGGATTTAGTTTCTACGACATTGAGCCAAATATCGGTTGCTGTGGCCTCTCTTAGAAATAAATAAATTATGAGATTCCATTGCCTTAAGCTTTGTTGGAGTGGAGAGTTCCGTCCATTATGAGATTCTGTTCCAGTTTTGTTTTGTTTGCTGAGGACGGCTTGTACTCCTATTCTACATAATTTTCGGTTTTTTTTTTTTTTTTCAGTTCTCATAGGTATTTTTCCATTGCCTTAAGCTTTGTTGGAGTGGAGAGGTCCGTCCATTATGAGATTCTGTTCCAGTTTTGCTTTTGTTTGCTGAGGACGGCTTGTACTCCTATTCTATATAATTTTCAGGTTTTTTTCTTTTTTTTCAGTTCTCATAGTAAAAAACTGACACAACAAAAAATTGCACCTGCTTGAAGATAGTGCTGGTTCCGGAGCCTTGAGGTCCAAGAAGAAGAAGCTTTTGAACTTTTTTCTGCTCCAGATAATTCGGAACAGTAGTATAAGTGCTAGCCTCATCTCTTGATGCACGTAGCTGACCGTGGAGCACAGGCAAAGAGAACAGGCTACAAACAAACCGTGTTGTTGCCTGTCTAGCAAAAAAAAACGGTGATATAAAAAAATGATAATAATATCAAGTATCAGAATCCTATCTCGAACCAAGTTTTCCAACGCAGAACGTGATGTATTCACCTTCTCCCAGATATTTCCCCTGATATTATTCTGGCCTTCCTCCTCATAACGACCATCATCGTAGACCCAAAAATGGGTGTCACGTGGGCATTGCACATTTGCCAGCTGACATAAAAAACGACTTATGTCAAACTTTTTAAGTCTCTTTATTAACAAACTACTGAAGACTAAAACCCCCTTTTTCTAGGGTTAAAAGAAAAACTAAAATTTTATCAAGTGGAAACAGAAATCTAATTGGACATTTGGCATAAATCTAAAATCTTATGGCTTGCTTTTTCCTACTCATAATGTTTAATAAAAGCTAATTCTAACCGTCTCCTAGCGGAGAAAGAAATCTAAATTTGACTGTTACCACCAGTAGTAGATGCATCAACCAGCTGAAATTTCACAAAGGACAAATGATAGTTAAATTCCTTCCTCATTTGTTCCCAATATTCTTGCGTTTGTTAAATTCCTCGAGGCATATAATTAATAAGATAGAAATTCGAAGATAACTCGTCAACGTAAATACATAGGGGCGTCCTCTATGACTGAGTCTAAGACCGAAGCTCAAAAATTGCATCTTATAATATGAAACCAAAACTCTAAAAAATAAAAATAAAAATACACACACACACACACTAATTTGACACCATTCCAGTACCATTTAAAGGACTTACTCTTAGGATCCTCAATTCGAGTCTTGTAATTTGTCGGCCATTGATATATACTTCAGTATTCCCGTTGCTCGCATCAGGGCCAAGTTTTCCCGTAAAATTTAAGTTTGAACTTATGATTCTATCCGGTTTTTCTCCCTCCTGTCAGATCACAAAGTAAAAGACACTCAAATTTATTAATTTCGAGCGAGAAATAGGTATGTTAAGTTACTACAATTTCTATTTCAGAAGATTATTTGTTAAGAATGAACTAACCTTTCCCCAAAGACCAGACTCTTTATCATACCAATATCTACCAGGCTTCAACTTCCGAGGAGGTAAAGGACAGCCAAGTAATTCTGCCATCTCCTCCGGCTTCAGAGGGAACCCATTAACAATCAGCTGCTCTGGCCGAAGCTGATTAGCGGAACATTCCTTTTCTGCCTTCATAATCTGCTTAACTTCCAAAGGACTGAGCAATCTGGACAACACCCTTGAATGTTTACCCAATTTCAATCGTTTCAATTCATCAATTGGCTGACTAATGCATGTCACACACTTCCGTCCCTCGGGCATCGATCCCATTGCCCTCAGCACACAATTGCTACAATACTTGGCATCACAAACCAGGCAAGACTCTTTAGTTTCCCACTTTCCTTTTCCACACCGGTAACATACTCTACTTTTCTTCTTCTTCTTCTTTTCTTTCGTAACCCCAACATACTCCGGATAAGCTGGCTTCTCCACATCAGCCTCTTTCCTCTCCGATCTATCAACAGTATTAAAAGTAACAACTGGGCCTCTCTTTGCCTCATTAGGTGCTTGTCTCGGAGGATTATGAACTGAACCTGGAGAAGCCGAAGGTGAAGCCGAAGAAAGATCAGGGTTTTGCAAGACAGACACCACAGACTCCGAACTTCCCGACACCCTTGCACTCTGTGCTGGAGAACTCGTCACGCCAGCAATACAAGACACCGGCAGGGGAATCGGTTCGATAACAGGCGGACCCAGATTAGCAGCAGCAGACCTTCTGGATTCAGACAGCGGCTCAGCAGTCGGGATTGGGCCAGAATTAATATCAACCGGTTCGACCTTCGGGACTTCATAGGCAATGGGCGGACCCACGTACTCCGAGGCGATAGAATAATCAAGATGAGCAGAATCCTCAGGGATAGGAACACCTGGTGGGAGCATCTTCCTCACCAATGCCCTCCAGTTGTTCTCTTCCTCCTTTTGCTCCATTTTCTTTCCCAAAACAGTATCAAATTTTTACCCAACCAAATCACAGAAACAAACTAAACGCAACTATGATTTCCCCAGGATCATCAGCCAAATTTATGCCCAACAATTAATCAGAAAAACCAAGTTGAAAGTCTCACCACCAAGCAGCCTCAAAAGAACGGTCATCCTTTGAAACTAATAAAATATGTGGGGAATATCACATCAGAGAAATATAAACCAATCAAATATTTGAATCAAATGCAAAGGAAATGAACTAAAAAATTCAAACCTTTATAAAAGTCCACGCGCAAAAAAAAGAAAAAAAAATAAAGCAAAAAAGGCAAAGCAAATGCTTAACCAAACCAAAGTGAAAGATTGGATGATTTATCTAGAGTCAAAACCAGACAACACCCAACTTTGAAATCACACAACAAAAACTTTTCGAAAAAGCTCCCCAAAAAAAATGTTAAGAGGAACCGTAAAGAGAACCTTCTTTTTTTTTTTTTTTTTTTTTTTTTTTGCAGGGGTCCAAAGTGTGGAAAAATCAGAGTCAAACAATAATTAAACAAAAAATCACAGCAGAAAAAAAAAACCCAACTAACATTAAACAAGACTGATTCAAGGTTGAAACTTGAAAGGAAAAGAAAATTATTCACCAAACCAAAAAAAAAAAAAAAGGAAAAAAGAAGAACCTTTTGAGTTATATTCGTTTGGACAAGAAAAGAAGAAGGAGAGAGAGAGAGTCAAATACCTGGAAAGCGACGGAAAGAAAGGGGGATCTGAGCTAAAACCCACGAAGCATGTCACCTTTAGAGCTTTAGCAAAAGGTAAAGCTTTTATCTTTCTTCTGCAAATCCACCGGGGAAACGATGAGAGAGAGAGAGGGAGAGATATTTCAGTTAGAGAGAGAAGGAGAGAAAAAATGGTGAAAACCACGCAGCAGTGACCGTAAAACTGAGGAAAGGGAAAGAGAGCAGTGGAGAGATAAAGAATGAGAGCGATGGATTGGAAGCAAAAAGGTTAGAGAGAGAGAGGAGAGAGAGAGGTTAGAGAGAGAAAGAGGTCCCCACGGTGGTATTCCTCTGGCATTTAGTCTCGCGATGAAAAACGAGGAGACAAGTGATGCTCGTTTTATGAATTTTCCACGCGCCGGGCCGGCGCGTCGTACGAGGGTGACTCTCAGGACCATGATATTTATGTCATCTCTCTGTTCCACTCACGCGCTATCCTTTGGTGGTACAGACCACGCGCATGAAACTCTGTTGAGCTTGAGACTGCGGATTTACCATGAAAGAAACGTCAACTCTTTATTATTAAAAAAAAAAAGAAAAAAGAATCACCTTTGACTCTAGGTTAATTAGATTAGATATTAGATATTAGAAGATGTAATTTAGTGAGAATGGGTTAAATACACAAATAAAATAAAGAGGGAAAAAGCAAAATGTAAAACAAATATATATATATATATATATATCATATGATGGGCTGTGAGATGTGAGAAGTGATGAAAAGATACCGTTGAAATGTTTATTTTTATGCTTTGAAATGGATATACAATACATTATCCATCACGGTTGTAAAAAATTATGAAAAGATATTGTTAAAATGTTTATTTAAGTATATATTTCTATATTAATTATAGGAATATATATTTATTGATTGATCTTTGAGTGAAAATATATGGTCTAAAATTAGTGTATTTTTTTGTACAATCGTATTTTTAGTATAATCACTTAAAAAAGGGTTTTTCTTAATTGAATTGGCTTAAATTAAAAATTAGGGATATATAGTAATAATAATTTATAGAAAAAATGGTTTTGAGAATTTTAAAACACATTTTAAACTTAATTAATTAATTTTTGCTACAAATTATATATATATTCTTGTATATTTAGTTTAATTAACTTTTAAATATAGAAGATAGAGTAAAGATAAAGATATGTAAAAAAAAATTTAAGAAGATTATATGTTAGTTGTAATGAAAGTGTTGGGCTGCTAAAATTTTCATGTGTGACAATTAAGAACAAGTCCTATTAATTTTCCTAACTAAACAAAGGCCCTTCCTTTCCTTAATTACGATTAGTTTTTGCAAATTAAATTATATTCGGTTTGGTAAGCTAGTTTAACTTTAACTAAATTATAATTTTTCATATCAATTTTTGTCTTTTTCTAAAAAATTAATAAAATTTATAACTATTTTTTAAAAAGTCAATCAATTTCAATTTAAAATTTTTATCTCTAATTAACTTATTAAATGTGGCTTATTAGTTTTTTATTAATTGTTACCCCCACCATTCCCACCCACCCCCAATAATTACCTGCCGACACTTTTCCACCTACAAAAATGGCAAGTGTTTCAAATTTTCAATTAACCTTTTCGGTGCTGGTAAAATTAAACGTGCCTACTTTGAACAAAAAAAAAATTAAGCCAAAGTTAACTTTGTTGAAATACACAATTACCCTTGAAAAAAGAAATTATGGTTGTTTAAGCTTATGTTTGGAAGGAAGGAAAGAAAACAAGATGAAAAGGAAAAATGGAAGTGAAAGAAATTAAGAGAGAGTGAAAATAAAAATGGAAAGGAAAAATGGAAGTTAAAGAAAATAAGATGGAGTGAAAATATTTTGTTTTTTTATTTATGTTATTTGATATCATGAAATGAAATGAGAGAAAATTTTTTTAAAAAATTGTACAATTACTATTTTATTTATCTATTACATTATTTTACTTTAAAAAGCAATAGTAAAAACATCATTTTAATAATTATTTGATCCATTTTAATTTCCTCTTACTTTTAGTGGGATTACATTTATGAGTCCCACCACACTTTTTTTCTATTCAATTTTCCTTTCATTCTTCTCTTCATTCCTGCCAAACAAACAGGTTTAGTTTTTTCCCTTCAATTTCCCCTCCCTCCACTTCCTTCCTTCCTCTTTTCAACCTTACCGAGCAAAACACAAGAGTATATTTAATAGGAAGAGAAAGTTGGAAGGAAATTTAGAAGTAAGGATAGGCCATTTCTCTTAGGTCCTGTTTAGGTCATGTTTGGAAAAGTGTTTTCCAAACTTTTTTTTTAAATCTTTTTTCTCTAATTTTATTATTTACTTTTCCAAACGTTTTCAAAAAAATTCTAATTTTATAATTTTAAGTAAAAAATGAGATAATTTTTTTAAATTGCATAGAATTTCGAGAGAAACAAAACAAGATCTTTATTGTTAATTTGTTTCCTAACACGTTTCTAGCTTTTACACTTTTTCTTTTCAAACAGTTCATTTTCACAAAACACACATTTCCAAAACTCAAACTATATCCAACCTCCAAAACACCGTCTCCAAATGTAACCCTAAACGGGCCCTTATATTGTTTAGTATTAAATTCCTTTAATAATCTCTCAAGTTTATAAAAGATCGAAATTGGAGCGTTTTTATAGGATCTGAGTCTCTCTCCTAATCCATTTTTCTCTTCTATCAAACAATTGCAAATATCAAATCTATATTTTTTTTCCCTTCAACTTTTCTCTCCTACCAAGCACACTATGAGAAAGCACGATCAAACTTTAGCATGTGTTTAGTGCACAGGATGAAACTGAATTTGTTATGTTAGAATTGAGTTCAATTGAATGTGCGTTTGATAAGACGTTTGAACTGTCAAAACTTAAAATGTGTTCCGAAAAAAAAATATATCACTATGAGCTTGTTCGTTTCAAAATTCTATACAACTTTAAAAAAATCAAATTTGAACTTATATATATAAAATTATAGACTTTTAAAATTTGAGTTAAAAAAACTGTGAATACCAAAACTGAGGTTAAGTTTAAAAAAAAAAAAAGACAGAAAAAATCTTTGAAATCTTTGAGTGCTTTTTTTTTTTTTTACTCTTGAAATCCTTTATCTTTCTCATACTAGACAGACTGGTCAAGTTGTTGTCCTCTAAATAAACTACACAATCTCTTTCATATAGTACATAGTCTATACAGTTAAGTTTGACTAAACCTGACTTTAAAGATGAGATTTGTGTGATTAAGATTTTGTTCGACATTCAAGTTTAACTTCAATTAAATTATATTTTTTCATCTTAGTTTTGTATTTTTCTGAAATGTTAACAAATCTATAATTAGTTTTTGAAAAGTCAACTAATTCCAATTTAAAATTTTCATTTCTAATCAGTGAACCAAATGTAAACTTAAAAACATATTAGTGGATTTTGTGTATTCGATTAACAGTAAGGAGATGGCTCTATTTCTTTCTCTCTCTCCTCTCTCTAGTTTCTTATATGAGGTTAATTTCTCAATTTTGTTTTGTCTGTCCATTTCTTATTTCATTTTTTTAATAGCACATTTCTTATTTCATTTTGTAATTATGAAATTTGTTTTTTCAATTGTTGTAATTGCTTTCTAAAATTTTGTCCATGATACTTTTTTTTTTTTTTTTTTTTGCAAAAACCATAATATTTATGTTGTTTAGTGATTTCTTCAATTGTGTGGATTTTGTTATGATGTTGCTTGAAGTATGTTAATAAATTCTTGATTTATAAAGTGAATGGTAATAATTTTCATACAACCACCATTAGTTTCCTTTTCTCCGCTACCATTTTGTTGCTCTACACTCCCATTATTATTTTAAAAACTTTGCTTGCTAACATTTCTAGGCTTCAAGAACTATTAATTAATGGACTAAAACGTATGTTGGTTTGTTAAATTATTGCATTTTACAAAGAAAAAAAATTAATACAAACAATTACAATTTTATATTTTTTTTGAATAATTTTGGATGAAAATAACTTATAAATGTTTTGTGTTTTATTTTTAGAGATTTATTCTCCCATTAATTAGTTAAATAGCTCTACTAAACTTTTAAAAAAAATGAGATGATAAAAGAAGCCCTATTATCTTACAAATTTAACTTTTCTGATACCTCTGAACTAATCAATATTTTTTACTTCTGAAATTTTAAATTTGACCATTTGTCCCATAAACATGAAAATATCTAGCAAAACGCCCTCAATTAATAACAATGTTAATTTTGCAGAGGAAATTGACTTTTGAAGCACATAGTCATTAATTAATGTCAAGAATAGTATTTTTAAAAAAAAATAAATGTTAACCCAAATTTATTGGATTAAGAGTCTTTAACTAAGTTTAATCAAAATTAAAAAATTTGAATTAACTTTATTTAAATATAAATTCAGGGTAACATTGATTGAAAAATATCATTTGTCCCATCAATTATGTGATGGCAACCAAAAAAACCCTAAAACTTTTTTATAGGTAAATAAGGAAAAATTTTAACAAATATAGCACGCCAGATCAAGTGATGTTCTTAGAAACAACAATAGATCACATAACTTAGGCCATGTTGTCCTAATTCTAACCTCGTGCTAACTAGATTTGCACAGAATTCGCACTGCATCCACGATCAATCATGCCCCGCACCGCACCGCACTGCACGCTTGCCCTCCGTAGGTTCATGTCTACAATCTTGCCGGCCCGAATACTCAAGAGGGCGGGTGCCAAATTAGGTTTTCCACTTTGGGTTCGATTCCGATTTGCATGTGAGTATATTATTAAAAACTTAAATAAAAATTGAAGGGGGTGATGATTGTAGATAAAGTCTAATAGTAATATTACACCTAATCTATTTAAAGGTATAGGGTATAAATCCACAACTCTCAAGTTATAAAATAAAATTAAAAAGAAAAAAGAAAAAAAAAAACTGAAGGTGGTTACGATGTCGTTTTGGCAGCCCTCCATCCTTCTTCCGTTCTTTTGGGTCCGTGTGTCGTTTCTCTGCCAAAGCAACAAGGACAAACTAGTAACACTCAGAAAAACCCTTACAAAGTCTCTCACTTTTCTCTTCTTCGCTTCTCGGCAGCACAACTTTAGTTTTCTTCTTGGAGGAAGTAAAAACTTTGGAGATCTTAAAAACAAAATTTTAAGGTAGGCTTTTCTCATATTTCCCTTTTTCAATCGATTTTTCGTCTTCATTTCATTTTTTAAGTTTGATGAAATCACTTTTCTTTTTCTTTTTTCTTTCTTTCTTACTTTTTTTTTTCATTATGATTTTACTCCCAAAATTAGTACCTTTTATTATTATTATTTTAGTTTATTTATTTATTTGCTGAATGAAATTCTCAGCACTGAAAACAAATGGAATTTATTTCCATGATCTTGGTTTAACCTGAGCTGTAGAAGCCCTCTATTTCAGTCCTAAAAATGGGAGTTGGATTTTGGTTACTAAGCTGAGGCCTAATTAATAGGATTCAGTTCAAGAAAAATGCCTAATTAATATGATTAATTTCAATGTAGGCAAAGTGCCTTGATGGGTTTACCCGTAAAGCCGGCACGGGCATAGGGGGCTGCGTTTGTGGTTCTAAAGTTTTGGACACATTTTTTGTACACTGAAGATGATGGCATTGTCTGGTTAAGTACTGAAATCTGACTTTGAACTTGCAGGACACAAAACCCTTCAAGCAATCCTACTACCATAGTTCGACAATGTCGTTCGTAGTGAAAGTCCCATCACTCACGGTTGGAGTATTCTCCGGAACTAACAGATGGATGAATGTGCCAAATCGGTGTCAAACTCCCTCGTCGGCTATGATCCCACATTGCTCGATGTCTACACCGGCAATCCAGACTCTTCCCAACTCTGTCTCCAACATCCCAATTATGGTTTGCCTCTGAAACCTCTCTTTTTCTATAATCTTTATGTGTGTATTATATATATATATATATATATATAATGTGTGTGTGTGTGTGTGTGTGTGTGTGTGCATATAATATGGACGCAAATTAATTAAGTCCTTCACAAAGGACCCGTTGTACATGGCAGAAGTGGAGGGTGTAACATTATATTGATTCTGTTTAAGAATGATATTGTAAAGGTATATCTAAAAAAGGATTTTATCTATTGCAAACCAATCTTACGTAAAGGCATTGTTATTTGCTTTTGCAAGTTGTAATTTGATGAAGAGTTAGCGAGCAGCTCGGTAAATCATATGTTTCTTGTTATGTTGTGAATCAGGTGAATGGTTGTACTGGAAAAATGGGGAAGGCGGTCATTAAAGCAGCAGATTCTGCTGGGCTTAATATTGTCCCCATGTCATTTGGCTCTGAAGAAGAGTCTGGGACAATCATGGAAGTGTGCGGAAAGGAAATCACAGTGCGAGGCCCGTCTGAAAGAGAGAGCGCTCTCAATTCTCTTCTCGAAGCAAATCCAAATTTGATTGTGGTGGATTACACTGTACCGGCTGCAGTCAATGGTATTTTCACAGGAATATATATATATATATATATATAGTGGATTGTGTTAAAATAAAGAGAATTGCTGTCATTTGAGATTCCTTTTAGTTGGTTACTTTTAGCCTGTACGTTGTGCAGATGTAAATCGAGTAGAATATGTGAATTGATATCCCGAGACCTAGTGTACTTCCGAAGTTGGGGATTCATTCATGCCGTTTTTCTGAAAGAATTTTAGTTCAATTTTAGATTGTTTCATGGAAGCTTTTTGTGACATCCCTTTAGTTTTATGCTCTTGTTCTGCTCATGAGTTTCTTTGGTTTTGTTTTCTTATGGTGTAGATAATGCGGAGCTATATTGCAGGGTTGGAGTGCCATTTGTGATGGGAACCACAGGTGGAGACAGGGATCTGTTGCACGAGACTGTTGAGGACTCCAAGGTCTATGCAGTTATATCTCCACAAATGGGAAAACAGGTATATCCCCGTAAAAGGGAAAGCAGGTAATCAGAATTGAGTGCCCCGATGCGTCCTAGTGGTACTCGTTATCGGCTTCCATATCTTGATTGTCTGTTGGTTTTGCTAGGTTGTTGCGTTTCTTGCAGCTATGGAGATCATGGCAGAGCAATTTCCTGGTGCTTTTGCTGGTTATTCGCTTCAGGTACTCAATCTATGTTACTTTATTCTGTAATGTGATGTTAATGATGATGAAAACGATGGATTTTAAAATGTTCTTGGTTTATCAATTAAAGACTAGCATCTATTCGGCAAAGATTATACGTACCTGGAGTCTGGAGATTAACACAACCACTGAACGTCAGTAAATTAGCAAGTGATGGTAATAAAAAGAAGTGTAATACATTATTTTTCCATTGTTACGTTTTGTAGCTTCATTACTGCAGTTGTGATCGGGGATAGTGTAACTTATTTAAGAAACATTGTAGCCAATGGAAAGAAAATTGCTAAATTTTATGTCTCAATCGAGTTTTCTTTTCTTCTTTAGTTTATGTTTGATATTTGCTTTATTTTCATGTTTAGTTCTATACAATCAGCTTTAGCGGTAATTAGGGTTGCCCGTCCTTTATTATGTATTTCACTCGATACTCTGCAGCGATAAGTTTACAACTGTAGTCAATCACTATTGATATGTCATATTTAAAACATCTTAACTAAAAGTGTAGTTGATTGATCTGTAACTTTAGGTGATGGAATCCCATCAAGCAAGCAAAGTAGACACGTCGGGAACTGCCAAAGCCGTCATTTCATGCTTCCAGAAATTGGGGGTTTCCTTTGACACGGATCAGGTAGGTTGATGATAATAATGGTTCCTTCTGGTGTAGGCTTTTTTCTATGTTTCTCTTGAATGCTACTAATATCATTACTAAATCTACTTATAAGCTCTAAGTGGATAGGCGGCAATGACCTGGGACATGAGACGCATTCATTATCGATCACGCATGATTATTTTGTTAATACGCACATATTTTATAACTTTTTTCCTATGTGCAAGTATTTTCTAATATCAGTTTCATTGCCATGGTAAGATTGAAGTTATTTTTTCCCATCTAACAGAACCGGACTGGTTAGCATAAATCCAGACTTTTAACTAGCTCTAGAATATATATATATATATATATATGTGTGTGTTGTGTGTGTTTTGCAGGTGATGTTGTGATTTAAATTTCCTTAGTTAAAAAAAAAAATTACATATTTAGCTTGGCCTAGGTCTTCTTATTAACGAAACTGCCATATGATGGAAAAAGAATTCTGGGGCCTGGAAAATGCGTAAAGTTCCTTACCTAACTGTGCCATTGTTTTGGAGTTAATCCTCGTTGCTTCCTCTTGATATCATCAATAAAATATTTTTCTTATGTTTGCTTTTTTATTTTTGGATAATTTTCTCAGATTCAAATGATCCGGGATCCAAAGCAACAGATAGAGATGGTGGGAATTCCAGAGGAGCATATATCGGGTCATGCATTTCATCTCTACCATTTGACTTCACCGGACGAAACGTAATTAGAGACATCCTTTTCTCGCTCCAAAATTGCCTTTTCCGTTAGATTTTCTTTTTTAAAGTATTGTTTTCTTGTCCTCTTGGCAGAGTTTCTTTCGAGTTTCAGCATAACGTTTGTGGTAGGTCAATATATGCTGAGGGGACCGTCGATGCTGTGCTTTTTCTTGCCAAGAAGGTACTGACACTTTTTCCTGTGGTAGATCAATATATGCCGAGGGGACTTCTTTTTCGTTGTTTTGGTGTTCTTTTGATAAGAAACTGCTAAGACATGGATTTGTTCTCATGCTGTGATTTCTGATTTGTTTATGCGCTCGACATAATGTTTGGTTGTGTTGTTTTAATCAGTTTGCTTTTTCTACTTTATGAAAAATGAAATTCATTTTATGACCATTAAACTGAATCGTTGTCGGGGCAGAAACTTCATATCTGTTGCCACTTGTTTCTTTTCTGATGGCAATAATATACATGCTGGAAAATGCAGGCTCAATCAAGAGCAGAGAAACGGTTGTACAACATGATCGACGTCTTGCGAGAGGGTAACATGCGATGAAAATCGGGTTTTGCTCGTTTCATCTGCAGGTTGAGAATGTTGTTTTCACTACTGTAGTATGCAGATGTTTATGGATTTTAATTGTGCGAGAATTAGAGTAGGCCTTAGCAAATTTTGTATCTTCATTACTTTCAGTCACACCATTCTTCTCATTTTACGCGATCAGTTTGATAGAGAATTAAAGAGAAGAATAATGCCAAGGGTCTCAACTTTTATCTCAACATTTTAATCGTAACGGACATGGCATGAGTTGTCAATGTTTTATTAATCGGTATTTAGAAAATTCTCATGTCAACGAGTATTAAATAATTATATCTACCAATATAAAGATATGTATTCATTTGTTGCTTGAGTTGCTTTCGTGTTTATATATACGTATGTAGTATGCACATATACGTTTATATTTTCGTATATACTATCTATAAGAAAGAAGAAAGTTCGTCCAAAACGTTTATTTTTGGACAAAATTTTTTTCTTATTCAGTCCCTCGTTTTTTTTTTTTTCCTTTCATCCTTTTTTCGTAGTGGTTTTTTTTTTTTTTTTTTTTTTTTTTACTTGTCTTTTATCTTTTTGGCCTTTATGTCATGTCTCTTTTATTTATTTTATTTTCAGGTCCTTTGTGTTTTTTTTTCCTTTATGTTTTTTGTTATTTTTATTTTGTTTGTCTATTCTTTACCAACTAGTTCATTAAAAAAGGAAAAAAAAAAAAAAAGAAAAAAAGGAAAGAAGACAACAAAAACAAAACAAAAATAAAGCAAACAAACTAGTATGAGCCTATCTAGTTTCTCCTTGTTAAGTCATTTGTGATCGATCTGCTAATGAATTTAACACATGTTTCTTTCTTTGTGTATCAAAAAAATTGGTAGTCACTTAGTGAAGTTTCCACATCGGTGGAGAGTGAGAAAATAGAGTGGTTTTTAAGTGTTAATGAGCTTTCTTTCGGTTAATAATTACATATGTTACTTTCTTTGTGTATCAAAAAAAAAAATAGTAACTAGTAAGTGGATTATGAGGTAATCAGTTGATTAGTTTGGAATATACAACATTTGGCCATTGAAAAGGAAATGTTGTATGTCTCTATGACAACTGAGAGATGAATGGTGGCCCCACCCTTCGTCAAGTGGAGCTTTCCATTTGTCTCACATTCTAAATCATTTCTGGTCACTGTTGAGATGTTTAGTGATATTATTATCAAAATAGTCAAGTTAATGAATATTGATAAATAATCGAAGATGACTTTCTCAAAATTTAGCACAAGTGGGATAGTTTTGTTAAGTTTTACAATGGGTGGATTGTCTTGTAAAATTGCTTGAGTCCTAAATTCCAATTATAGGTTTTTTTATTCCATAGGTATTAAAAATAATTGTTAACTTTTCTCCTTTTTTTTTTGTTTTTTTTTTTTTTTTTTCAGGACTTTTAATTTTATAACTCTCTCTTAATTAAAAGAAATATATATATTTTGAAAATGAATAAAAAGAAATAAAAACACTCACAAGTTTTTAACTTACAAAGCTCATATCCAAACCTCTTCCTTTTAGCTTTATTTATTGCAAGATGATAATAATGTGACTAAAAAATATTCGTGCTCCAGATGGGAACTTTTTTTTAATTAATTAATTGTGAGAACTAAAAGAGATTAGTTAGGGTTATAGATACATTTTAAAATATTTTTTTTCATTAAAAACAACCTAATGCACATGTTAATTTCTACCCCAAAAATATTAAAACTTTTGTGAAATTGGCGTAATTTGTCAATATATATTCAAATATAGGGAATTGATTATTTTATTATATTTTTACAGTACAAGTTTATCGCATTTTAGAAAAATAAAAAATAAAAAAAATCTTTCCTTCAGATTTGTAAAAAGGAGGCACGCGCGGACGGACGGGGAGTAGGCCAGTGACATGCGAATTTTTCTTTGCTGATGATTTCACTTTTTTTCTCTGGGCCAGTACCAAATTGAAACAAATTAAGGGGGGAAAAAAAAAAACTTTATTGGTTGGTCAAAGTAAAAGCAAAAAAAAGAAAAATCTCTTTTATGGTGGAGGTATCCTATGTATGCGGTCACAGTGAAATTTCCATGATCTATTGACGTGACAAGAAGATAGTGATCTATATCATCGTGGATGCTCTTGGAAAGATGCCACGTTTTAAAGGCTGATTTTTTTGATAGAAGAGAAATAAATACACAGAAAAATAGTAGTAATAATAATAATAATAATAATGGGAAATCAGAATCCGAAGTTATATGATTCAAAAAGTAATAATGAAGTGAGAGGAAGAGAGTGATGGGGGAGAGGACAGTGGGGCAGTACGGGGTTTATGGGAGTTGGGCCCCACCCACCTGTTCTCCGGAGCCCCATTTCTGATCTTCTCGGGTCCCCCCTCACCCGTGAATGCTGCGTTTTGTGTGTTTTTTTTTGTTTTGTTTTGTTTTGTTTTGTTTTTTTTTTTTGGTGTGGGTGGAGTGTGGGGATTGATTTCACATCCGGAGAATTTTACTGTGGATACTGAAGAATAACTTATGCCTTATTTATTACATTAGTTTAATTTTAATTAAATTATATTTTTTAACTAGATTTTTATTTTTTTTTTTCTTTAAGAAATCAATAAAATTATAACTAATTTTTAAAAACTCAATCAATTCCAACTAACGATCCAAACGGACGCTTAGTTAGAAAGTTATGTTTTAAACTAGTTTGGGAATCAAACCTATTATTACACAAAAATTATCTTGTAGGTATTAAACTTTTGAAATTTATAGTAGATTTTTTAAAATATAATAAATTATACCATATATGTTTTTATCAATCTTTAGATTTTCGAATAAATCTTTAGATTTTCTAGTATTTTTTTAGTAAATCTTTTGATTTTCAATAAAATAACACATATACGGTTTGTTTTTAATAAATATTTATGTGCACATTTCAGTTACGGAGAGAAAGAGACAGAAGGAAGGAGAGAGAGGAAGGAAAATAACTTTTTTTTAAAAAAAAAATTTATGATATAATTTACTATTATCTTTAAAAAAGTTATTTGACTTTTTTTCTCTGAAAAAAATTATCTCATTTCAACTTAAAATAATAAAATTATGAATTTTTTAAGTTTGAATTTTTGAAAAATAAAAAAGAGAGCTTTGCATTTGTATAGTGAAATTGGTTTACTTTTTGAGAAATGACAAAAATCAATTGAAAAAATTAGAGTTAATGTCACAAACAACCCCTTAATTAGAAGGTTTTGTTGTAAATCATAGGGAATCAAACCTGTTACAAGAGAATTCTACAGCAAGTAACAAATAACAACTTAATTAGAAGGTTCTGTTTCAAACCATAATATATATATATATATATATATATATAATCTTGTGTTAATTTTACAACTTGAGAATCAAGAACAAAACCGTCAATTTATCAGCTAACCCTAAGACCACAATGTTTATATATATATATATATATATATATATTGAGCAATTGCATAATTATAAGTTTATGTCAAGGCCTAACACTCTAAGATTGACATTCGTGAGATATTGAGCTTCTTCAGTAAGATCGGGCCAAGAATTGAAAAGAAAATTTTGAACTTTTTTGTTAGCTAAAGCAGTTGCAAAAGCAAAAACGTTTCCTTCATTCTAAACAAGCAACTCATGCTGATAAATTATGTTAGCGTTTCATGCTTCCCCATTCTTTTATTGAATTATGTTTTTATGCTTGTTTTTTTTTTCTCCCCCTAAAATCACGCAAATTATTGAGCTCTGTCAATTTAAAAAGAATAAGCGAAATGTTTGTAGTAATATTTGTCGTTGAAACTGTAGGTGCATGCAAAATAATTATTCTATTTACCTAATTAATGAAGCTATTGATCATTTATTTATTTGTTTGCATCAACTTATTAAGTGAACTCAGATATCAAATTAATGTTCTATTTTATTAACATGTTCACTTCTTCTCTAATTGACTAAATTATTAGTTTGCA
This sequence comes from Ficus hispida, assembly GCA_025413025.1. NCBI lineage: Eukaryota > Viridiplantae > Streptophyta > Magnoliopsida > Rosales > Moraceae > Ficus > Ficus hispida. The sequence continues at coordinate 27,157,694 of CM046372.1, forward strand.
CTTTGATTGAGCTCGATAAATTTATCTTAAAAAATTGTAAATTTACTTTTAATTTATGTTATGTGTAAATAAGCATAATGACATATGGACAACTCGTTATAAATGAAAAAAGATATTACCAAAAAAAATGAAACAAAATTTAATTTTTGCTTTTTGTTCTTTTTTTTTTTTTTTTTTTTTTAAATAATAGAATTCCTTTCTTGAGAAAGTGTAGTGGGTGTCTGACTTTTGTTGCGTTGTGGTTTAAGTCAAAGCCCGCATTTATGGAGTTAGTGATGGAACGGTATTGTCACATTTGAGTTTGATTTTAGGAGACTACTTTCATTAACTTCTTCTTCCTCTCTCTTCTTTTTACTTATTTATTTTTTCTTTTTAAATTTCTAATATAGGAACTATTCTTTTTCTTTTTTTTTTTTCCTTATCAATATGGATGATTTTATATTGATTTCAACCATTTACGTTCATTTGAGTGAACCACAATCGGTAAAGCAAAGCAACCAACTAGGAGAAACAAAGATTAATGATGCATTTGGTTTGAATTGAGTTTAAAATATAATATAATTTTTATGTTAAAGTTATTTGACTTTTTAAAAATTAGTTAGTCTATGTTTGGTAAATGAGTTTAACTCAAACTCAATTCAAATTTTTTATCTTTTTTTTGAAAAGTCAATAAAATTTATAATTACTTTTTAAAAAGTCAACTCAACTCAAACTTAAAAATTTCATCTCATCTTAAACTTAACTAAACACCAAACGAGAATTTTTGTTGAGATTTTCAAAAAAGATAAAAAAAACTAATTGCAAAATGAGCTCGAATCAAACGTAGTTTAAGCCACATAACTCAAAGTTAATGTAACAAATAGCAATTGAAAGTGTCTGTAACTTCCTATGATCGAGTGCGATAGCATCACCAAAGAAGACTACTCCAAAAAAATATTAAGAAATATTTTACCATAAATCTTTCATTCTGAGATTTAAAAAGGATCTAACAAGGAGAATAAGTCTTAAAAGACGAGTTTCAGAGACTAAGAGTTGCCCCAAAACACTAAAATTTGTAAGCAGTCCCAAATTCCTCGCCACACTTCCATACACCTCAATAATTTTAAAGTAATTATTATAATTATTTTTTTCTTTTGAGGGTGAGTAATTATTATGATTCGTATTATGATATTATGACATTATTTGAAATAAGATCGACAAGTCATGTTTCTCCACTTATGATCAGTGATGTGATGATTTCTTTTCGCGTTGCAAATACAAATTTAAAAGAAGCAAACGATCCACAAGGGATGACAAAGACAGTGCTAAACAACTCATTTCCTCCACAAATCTTGAAGATCAAGTAAAAGCAATAACCTTTTAGCACAAAAAAAAAAAAAAAAAAAAAGTGAAAGCCATAAATCTACTTGCAACAAATAAGCGAAAAAAAAAAAATAGCAATAACATTTCCCCTGGGTATAGGAACTTCATATTTATATATAAATATAGATGGATAAAATTAATCAAATTAAATTGTATTTTTTCGACTTAATTTTGTCCTTTTTTTTTTGATAATCAACAAAAAATTATAACTAATTTTTGAAAACTTAATAAACTTTAATTTAAAAATTTTAACTCAACCGGGGATTTGAAACGGAAGCTAACACCCATTGAGGTTAATTATATAGTATGTATATATATTTGGAAATTATAATAAATAACATATAAATAGTAAGGTTTAAATGTTTAAATTAAATAATAAATTTACAGGTAAATAAAAAATTTATTGTAAACAACAAATTTACCAAGAAAACATTATATTTACAAGAAGCAAATAAATCATTTACGTAATAAATTAATTACGTAAAACTAGTTATCACAGATACTTTTAAAACTTTCAATTTACTTCAATTATTTAAGTAAAAACGTTATTTAAATCCCCACAACCCATTTTTTTATTTATAAATATTTGTCTTATAATTGATTGTAGTTAATATAGGTTGAAATGACTAATTTGTCCCTAAGAAAAAATATCCAAAACACCTATTATGTTTAGTTTAAAAATCAGTTTTGTCATTTTTGTTATACAAATATCCCTTGTGTTTGTAAAATCAGTCATAAAATGCCCCCAAAAGGCATTTAATCTTTTAAATATCAAGACTATCCTTCTCAAAATATATTAACTACTAGTTAAAATATAAATAAACTGAAATAATAAATTAAAAAATCTTAAACTTAAAAAATTGTCAAAATAATTGAAATATTTATTTGGTCGTTTTAAAATTTTAGTTAACTTTTTAGTTAAGTGATATTGAAAATAACATTTAAATAGATAAGGATGGATAATTTTAGGACTTAATATATATATATATATATATATATATATATCACTTAAGGGTGTATTTTTGGCTTATAAGAATGGCAAAAGAGCTATTTAGATTAAACACGTATGGTATTTTGCGTATTTTATCATATATGTTTTACAGCAATAAGGACTTAACGGAGATTCAGAAGTGACATCAAATCTCTCATGGATATGCAATTGGCGAATTCAAATAGAAACCGCTATAATACCAATACCAATGACACTGTTAAAAGGAATTTATAAAACTTTTCCTTACTTTTTGTGCAACTCAAGCCAGAATTTATACATTAGTTTTTTGCATAAAATGGGATTGGTAATGTCTGATTAAAATTGTCAAAAGACAGGAGTTCTTGTGTTAGATTGTCTCGATATTACAGATAAATTGCATACTTTTTTTGTTTCATAGAAAAAAGCAAGACATAAGCAGCCAATTATATACTCCATGATAAAAGCAAGAACAATACCAATCCATGAACCAACAAAAATACAACCACAAACCATATTTACCAAAGGATCTCAGAATACTTCTAAAACTGGGAGTTTTTTTTTTTTTTACCTCCACAGATTTTTTTTTTATCACCATATCAGGCAGGACATGCCGTGCCACATCAGTTGAAATATTTAAAGTAATGCAAAATTCGAAAGAAGTAGGAGAATTTCCAACAACAATCTATACTACTTCCACTAGACAGGCGAACACATAATAGAACAACAAGGCAGAAGCAGCACTGATTGGAGGTAACTTACGCAAGTCGTTGAACAAAGCGAAAATCATCAACTTCAAAATGGTGCATCTTCGTCCAATGCACTGAAATAGGTTTAAACGACATATATCAGAAAAAAGATCATCGGGATGAAAAAAAGAAAAAGGGAAGAAAGTAAGTTCCAAGTGTCTCGGAGAAGAGAAATGGACGAAGCCCGGGGAGATGGAAATGTCACAGATTATGAACAATAACGTGTGTAGAGGAAACACTAGAAGTTTCCAGAAAGACATCTATGACACAAGTAAATCACCTCTTATAGTCAGTGATCTGATGTTTGTAATCGATTATGCCCCTCCTGAACATCCTCCTACTCTGTCTGCAAAGCTTAAATTTTTGTTTTGTTAGAATGTAAATGGTGTAGAAGTTATGTTTCAATCGTTGAAGGAGCCAAAAAAAAGAAAAGAAGTTGAAGTGCTCGAAATTTACCGTGGCCCCACATAGACATCAGGAATATGGGCAATCATGTGCCAATCCTCTCCTACTTCCCTTTCACATGTCTTCTCCAATTCAGGGCATGACTCAATTGTCAATTTCCTTAAGTTGGTGAGGTGTCGGATGCTCGCTGGTGCGTATGCCAAATCCGGGCAACCAATTAGTTCTAATTCTCGAAGAGACACAAGATTTCCAAGCCAATCAGGTAGTGCTGTGAGCCCTAGGAAGTAAGATACACTCATAAATTCAAGTGCTGGGAGGTGTTGCAAGGCCTCTGGGAGAACAACCATCTTATGAGAAGCACAATCGGTATTACCATAGCTCCCATGACCGTCGTAGGTGATATCTAGGCCTGACATGGTCAATTTTTGGAGAGAATAAAGGTGGTCAAGGCCATCTGGAAAGCCCTCGAACTCGGGGCAATCTACAAGCTCCAATGATTGAAGAGCCGTGAGGTTGCAAAAACTTTCAGACAACGACTTCAACTTCTTACAACTATGGATATTGATGTGCTTAAGACGAGTAGAATTTTGGAATACTCCCTCCGGTAAGCACTTGAGCTCATGACAACATATAATCTTAAGACCACCAAATTGTTGAGCGTTATCCCGGTGGGGAACTCTTGAAGCTGGGTGAATCCGGTAACAGAAAGGAATTGGAGAGAGGTTAGATTTTGCAAGGTCTCATTGGGAAACGAAATCATGTTACAATCATGAACCATGAAAAATGAAGGAAGACCAGGAGATTTCGAACTGATTTTAGTAACACTTCACTTGGTTCCCATACTCTCAACCATTTGACAGATGGCATGCAGGGTAACGTCAATTTGGGGCATGATACACGAACAAGTTTGACAAACAAGGGAACATCTCTCTTCCTCCCTCCCTTGTCAGCCCTTCTAGACTTGGTAAGTCCGTCAGATCAAGACTTTTCAAGCACACGAAACCTCTCAAATTCCCATCATAGGGTTCAGAGTCAACATATTGGAGCATGCTCATGCTGTATATTGTGAGCTCTTTTAAGGATGACAATTTCCTCAAGGCCGGAAGCCGTAAACAATTGTTACAACCATAGAGACGAATGATAGAAATATTGTGAAGAATTACACTGCCCAACCAATTTGGGAAACGATCAGCTCCATAATTGTTGATGACCAAAACATTTAAATTCGAAGAAGGTGCAAGGGCTTCAAGTATCTGCTCAGCATTTTTCTTGGACACACTTTGACCTCGTCCCCAAGACAAGGACAATTTTTTGAGGTTTCTTTTTGCGGACAAATTTGCGTTCTTTGCATCCACTGGACTTGCCACTTTATCGAGGTTGCTGATGCATAGAAAACCACCAAGATAGGATAAGTTGTGCAACTCATCCAAGTGACATCCTGTTCTCCTTCCAACAATGAAATTGCTCAAGTCCTTAGACTATTTAGTCGCCCAATGTTTGGAGGCATGTGCAACAATCTGTCACAATTTTGAATGCTAAGCAAACGAAGACTTTTTAGGCGACTCATGTGCTTAGGTAGCTTTTCAAGATTTTGACAACCCCGTAGGTTCAAAGTCAATAATTGTTGTAATGAACAAATTGACTCGGGAAGGGTTCTAAAACAACTATTTGAAAGATTCAAATAGCGTAGATGTTGCGAGCTACTAATCACAGATTTTATGGACCGACATGAAAGAAATTGAGCTTCAAAAGCTCGTAAAGAAGGATAACTGATCTTGTGAGTAAAAAACTGGCGTGGACGTGAATCCTGTAATACCATAAAAGTGCGCAAGGATTTTGCACATAGTATGTCAAGGACTTGATCCAAAGCAGCGGTCTCTGAAAAATTGCATGTGAGGTGACGAAGTCTTGACGACGGATCAATGGGAATATCATTATCAATCTTCAAAACACAACATTCATCTGCCATAATGAATTGAGCAAGATCATGAACTAAATCATGCATCTTGAAGCCCCAAATGTCGCCATGCCAAGATCTCTCAATATCTTGAAAAAACGACAACCAACAGAGTTCGTTGCACATCATATTGCCAATCTCTTCAGCCTCAAGTCCTCCTTTAGAAGAAATAAGTCCATTAGCCATCCAAAGATAAATTAACCTTTCCCTTCTTATCATATAATCCTTGGAAATACAGCACAATAAGAGAAGCATCGTCTTTGCTGTATCGGAAGATGGAAGTAGCTTAATCTCAAAGAAGGCAGTATGGAACTCTCGGCTTGTGGTAAACTCCAAAGTTCACTTTGCATAATAGAAAGCCACTCATGTTCCTCATTTCTGAAGCGCATTAAGCCACCTAAAGCCTTCGCAGCTAGTGGCACTCCTTTGCACTTCCTCACTATCTCCTTCCCAATTTCCACAAGATTAGGCCGTTCTTCCCTTTCATTCCCAAAATGCTCGCTGCTTGAACAATAACCAACAGTCATCTTCTGATAAACCAGACAAGTGATGCATTGGGACTGTTCCCATGAAAGACGCAATTTTTTTGAGACGAGTAGTCACCACAATTGAAGCTCCATCTGAT
>CM046372.1:27163858-27192574 GCA_025413025.1 Ficus hispida
CCATACTCTTAACCATTTGACAGATGGCAGCAGCGTAACGTCAATTTGGGGCATCAGACACGAACAAGTTTGACAAACAAGGGAACATCTCTCTTCCTCCCTCCCTTGTCAGCCCTTCTAGACTTGGTAAGTCCTCAGATAAGACTTTTCAAGCACACGAAACCTCTCAAATTCCATCATAGGGTTCAGAGTCAACATATTGGAGCATGCTCATGTTGCGTATTTTGAGCTCTTTTAAGGATGACAATTTCCTCAAGGCCGGAAGCCGTAAACAATTGTTACAATCATAGAGACGAATGATAGAAACATTGTGAAGAATTCCACAGCCCAACCAATTGGGAAATGAGCAGCTCCATAATTGCGGATGCCCAAAACATTTAAATTTGAAGAAGGTGCGAGGGCTTCAAGTATCTGCCCAGCATTTTTCTTGGACTCATTTGATCTCCGTTCCAAGACAAGTACAATCTTTGAGATTCTTTTCACGGACAAATTGCGTTCTTTGCATCCATTGAATTACCACTTGATCAAGCCTACTGATGTGTAGAAGATCACCTAGATTGATAAGTGTGCAACTCATCCAAGCGACATCCTGTTCTCCTTCCAACAATGAAATTGCTCAGAGTCCTTAGACTAGTTAGTCGCCCAATGTTTGGAGGCATGTGCAATAACTGTAACAATGTTCAATGCTAAGCAACGAAGACTTTTAGGCGACTCATGTGCTTAGGTAGCTTTTCAAGTTTTCTGCAACCCCCTAGGTTCAAAGTCAATAATTGTTGTAATGAACAAATTGACTTGGGAAGGGTTCTAAAACGACTAAATGAAAGATTCAAATAGCGTAGATGTTTCGAGCTACTAATCACAGATTTTATGGACCGACATGAAAGAAATTCAGCTTCAAAAGCTCGTAAAGAAGGATAACTGATCTTGTGAGTAAAAAACTGGTCTGGACGTGGAACCTCTAATACCAATAAAGTGCGCAAGGATTTTGCACATGGTATGTCAAGGACTTGATCCAAAGCGGCGGTCTCTGAAAAATTGCATGTGAGGTGACGAATTCTTGATGACAGATCAATGGGAATATCATTATCAATCTTCAAAATACAGCATTCATCTGCCATAATGAATTGAGCAAGATCATGAACTAAATCATGCATCTTGAAGCCCCAAATGTCGCCATGCCAAGATCTCTCAATATCTTGAAAGAACGATAACCAACAGAGTTCGTTGCATATCATATTGCCAATCTCTTCAGCCTCAAGTCCTCCTTTAGAAGAAATAAGTCCATTAGCCATCCAAAGATAAATTAACCTTTCCCTTCTTATCATATAATCCTTGGGAAATACAGCACAATAAGCGAAGCATCGTCTTTGCTCTATCGGAAGATGGAAGTAGCTTAATCTCAAAGCAGGCAGTATGGAACTCTCAGCTTGTGGTAAACTCCAAACTTCACTTTGCATAATAGAAAGCCACTCACGTTCCTCATTTCTGAAGCGCATTAAGCCACCTAAGGCCTTCGCAGCTAGTGGAACTCCTTTGCACTTCCTCACTATCTCCTTCCCAATTTCCACAAGATTAGGCCGTTCTTCCCTTTCATTCCCAAATGCTCGTTGCTTGAACAATAACCAACAGTCATCTTCTGATAAACCAGACAAGCGATGCATCGGAACTGTTCCCATGTAAGACGCAACCTTTTGGAGACGTGTAGTAACCACAACTGAAGCTCCATCTGATCCACAAGCCAAGACGGACTTCAGCTTGTCCCACCGATCCTCATCTTCATTCCACACATCATCCAAAACAAGCAAAAACCTTTTCCTTCTAAGAATCTCTTGAAGTTTTTTCTGCAAAGGATCCATATGCAATTCATCACACTTTTTTCCGGTTGCAGATTCTGTAATTGCTTTCACCAATTGCTTAACATCGAAATCCTCAGAAACACAGACCCACATCTTAAGCTCGAAATGGTTATCAACCCTCTCATCATTGAACACCAACTGAGCAAGTGTTGTCTTTCCCATGCCTCCTAAACCGACAATAGAACAGATCGATAGATCCTTGCAATTCATTGCTTCATTCACAAGAAACCCGACAATCTTTTCTTTGTCTTGATCTCTTCCATACACTTGTGGCTCAGTAATAATGGAGCTTGTCTCACGAATCTCTCTCAAACCACTTCGATCTCTCCTCTCCCCAACAACTTCCCTCAAGTGAAACTTCATTCGCTCATCAGCAATCTCGTCAAGTCTATCGCCAATCTCTTTCATCTTATTCGCAATCTTAAAACGAAACAAAGCATTCCTAGGATTGAAACAAGATAACCCAGATCGTACCTTTTTGCTCCATGTCAGCTTCTGACCATAATACTCCAACCGAAAGGCCTCGGATTCACAATCAACCAAAACATCGTCCAACTCGAAGGAAACATCGGAGAGCTTCTGCAGCCAGTTCTTGATGGCCCTGTCCGTCAACTGCTTCCGCTCGGCATCTTCGAGAACTGCAGAAATGGTGGAGAGGATGCTGGAGAATTTTTGAATCTCTTTGTCGACACCCAGAAGCAACCCAATTCTCCTTTGAACAAGGGAGTTCAGATTCTCCAGCAGAACTTTAAGGAAAGCTTCAGCCATGTTCGAGCTTGGTGATTGGAATCTGTTTCAGAGAAGAGAATTTTTCTTATGGATTATTAGCAAGATAGAAAGACGAAGAGTAAAGCTGCTCTTGGAAATTTGCAAAAGTACAGTAAAGTCAATGGAGCGAATCTATCGCAGGAAGCTAATTTTGTGACTATTTCGTCTTCTTTAATTGCAGGCGACGAATTGTTATTTTTTAGGATCCCAAAAAAAAAAAAAAAAAAGGTTTAGCAATATATCCCTTAGATTCTTTGTATTTGGAAACTGCCCAATCACTTTTATGTTTTGTTGTTAACTCCCTATATTTTCAAATCACTGCAAGATAGCCCAAATTGGTAATATATATATATATATATATATATATTTTTTTTTTGTATTATGGACATCCCTATATTTGTCAAACCGCTGCAATATAGCAAAATTGAATATGTTTTTTTGTATTATGGACGGATAAACTCGTGTGCTTCAATATAATTTTTTTGACACTTTGCCTTGTAAACTTTGCATTTTGGTTAATTGTTCTTGAGTTTTTAATTTTGTAACCCATTTGTTTTGTCCCAATTTAAACAACATTATCAACTTGGACCCCGGTATAAAAGGTTTGACAAATTTAGACTCTTGATTGTCAAAATAGAAAATTTAGGTTATGTTTTGACAAAATAGAAAATTTGGGAGGACTAAGTTCCTATATCTATATATATATTGCTGAAACGAAGTTTTAACTCAAAAAAAAAAAAAAAAAAAAGACAGAAAACTTCTACTTCCTATTTATTTATTTTGACAAAGAAAAAGAAAATTTTAGTTTTTTTTAGTTATATATATATATATATATATATATCATGTAATATACATGAGACATTATCAAATTGGCATCCTTATATTTGGAAAGTTCTATTCGGGGAGTGTTTGGTATGGGGTAATCTTTTATAAAGGAATGAGAATCTTAAGATTATCATATTTATTATGAGGTTATCTTATTTTAAGATATCTGGGAATCTGAAACCCATGCGTTTCAGATACCCTTATAAAGGGGTAATCTGAAACCCACCTCCCCCCTTAGGTTTTAGATTACCCCTTATTTAAATATCATGATAATCTTAAAATTTAAATAATTTAGATACAACTATTCTTTTAACTTTTAATTTAAATAATTTACAGATTTAGAAAGATGAAAAAAAAAAAAAAACCTACGAGAACAACACATATATATATATATAATATTTTCATCCCAGTCTCATTTTATTCATCGCACCTCCTCCATCTAAGGGTGTCAATTCGTATCTCGTGTTGTGTTCGTGTCGTGTTTGAGTCGTGTCGAATTTTTTTTCCCCAACCCGAACACGACCCGTGACACAAAACCGACACGAAACCGCGACACGAACACGACACGAACTCGTAACGGATTGACACGACACGACACGAACTTGACCCGCGACACGAACTTGACCCGAAATTGACCCGCAACACGAAATTGATACGAAATTAATACGAAATTGATACGAAATTTGACCCGAAATTGACACGAAAAGTGGACACAAAAAAAACGAGTCCAACCCGAACATGACATGAATTTTTTTCGTGTCAATTTTTCCAACCCGAACACGACTCGCTCCCTATTTTCCCAACCCAAACCCGTGAAATTTATGTCGTTTTCAAATCATATCATCGTGTCGTGACCCGTATTGCCACCCCTACCTCCATCCCACCAGGTACTCATTGTTCTTTTCTTCACCGTCTTTTTTTTTTTTCCTCTTTTCCTACGTTATTGTTTTGTTTTGTTTTTCTTTTTGTCTTTATTCTATAAACACACATACAGAGAGAGAGAGAGAGAGAGAGAGAGATTGCTTCAGAGGAAAAGACCTTTGACAGGTCCTCTTTTTTCTTTTTTGTTTTTTTTTTCCTAATACGTATACATACACATACAGAGAAAGAGAGATTGTTTCAGAGGAAGATACCTTTGACAGTCCTTCTTTCCTAATACATTTATATATATATAGAGATTGTTTTTTTTTTTTTTCTGTTTTTTTTTTGTTCTTTTTCCTAATACGTTTTTATATATATATATATAGATTGTTTTTCTTTTTTCTGTTTTTTTTTTTTTTTGTTCTTTTTCCTAATACGTTTATATATATATATATATATACAGAGATCGTTTTTTTTTCTGTTTTCTTTTTTGTTCTTTTTCTTAATACCTATATATATATATATATATATATAAAAGTCACAGCATCTTCTTGTATCGAGTTCATTCTACTCTACTATTTCTTTTAGCTCCACATCAATTTTCAGTTAATCTTGATTCTTCGTTTTAAGAATTTATATTCTTTTTTTTTTTCAACCCTTTTCTGTTACTCTGTGTTTTTTTTTTTTAAACCTTTTGTGCTCTTAAATTTTATTTTCAGAATTTTTATATGTATAAGTCAGTCTTATTTATTTTTGTTAAAACTTTTGTGGTTCTATTTCAATATTATAATGATATTCTCAAGATTTTTTTATGGCTGCCAGTGAAGATTAATAATAAAAAAAAATCATAAATCTTGAGGTTTTTTTTGTTTTTGAACAAAAGATAAATATTGATGTAATGTCGTAAATTAACTTCCTAAATTTTATCTATGTTTTTTATTTCTTTCTGAATATATCTAATTATAATTATAGATATGGATCGTGTTACTCCAATCAATATAAATTTAAGAGTCGTTGCTGCTCTTATTCAACATATACAGATATTAAATTATATATCAATATTGTTTATGTTAATATTACTTGTATTGTTCATTAGTAAGAAGCATTTATTAAGAGCTAGTAGTCGTTGTAAATTAAGAAGTTTTTATAGGAGTCAAATCTGTCAAATAAATTATCATACATTGAATCATGAAAATGACCTAGCATGTTTAGAGACCACTCGTATGGATAGGAAAGCATTTTCCATTCTTTGTGGACTTCTTAGAACTCGTGGAAATTTGAGTGGAACCAAGAATATGAATATCGAGGAGATGGTAGCTATGTTTCTTCATATTTTATCACATGATCTAAAAAATAGAATGGTGAAACGTCTCCATGCACGTTCTGGTGAAACAATTAGTAGGCATTTTAATGCTGTGCTAAATGCGGTTTTACGACTTCATGAGCTCTTACTTAAAAAACCAAAACCAATCCCCGAAAATTCAACGGATGAAAGATGGAAGTGGTTTAAGGTGACTATTAAATTCTATATAAGTTATAATTTTTTATTCAAAATTATGGCTAAGATGTTAAGTGAATTTTTTATTATTTTGTTAATAAAATCTCTTTTAAGAGTTCTCTCAATTTGTCATATATATATTTTCATGTATTCTTAAAGAATAAACAAATTTGTGTTTTAAGATGAGCATTTTAATTCTATTAATTCTTGAATTACAATTTTTATTTGTGTTGTTACAATTTGATTTGGCCGAATCATAAAGTTATGTTATTGTCTTTATATTTGTAATTAATTGTTATTGAAAGTATATATTAATTTAGTAAAGGATAATTTTGTCATTTATTAAGAAAAAACAACATTCGTGTTCACAACCAAATATAGTAATTTAACATTCCCGGGAATCTTACTAAAATTATTTATGTATAAACCAAACACTATAATCTAATATTTCCAGAAATTTGATTATTTTAAAAAGATTATCAGATATCTAATTACATTTTATTACCTTCAACCAAACACCCCTGGGGGTTTTCTATTAGGGAAAGAAGATCATGTGAGGGCATCGGACACGTTCCGGCGAGATGAAACAACATATTGACCTTGTTTACAACTATTTTTACTAAAAAAAAAAAAAAAGATAAATACAATATCTAATAAAGTTATGACAAATCTTTTTTTTTTTTTTTTTTGCTTTTAAGCATTTTATTTTAAAGAAAGATTATGTTTTTATTTTATAAAACTCTAATAAATTTATGCCAAACATTTTTTTTTTCGCTTTATAGCATTTTATTTTAAAGAAAGATTATGATTTTATTTTCTTTTGGACTGAAAGGGCAAAAAAGACTTTCTATGTTTCATAAAATATGTTGAAGGTAAATGATATTTACTTATGAACAGGATGCTCTAACATTAAGGATGATAATGAGCGGAGCCGGGTGGGTATACCATGCTTCCTCACTTTATATCCATTTTCCTTTTTACCTCTATACTCGTCTAATCTAATGCCAGTGTAAGAATGAGTAATTTTTATTGAAAGTATTATACGCATACACTATTCATTTACTTATTAAGAATTAAAAAAAAAATTCAAAACAAATTTCATAAAAAAATCATAAAACTTAGTAACTTAATCACAAATGTAATTCAAAATGAAATTCAAATTTTAAAAACAAATCCAAAATCGATAAATCTATAAACTAGACATTAAAACAAAGTAAAACAAAAAAACACAAAAAATTCAAATTTATATATACATATATAAATACATATAAATAAATATTTTTATAAGGTCCCGGCCGTGTTGGGTTAATCTTAACCTCATGTATCAGTGTAATGTCCGCATAACCCACTTTCTTTACCTATCGAAGAGGATTTCTCAAATATAAGTATCAATATAATAAAGTAAATACATTTTAAAGAACTTTGGATATCTTGTTAAAGTTTTGTCTCATTTTGTTCCTTATGAATGCAAATAATTTCCATCAGTGATCAGTTGACTGAGACTCCCAATAATTGTCATTGATAGTGTGGTTATTTATTGCCTGTTAATCTTTTTGCTGCTAATTGTTTTGTGGGTAAATGGTCAAAATTGCATAATCGAATGTATGTTTTTAAAATTATAGCATAATCTAAAATATTGTCACTTAATAACATAATTAGAATAAATTATAAGTTAAAATTCTAAAAATACCCCTGATCTCTCTCTCTCCTCTATGTCTGTTTGACTCTCTTTCTCTCCCCTCCGCCCATCGTCTCTCTCCCCATCGATCGGAGGTCACAACAATGATTGTCACGGGATCGGACGGAAACACAAATTGGAATCATGTCGGTGTCACGATCTTTAGCATCATGTTGACTAGATTGAGATCATGACTGAAGAAACTGGGATCGCCAGCCTCTACGAGATCATGAACACGATTGGACGGTGAAGAGAGCTCTACCGCGACACAATATGCTCTCTCACTATCGCAAAAAATCTTGAGCTTGGCATCGAGAATCTTCCCTCATTACTGTGAAAATCACGAGCTTGGCGTTGTGAATCTTAGATTACCACCGTGAAATTTGCAAGCTCGACATCGCGAATCTTCTCTCACTGTTGCAAAAATCACTAAGCAGCTCAGATAACTTTGTAAAGACCCGACTTTTCGGACTGTTAACTAGCTTACCTTATTTAATTTAGTCTTAACACTTATTTATGTTTGGTTCCAAAAATATATAAATTTTTTAACAAAAGTTGAATTTACTAAAATTTTTAATTGAGCATATTGAAAACCTTTAGATAATAAATATCATATTCAAATTTATACTTAGATAATATTTAAAAAGCTATAACTTCATGTAAGCTAAAAGGAAAGAGTCTAAAGTCTTTTTCTCATAAAGTACTCATACTAATTTAGTAGTACGAAAACATTGGAAACATAATTATAAATATAGTCGATACAAAATAATTTAAGAAGCCTAAATGCGGAAATTAAATTCATAGTGGTATCCCACTCCTTTCCTTCATCGTCTCCGCACAGCTTCACTAGTTCATAACACGAACGCACACATATGAGCTTTCGCTCAGCAAGTATAAACAATATCTCACAAAATATTTTCATAAAATTATATTATCACATGTAACATCATGAATGTTCAAAAATACATGTGACCTATTTATGTTCAATTATGCTTCATTATATATATATCTTGTCTACATAAGAGCCTATGTCATACCCATATGCGCGCAACCAATGGGGAGTTGGGGGAGTGACCCTTCAACAGTCTCCAAGGTCATTTCTTATAACTTTCGTTCTTATCATATCCTTTTATTAATTGAAGATTGGTATGATACTTAATCTTATTTTTCGTTTGCCTCATTCTTATTAATTGTGACAATGTCTACATTTACATATCACTATACATATATCATTATGATATAAATATCTATGAGGTATGTCAATCATGTCAGTGTAAGAAAAATTATGCACGTTAAATGCTTAATCAAGACAATACGTATGACTCATATATTCATTACATTATTAAGGCAAATCATAACAAACACAGAGCATCAATAAAGAAAAACATTTTGTTCCATGCTGTAGGTAAGATTTGTACTTATTTGTCTTATTATATGCTTAAACTTTCGGAGTTATACCTCCTACTACTCAAGTTTGAGAAATTGTTATGATTTAACAATATCTCATTATTAGATAGAATCATAATTATATAATTTTATTCATTTATTTATTTATTTTATAAATTAAAACGAGCTTATATCATAATTAATCTTAACAATTTATTTAAATTAATTACTAAGTGTTTGATAAATTCTTGCTATTATTATTTAATTAATTTAATTTTTTTTAATTTAATTGATTAATTAATTAATTAATTAGGTAGTGGCTAATGATTACTTTATTTAATTGAGTAATCATAATTAAATTACTTAATTTACTTATTAATAATTATATTATTAATAATTTAATTATGTTACTTAAATATTCTTTCTTATATAATAATTATTAATTCTGATATTAATAATTAATAATTTGATTAATCTAATAATTAATGTTTGATTAATTTCTAATTAATCATCCATAGTTATTTTGATGATTATATCAATGATTAATGATTAATTCTTAATTAATCATGTATTAAAATTATGTAGTTACTCAATATAATAATTTTGATTATCACCTACTAACTCTTATAATTAATTAATTAATTACTTTATTAATTATTAATTAATTTTTTTTATCATAATTACATTCCGTTATGTATTAATTAATTAATTAATTAATCAATCAATCAAGATGACAAGAAGTCACCTAAATGCATACCTCCCATCTATTATTGGGCTTGTAAGGCCAAAATCCCTTAGTTATGATTATTTATTTGGGCTAAAGTAGTCACTTAGTATATGCCCAGTAACCCTCTAGTGTGCTTTATCTTAGCCCATTTAAAACTTGTGATTCAACTTTATATAATTAGGGTTTTTCACACTATTTGATCCTACACTTAATACCAACTCATTTCATAATTAAATATGTTTATATGTTATGACTTACCCTTATGTCACATTTTAATGTTTAATCATTTTGTCAGTGTAGGATTTTAACTTGTAAAATTTATTTAGATTTGAGTATAATCCCGTTTTAGATACTTGATGACTTGTTAGAAAGCTTGAAGATCTAGTTTTTGTCTTTTTAATTTATTTTCCAAGATTTTAAGCATTTCAAACATTAATGTTGACGTTTTCCTAAGTGTCTTATGGTAAAATATCAGTTTACCAGATTATAAGATAATATTTTGTAATTTATTAAAATTTATGTACACATCCGTTTTAAACGTATGATATCTCATTTTGAAAGTTGAGATGTTTACTTTATAGTGGTAAAGTTATTTCCTTTAATATTTGAGTATTTCATACCATCAACTTAGGTTTTGTTACTATTGGTCCCATATATGTACTACAAGTCCCGATTCATGAGATAAGATTAAAAAAATTATAACAATTCATTTGCAAGTCTAAATAGGACAAAAGATATATCATTGGAAATCTTATATTGTCTATTTCGTATGATGAGAATAGTTTTGTATAACATTATGGTTTACTAATCCAAAATATACAAAATCCATGACTATTATAGGGTTCCAGTAAAGACTTTTGGTTCATAGTCCAAATTTTTAAAATTCACCAAAAACTACATATTTATCCGTTCAAGGCGTATGACACTTTGTTGGAAATCTTTAAGAATCTAGATTTAGATATATAACTTATAATCTATTATTTTGAGGTCAAGGGATTCGGAGTACATCAAACCTGTGGCTAGACTGTACCCTAGAGGTTCATTTTCTCTCTAGTTTTGTATCACAAATTCAAATACACATAACTTTAGACGTACAAAAGCAAACCAAGTGATTCCAAAGCCTAAAATGAAGCTTATTTTCTAGATAATCTTATCATATAATTTTTTATTTCATACCAAAGTTTCTAATACATGCTATATTACCACAACCACTACAAGCTTTAACAAAGTTCGTAAATCTTACCGAAATACTCTGTAGATCCTTTAAGATCTCGGACCTTCAAAGTTCCTCTCAAAACTTTTTTCTAGGTAAGAAGAAGTCTAACATTAAGGTTATAACTAAACATCATGCTTTAGTTCTCCAAAAATGACTAAAACACAAATAATAACACTAAGTTACCTCTAGTAAAATGTCATCTAACTCCGTTTCACACTTCTTCAAACTTGGTAACGGGGTAGCGTAGAGCTTGAAAATGAAGGGAGGAGAGTACTAGAGGAGTGTTGGAGATGGAGAATAGTGTTGGTAGTTCTTTTTTCTGTTTTGAGCTTGGTGGTGGCTAGAGAAGCTAAGGTATTTGAGCTTAACTTGTGTGAGAATAAAATGACGTATTAGGGGCTTGTTTTTAGTCAACTTTTACTATAAGAGAGCTGTATTTTGAGGGTTAAAATTGAAAAATTTTTCACTGATTCTCCCATTCATTGCCACCACTTAAAAGGAGGGAGTTGGGTTGAAAATTTTGTTAAACAAAGTGGAGACAAGGAGTCACTTTCACCTGTCTTTTCTTTGGGTCAACTTACCAAAATAAATTATGACATCTCTTACATAAGGTTGCATGCATGTACTACTTTCTTTTTTTTTTTTTTTTTTTTTTTTCTCATTTGTTCAAATTTCTTCTTGCTTTTTGATACAAAAATCCGGATCCCCCCTTGCTTTCTCATTTTTATTTTGTTTTTCTTTCTTCCAATTTTCCTCCATTGATCAAAAGTTATCATCCTTATTCTTATCCATTGGATCTTCCATCACATCAAACCTTACCTTAAGCTCTCATTGGTTACTTATAATTCAAAGCTTGGCTATTGATTTGCCTAGGATTCTTTAACATAAAATCTATACCATTGATTTCAAATTTAAGTACAATTCTTGATCAATCTTCTACTTTTGGATTTTCTAAGAGTAAATACTATTCACTCATCTTCTATCTATATAACACATTAATTTCCCAATTATACTCTCAAAACTTAACAATTGATATGATCAAAATAAATATTAAGATCATTAAATTGACCTACTAAAAAAAATCGGGGTTTTTCCCAAAAATTAACATTATCCTTCTAATACGACATAATAAAATTTTCGTATAAATTTATATGTCGTTCAACTTATCTTTTATGTATTTAAAACTTCTCATTTAAATACAGAAACTCAACATTGTTAGATCATTGACATTATCAGACTAATGATACATATAAAATCATTCATGATCTTAAAATTTGATATTCATCAAAATAATTCATTAGAAGTATATTAATGAATGAAATCCATGATAATAGTTCATGAATCCAGTTTATAAATTTCTGGGGCGTCACAAACTCCGATGTCAGTGCCACAACAACCACCCCCACAAACTGATCTCTAGCCAGGTCGGTCGCCAACTTTGCCGTCTTCGATGATGGCGTTGTTTTGGAGGTGGGATGTTTAAGTTAGGGTTTGTTCATAATTTGAGGTAGATTTAAGATTTTCAATTAGTTGGGGGTAATTAAAAATTTTAATCTAGATTGTGTGGTTTGAAAAAAAAAAAAAAAAGAAAAGATAATTTAAAATGAAAAATATGTAAATATTGATATTTACTTATAAATAATGATATTTATCGTATTATATTAATATGGTATTTATCTACTAGTATTTACTACTAAATAATTAGGTTTGCATTTTTTTTTGTCAAAATCAGAGCATAAAAAAGATTTTATAAGTAAATAATTAGATTTATTCAATTTTTTTTTTCAAAATCAGATTAGATAAAGGATTTACGAGTAAATAATTAGATTTACTAAATCAGAGTATATAAAGGATTTACAAGTAAATAATTGCATTTGCAATTCTTTTTTTTTTTTTTTTTTTCAAAATCAGATTAAAAAAGTCAGAATATATAAAGGATTTACTAATAAATAATTAGATTTTCAGTTTTTTTTTTTCTTTTCAAAATTGAAGTATATAAAGGATGGATTTACAATTTTTTTTTGGTCAAAATCAAAGTATATAAAGAATTTACTAATTAGTAATTGGATTTACAATTTTTTAATAATTTATTAGTAAATAATTAGATTTACCGTTTTTTTGGGTCAAAATTAGAGTTTACAAAGGACTTATTTTAAAAAAATTAGATTTATAGTTTTTTAAAGATTTAACAGTAAACAATTAGATTTATTAATTTCCATGTTATTTTCTTGAAAATAAACTATTTATGGAGGTGATAAAGAGAATTTTATTAATTTATTAATTATAATTTCTACCACAGATTCAAAAAAACATAAAAAGCCCCAAATTGAAAATTTCCCAAATTGTAGGAACTTGAAACAACCATAGCCACCACTACCGTCATCGGAAAAGAAGAGCGACGGTGGTGAACGGCGAAGCAAGGTTGCGGTTTTGAAGCTTTGAGGACGCCGCCGCCAAGATCCGCCGTAGTTACCATATCGCCAAAGAAGGACGCACGACTATTCTGGAATCGTGATCGAGCTCGCGACGTCGTCGGCGAGTTCGCGGTCGATCTCGCGAACCTCAGGTCCTCGTCGGTTGTTGTAGAGATCGAAGCTCAGATCCTTGTCGGTCGTGGACCTCAGAAGCCATGAAGCGATCGAAGCTCGCAAATCGCCACCCTACCTGAGCCTGGAGATCAATCGCTTGCGAACCTCATCGCCGCACTGGGGAGATCTATGGCGCATCTTCAGTAGCCTCATAGCCGTCGCGATCCTTCGCTACCATTCTTCGTTGTCGCCTTAGTTCGCCGGTGAGCACATCTGATGGTAAATTAATGAGAGAGAGAGAAAGCAAAGAGAGAGAGACAGAAGGGAAGAGGGAGAGGATGAGGAGAGAGAAACATAGTAAAATTATAAATAAATAAATCTATTTTAATTAAAAATAAAATAATGTTATAATTTATTAATAACTGTTATTTATATAAATAATAGTTGTTAAATATGCTATATGGTATGGTTTCCGTTATTGTATTAAATACTCTAGAGTTATGTTTTTTGTTACTCTAAATATTTTAGACGTTAATGAAATAATGGTTGGCGTTACTTTTCTAAGATACCACCAGTTGTTTATTTATTATTCTTATATTTACTTTTTTTTAAACAGCCCAAGAGCCATAACATTGTAAAAAAAGAGGATAATTTACATATATAGTCAAATCATCATAATACTTTTAAAAAATACCTAAAAACAAACTTATTTACAAATTCGAATAAAAAAAAAAACTGATTTTGTTATTTCTACCATATCAAAAACAACGTGGTCATTATCATAATAAAAAAATATATATATAGCAAACATTATCGTTTTCATACCTTCAATAGAGAAATAAAAATCTAAGAAATGAATAATGGTGTTTCTTGAGCATTCAAATGAGAAAAAAAAAAAAAAAAAAACTTCCTATTTAAAATACATGTTTTCATACGATTAAAAGATAACAAGTCAAAATTAAACTATAAAGAAATGCAAATTATTTACACTCCCTTTCACATAAATCTCTTAACAATTGTGGGGGCATGTATTGTTCAGTAACAATTTCACACACAGACATATATAGAATTCAAATCCCTAGGTCCAAAACAAAATTCAAAAAAAAAAAAAACAATAAAGAAACAAAAAAAATAGACAACATAATATACATGCTAAAAAGCAAAAAGGCCAAAAAAAAAAAAAAAAAATCCCAACTAGACAACTCCTTCTGATAGCATAGAAATAAAATTCTAAACAAATTAACCAAAATTACTCTAAGACTGACTTATTTTTCCTAAAAAAGCTTTTGTGGTCCATGCCTTCATATCAGACAGGAAACATTTGGAGGGAAAAAAAGAAAAATGGAAGAGGAGAGAGAATATCTAACAAAGCTCTTCCATTCAAATTGTTTTAGTCTCACCAGCAGATCAATTTGAACAACAAATTTACACAACTTGCAACAAAGTAGAGGGAGCCAGAACCGACAGCGATCAGAATCAACAAAATGAGCGATTTCCGGATGATGATCGTCGCCATGAGCTGAAACAGATTCAAAGGACGTAAAGCAATTAACCACATAATAGACATGAATGTCAACAACTAAATAGAGATAGCGAAGAAACTCCATTTTTAACTTTTTTTTAAAAAAAAATTGCAGTTAACATAATCAAACTATAGCAGGATTGCAAGTCTATTTCCAGCATTTAAACAGAACAACCAAACCAATGTTGTATCTCTTGCAGCCAAAATGGAAGGTCTTAGAAAGGTCCCAAGGGGAAATAGAGACGCTACAAGTCAACAACTATACACACACACACACACACAAATTAGAAGAAAAACAAAATCACGTGTAATTTACCTTTCGTGAAACTTTGGAGTAATCACTGAGGAGTGTACTATGTTGCCTACGGAACCCTGAACCTTGGAGGCCATCTGCAAAGATTTGCTTTGCTATATTAAAATACAAAATTCATCTCAAGTACGTATCAATCAAGCTCTCAAGGACCAAAAGCAGAAAAGCCGAAGCACCTCTATGATTTACCTTTCTGACCCGACATACACATCGGGAATGTGGGATATCTTGTGCCAATCCTCTCCTACATCCTTTTCACATCGCACTTCTAATTTGGGACAGGATGCAAGTACCAGTTTCCGCAAGTTGGAGAGACTTTGGATGCTCGTCGGTAGGTATGCCAAATCTGGGCAACCAGTAATGGATAATTCACGAAGAGATGCAAGATTTCCAAGCCAATCTGGCAGTGACGTAAGCTCCAAAAAATAAGATATAGTCATGACTTCAAGCGAACGCAGTTGTTGCAAGACCTCAGGTAAAGCAGCCAACTTATGAGAAGCACGTAATTCATAACTGGAACCCCGGTGCCCTGCCATTTTGAGTTCTAGGCCTGACATAGTCAAACTTTGGAGAGAAGAAAGGTGGTTAAGACAACTTGGAAATCCCTCCAACTCCGGACAATCAACAAGGACTAGGGATTGAAGTGCCGTAAGGTCCCGAAAATTGTCGGATAAAGATTTCAACTTCTTACAACTCTTAATCGTCATGCGTTTAAGAAGGGTAGGACCTCGGAATGGTATTCTCTCTGGTAAGCACCTGAGCTCATGGCAAAAACTGATACGTAAATCTTCTAGAGATTTGAGTTCAATTAGCATATCAGGAGGCAATTCTTGAAGAGTTGTGAACCCAAAAATTTCAAGTTTCTGGAGAAGTGTGAGATTTTGTAGCACTCCTTCAGGAAAGAAAGCCAATCGATCGTTACCGCTTAAGCAAAGGTGAGTAAGACCAGGAAGACCAGAAATTGATTTTAGTAACAGCTCACTGCATTCATAGACTACTAAATCTTTTAGAGACCCAAATCAGGTAACGCCAGTTTTGGGCATTTAACGATGTTCAACCTGGACAAGCATGGGAACATCTCTTTTCCTTCCTCCCTTGACAACCTTTCTAGATTTGGTAAATCCTCAAGCCAAAGAGTTTTCAAGCAAGAAACAGCTCTCCTCAAGTCTCCATTATAGGATTCATTGTCCATGTATCGCACAAAATTCATTCCAAATATTCTGAGATCTCGTAGTGATTTCAGTTTCCCCAAAGGAGGAAATTCTGAACAATTTTTGCAATTAAAGAGAGTGATTTCAACTACATTTCCAAGGATTTCACCGCTAAACCAGTATGGGAATGTGATGCCTTCATAGTTGATGATTCCCAAGCTTTTCAAATTCGGGGAAGGAGCAAGGGCCTCAAGTACCTGTTCGGCATTGCTCTGAGCTTCATTATCATTTGTACTCCAAGACAACTTCAGTTCTTTGATATTCCTTTTTCCAGACAAATTGGCAGAGTTAGCTTCCGCTGGACTTCCCACTTTCTCAAGGTTGTTGATGCATAACAAACCTCCAATGTTTAAGTTGCATAACTCATCCAAGTGACAGCCCTTTCTCTCATTCACGATAAAGCATGTCAAAGTCTTTAAACAAGTTAGTCGCCCAATGTTTGGGGGCATATGAAATAACTTCTCACAGCCATGAATGTAGAGGTGACGAAGAATTTTTAAGCAATTTATGCGCTTGGGCAGCTTACGAAGAGAATGACAATAGCTTAAGTCCAAAGTCAACAGATGGTTTAGGAAAAGGACCGACTCAGGAAGGATTTTAATGTTACTGCCTGAAAGATTTAAATACCGTAAGTGCTTGAAATTGCAAATCAAAGATGCTATGGGTGCTGATGGATAAATATATCTAGCATCAAAAGCTCGTAAAGAGGATAACCTCATGTTATAAAAAGACTTAGTTGAACGACTGCATAATACCATGAAAGTCCGTAAGGAATGCGCACTTGGGATGTCCACAGTTATACTCTGTGATTGTGAGGAAGTACGACATGTCAAATGGTGTACTCTTTTTGACAAGTTAATAGGGCGTGTATTGTCATCGACCTCCACAATGCGACATTCATCCTCCATAACCGATTGAGCTAGATCATGAACTAAATCATGCATCTTGAAACATGAAATGTCATCAACACTATCTTTCTCAATATCTTGGATGAATGATCGCCAATATAATTCATTGAGTATCTGATCACCAATTTCTTCCATATCAAGTCCTCTCTTAGATGAAATCAACCCATTAGCCATCCAAAGATGAATTAATTGAACCTTCTCGATTTTATAGTCCTTGGGGAATACAGCACAGTAAGCAAAGCATCGTCTTTGCTCAATTGGAAGATGAAAGTAGCTTAATCTCAAAGCAGGCAATATGGAACTCTGGTCTTGTGGTAAATTCCAAAGTTCACTTTGCATAACAGAAAGCCACTCACGTTCCTCCCTTTTGAAGCGCATCAAGCCTCCTAAAGTCTTTGCAGCTAGTGGAACTCCCTTGCATTTCCTCACTATCTCCTTCCCGATTTTCACAAGATTAGGCCGTTCTTCCCTTTCATTCCCAAATGCTCGTTGCTTGAACAATAACCAGCAATCATCTTCTGATAAACCAGACAAGTGATGCATCGGAACTGTTCCCATGAAAGACGCAATCTTTTTGAGACGAGTGGTAACAACAATTGAAGCTCCATTTGATCCACAAGCCAATACATGCTTCAGCTTGTCCCATTGATGCTCATCTTCATTCCACACATCATCCAAAACAAGCAAAAACCTTTTCCTTTTAAGAATCTCTTGAAGCCTTTTCTGCAGTGGATCCATGTCCAATGCTTCACAACCGGTGCCAGTAGCAGACTCTATAATTGCCTTCACCAATCTCTTCACACCGAAATCCTCGGAGACACAGACCCATATCTTAAGCTCGAAATGATTATCAACCCTCTCATCATTGAACACCAACTGAGCAAGTGTTGTCTTTCCCATGCCTCCTAAACCGACAATAGAACAGATCGAAAGATCCTTGCACTTCATTGCTTCATTCACAAGAAACCCGACAATCTTTTCCTTGTCTTGTTCTCTTCCATACACTTGTGGCTCTGTAATAATGGAGCTAGTCTCACGTCTCTCTCTCAAACCACCTTGATCTCTCCCCTCCCCAACAACCTCCCTCAAGTGATACTTCATTTTCTCATCAGCAATCTCATCAAGTCTATCACCAATCTCTTTCATCTTATTCGCAATCTTAAAACGAAACAAATCATTTTTAGGATTGAAACAAGATATCACAGATCGTACCTTTTGGCTCCATTTCAGCATCTGACCATCATACTCCAAACGAAAGACCTCCGATTCGCAATCGTCCAAAACATCGTCCAACTCGAAGGAAACATCGGAGAGCTTTTGCAGCCAGTTCTTGATGGCACTTTCTGTTGACTGCTTCTGCTCGGCATCTTCGAGAACTGCAGAAATGGTGGAGAGGATGCTGGAGAACTTGCGCATCTCTTTGTCGACACCGAGAAGCAGCCCAATTCTCCTCTGGACAAGGGAGTTCAGATTCTCCAGCAGAACTTTAAGGAAAGTTTCAGCCATGTTAAGCTTTGTGATCGAAATCAGTTTCAGAAATGAGAAGATTTCTCGCAAGTGAAGAGACGAGAAAGAGGAGAAGAGCTTTAGGAAGACTTGTGCAAATGGAAGTCATTAAAGTCAATGGAGATTTTTATTTTCATTTTTTTTACCTTTTTTTGTTTTTGTTTTTCCCTGAACCATTCTTTTACAAGTTAAATAATTCTTTTCCTTTGTTTTTTTTTTTTTTTGGAACAGTCATCCGCCTGTTAACTACTTTTGTAACTTTTTTTTTTCCTTTTTTGGTGGAATATATAAATATTTTATATATTTTTTAAAACTTGGTTTATGTTATTTTTGAAAGAGAAGAATTGTATACTTTCTTTTGGAAAATAATCATGTCTACATGAGAAGTTTATTTTTCTTTTACAGCATCGCCAATCATTATACCAATGAAAATGTGATTTGATCTTCCGTTGTAAAATTTAATTTAAATTATTAGTTTTAGTTTTTTACTGATAGTTTTGTCATTTTATTAGTTAAAATCACATGTTCACCTATAAAATATATTGTGTATTAAATATAATATGTTGGACCAGAGCAAAAAAAAAAAAAAAAAAATATATATATATATATAATATGTTGGTTTAAATTTGACGAGATAAAAAAAACTTTATTTTTTTGTGAATTAGTCTAAAAAGTGTTTCACTCATCCTCATATCATATTTTATTTCTATCCCCCATATCTTTTTTCATGTCTACTTAATTTGAGACATGAGCATATATCCATTTATGAGTCCACTGTAATCCTTTTTTTGAAGGTCCCATGATCTATTTACTCAGTGAAAAAAACTATATGCAAACTGCTTTGTGTGCATAACCAAAAAAAAAAAAAATCTAAAAATCATATAAAAAGGTAAGTAATCCTTTTTATTTTCATGTTTAGTTCTATACAATCAGCTTTAGCAGTAAATTAGGGTTGCAGTCCTTTATTATGTATTTCACTCGATACCCTGCAGCGGTAAGTTTACAATTGTAGTCAATCACTACTGATATGCCATATTTAAAACATCTTAACTAAAAGTGTAATTGATTGATGTGTAACTTTAGGTGATGGAATCCCATCAGGCAAGCAAAGTAGACACGTCGGGAACTGCCAAAGCTGTCATTTCATGCTTCCAGAAACTGGGGGTTTCCTTTGATACGGATCAGGTAGGTTGATGATAATAATAGTTCCCTCTGGTGTAGGCTATTTTCTATGTTTCTCTTGAATGCTGCTAATATCATTACTTAATACTATGGTCAAAATCTACTTATAAGCTCTAAGTGGATAGGTGGCAATTACCTGGGATATGAGACGCATTCATTATCGATCACGCATTATTATTTTGTTAATATGCACATATTTTATAACTTTTTTCCTATGTGCAAGTATTTTCTAATATCAGTTTCATTGTCATGGTAAGATTAAAGTTATTTTTCTCATCTAACAGAACTGGACTGGTTAGCATAAATCCAAACTTTTGACTAACTGTAGAATATATATATATATATATATATATTTATGTTCTGCAAGTGATGTTGTGATTTAAATTTCCTTAGTTAAATATATATATATATATATTGCATAGTTAGCTTGGCCTAGGTCTTCTTATTAACGAAACTGCCATATGATGGAAAAAGAATTTTGGGGCCGGGAAAATGCGAAAAGATACTTACCTAACTGTTCCATTGTTTTGTAGTTAATCCTCGTTGCTTCCTCTTGATATCATCAGCAAAATATTTTTCTTACGTTTGCTTTTTTTTATTTTTGGATAATTTTCTCAGATTCAAATGATCGGGATCCAAAGCCACAGATAGAGATGGTGGGAATTCCAGAGGAGCATATAACAGGTTATGCATTCCCTCTCTACCATTTGACTTCACCTTCCTGATAAAATTGCCTTTTCCGTTGGATCTTCTTTTTTAAAGTATTGTTTTCTTGTCCTCCTGGCAGAGTTTCTTTCGAGTTTCAGCATAACGTTTGTGGTAGACAATATATGCTGAGGGACCGTCGATGCCGTGCTTTTCTTGCCAAGAAGGTACTGACACTTTTTCCTGTGTTAGACCGATATATGCCGAGGGGACTTCTTTTTCGTTGATTTGGTGTTCTTTTGATAAGAAACTGCTAAGACGTGGATTTGTTCTCATGCTGTGATTTCTGATTTGTTTATGCGCTCAACATAATGTTTGGTTGTGTTGTTGTAATCAGTTTGCTTTTTTTACAATATAAAAAATGAAATTCGTTTTATGACCGTTAAACTAAATTGTTGTCGGGGCAGAAACTTCATATCCTTTGCCACTTGTTTCTTTTCTGATGGCAATAATTTACATCCTGGAAAATGCAGGTTCAAACAAGAGTAGAGAAACGGTTGTACAATATGATCGACGTCTTGCGAGAGGGTAACATGCGATGAAAATCGGGTTTTGCTCTTTTCATCTGCAGGTTGAGATTGTTGTTTTCACTCCTGTAGTGTGTAGATGTTTATGGATTTTAATTGTGCGAGAATTAGAGTAGGCCTTAGCAAATTTTGTATCTTCGGAACTTTTAGTCACACCATTCTTCTCATTTTATGCGATCAGTTTGATAGAGAATTAAAGAGAAGAATAATGCCAAGGGTCTCAACTTTTATCCTAACATTTTAATCGTAATCGACATGGCATGAGTAGCCAATATTTTATTAGTCGGTATTCAGAAAATTCTCATGTCCACGAGTATTAGAAAATTATATCTACCAATATAAAGATATGTATTCATTTGTTGCTTGAGTTGCTATCGTGTTTATATATACGTATGTAGTACATATATATACGTATATATTTTCGTATATACTATATATAAGAAAGAAGAAAGTTCGTCCAAAACGTTTATTTTTGGACAAATTTTTTTTTTCTTATTTGGTCACTCGGTTTCTTTTTTTACTTTCATCCTTTTTTTTTTTTTTTTTCCGTTTTAGTCCTTCTTTTGTAGTGGTCTTTTTTTTATTTGTCTTTTTATCTTTTTGGTCCTTATGTCATGTCTCTTTTATTTATTTTATTTTCAGATCCTCTGTGTTTTTGTTTTCTTTCTGTTATTGGTTGTTATTTTTGATTTTGTTTGTTTATTCTTTCACCAACTAGTTCATTACAAAAGAAAACAAAAAACAAAAAAAAAAACAAAACAAAACGAAAAAGAAAGCAAACAAACTAGTATGGGCCTACCTAGTTTGCCCTTCTTAAGGTCTTTTGTGATCGATCTGATAATATGTTTGACACATGTTTCTTTCCTTGTGTATCAAAAAAATTGATAGCCACTTGGTGAAGTTTCCATATCAACAGAGAGTGAGGAAATAGAGTAGCTTATAAGTGTTAATGAGTTTTATTTCAGTCAGTAATTACATGTGTTACTTTCTTTGTGTATAAAAAAAAAAAGTAACTAATAAGTGGATTATGAGGTGATCAGTTGATTAATTTGGAATATGCAACATTTGGCTATTGAAAAGGAAATATTGCACATCTCTATGACAATTGAGAGATGAATGGTGGCCCCACCCTTCATCAAGTGGAGCTTTCGATTTATCTCATATCCCAAATCATTTCTGATCACTATGAGATGTTTAGCGATATTATTATCAAAACAGTCAAGTTAATGATTATTGATAAATAATCGAAGATGGCTTTGTCAAATTTTAGCACGAGTGGGATAGTTTTGTTAAGTTTTACAATGGGCGGATTGTCTTGCAAAATTGCTAGTCCTAAATTCCAATTATAGGTTTTTTTTTTTAATTCCATAGGTATTAAAAATAATTGTTAACATTTCTTTTTTCTTTTTTCTTTTTTTTTTCCGGTTAGGGCTTCTAATTTTATAACTCTCTCTTAATTAGAAGATATATATATATATATATATATATATATTTTTTTTTTTTTGAGAATGAATGGAAAGAAATAAAAAACACTCACAAGTTTTCAACCTACAAAAGCTCATATCCAAGCGTCTTCCTTTTAACTTTATTGATTGCAAGATGATAATAATGTGACTAAAAGTATTCGAGCTCCCGATTTCTTTTTAATTAATTAATTGTGAGTACTAAAAGAGATTAGTTGAGGTTAGAGATACATTTTAAAATATTTTAATGTTTGGTGGAATAGTTTGAGTTAAGATTTTCAAGTTTCAATAGTAAATTTTTTTGAATTTTCAGAAAAGATAAAAATTTTTTGAGAAAAAGACAAAAACTTTTTAAGAAAAAGATAAAAAAAAGTTTCAATTGGATGGTTTGAGTGGGTGAACCAAACAACCTCTTTTTGTTTCATTAAAAACAACCTAATGCACATGTTAATTTCTACCCCAAAAATATTGAAACTTTTGTGTAATTGGGGTGATTTGTTAATATATTCAAATATAGGGGATTGATTATTTTATTATTTTTTTACAGTACAATTTTATAGCAATTTAGAAAAATAAAAAAATAAAAAAATATTTCCTTCAGATATGTTAAAAGGAGGCACGCGCGGCACGGGCGGGGAGTAGGCTAGTGGCATGGGAATTTTTCTTTGCTGATGATTTCGCTTTTTTTCTATGAGGCAGTACCAAATTGAAACAAGTTAAGGAAAAAAAAACTTTATTGATTGGTCAAAGTAAAAGCAAAAAAAGAAAAATCTCTTTTATGGTGGCGGTATCCTATGTATGCAGTCACAATGAAATTGCCGTGATCTAATGACGTGACAAGAAGATGGCGATCTATCTCATCGTAGATGCTCTTGGAAAGTGCCACGTTTCAAAGGCTGATTTTTTTGATAGAAGGAAATAAATACACAGAAAAATAGTAATAATAATAATGGGAAATCAGAATCCGAAGTTATTGACTCAAAAGTAATAATGAAGTTAGAGAGAGGAGAGAGAGAGTGATGGGAAAGAGGATAGTGGGGCAGTGCACGGGGTTTATGGGAGTTGGCCCCACCCAACAGTTCTTCGGAGCCCCATTTATGATCTACTCGGGTCCCCCTCACCCGTGAATTTTTTTTTTAATTATTTTATTTTATTTTTGGTGTGGGTGGAGTGTGGTATTGACTTCACATGGGGAGAATTTTACCGTGAATACTGAAGATAACTTATGCATTGTTTTTCACACGTTAATTTAATTTTAATTAAATTATATTTTTGATTAAATTTTTATATTTTTTTAAAAAATTAATAAAAATTATAATTAATTTTTAATAGGTTAATTAACTCTGACTAATAATCTAAACGGATGCTTAGTTAAAAGGTTATATTTTAAATCAGATAGAGGATCAAATCTATTACGCGAGAATTATACTATAGGTATTAAAAAATAACATATTTTATAAGTATTTTTGAAATTTATAATAGGTTTTTTAAAAGATAATAAATTATATCATATATGTTTTTGATCAATCTTTAGATTTTCGAATAAATCTTTAGATTTTCTAGTATTTTTTTAGTAAATCTTTTGATTTCAAGAAATAACACATATACGGTTTGTTTTTAATAAAAAATTTATGTGCACATTTTAGGTTACAGAGAGAAAGAGAGATAAGGAAGGAGAGAGAGAAGGAGAAATAACTTTTTTTTTTTTTGTAAAAATTTATGATATAATTTATTATTATTCTTTCAAAAATGTTTTTTGACTTTTTTTTTCTGAAAAAATTATCTCATTTCGACTTAAAATAATAAAATTTTGAACTTTTTAAGTTTGAATTTTTGAAAAATAAAAAAGAGGAGTTTGCATTTGTATAGTGAATTGATTTACTTTTTGAGAAATGACAAAAATCAATTGAAAAACTCCGTTTAGAGTTAATGTCACAAACAACCCCTTAATTAGAAGGTTTTGTTGTAAATCATAGGGGGATCAAACCTGTTACAAGAGAATTCTACAGCAAGTAACAAATAACAACTTAATTAGAAGGTTCTGTTTCAAACCATAATATATATATATATATATATATAAGTCTTGTGTTAATTTTACTATTGAGAATCAAGAACAAAACCGTCAATTTATCATCTAACCCTAAGACTACAAAGTTTTTTTTTAAAATATATATATAGATATATAGATATATATATATATATATTTTTTTTGAGCAATTGCAAAATTATAAGTTTCTGTCAAGGCCTAGCACTCTAAGATTGACATTTGTGAGATATTGAGCTTTTTCAGTAAGATCGGTCCAAGAATTGAAAAAAAAATTTTGAACTTTTTTGTTAGCTAAAGCAGTTGCAAAAGCAAAAACATTTCCTTCATTCTGAACAAGCAACTCATGCTGATAACTTATGATAACGTTTTATGGACTTTGTTTTTTTCGAATTCACTATGACTAGAGCTCATGCTTCCCCATTCTCTTATTGATTATGTTTTATATGCTTTTTTTTTTTTTTCCCTTAAATCACGTAAATTATTAATCTTTGTCAATTTAAAAAAGAGTAAGCGAAATGCTTATAGCAATATTTATCATTAAACTGTAGGTGCATGCAAAGCAATTATTCTATATACCTAATTAATGAAGCTAGCGAACTACTTTGTTCTTATAAATAACCAGTTATTTGTTTGTTTGCATCAACAATCTCCATATTAACTTATTAAGTGAATTCAGATATCATATTAATATTTTATTTTATTAACATGTTTACTTCCTCTCTAATTGACTAAAATATCAGTTTGCACTTTGATTTAGCTAGATAAATTTATCTCAAAAAAGAGTAAATTTACTTTTAATTTATGTTATGTGTAAATAACGCATAATGAACAAATGGACAACTAGTTATAAATGAAAAAAAGATATCTACCAAAAAAAATGAAAAATAATTTAATTTTTGCTTTTTGTTCTTTTTTTTTTTTTTTAATAATAGAACTCCTTTCTTGAGAAAGTGTAGTGGGTGTCTGACTTGTGCTGTGTTGTTCGTTTAAGTCAAAGCCCGCATTTATGGAGTTAGTGATGGGAGGGTATTGTCACATTTCAGTTTGATTTTTGGAGACTGCTTTCATTAACTTCTTCTTCCTCTCTCTTCTTTTTATTTATTTATTTTTTCTTTTTTAAATTTCTAATATAGGAACTATTCTCTTTTTTTTCTTTCTTTCTTTCTTTTTTTTTTTTTTCATTAACCATATCGGATAGATTTCATACATTGATTTTAACCATTTTCCGTGTCACTTTATGCGAACTACAACCGCTAAAGCAAAGCGACCAAAACTAAGAGATAACAAAGATTAATAATATATTTGGTGTTCGAATTGAATTTAAAATGTAAAATAATTTTTATATTGAAGTTATTTGATCTTTCAAAAATTAATTAGAATTTTTGTTGAGATTTTCAAAAAAAAGATAAAAAACTAATTATAAAATATAATTGAGTTTAAAATAAACTCGAATCAAACATAGTTTAAGTCACATAAATCAAAGTTAAATGTAACAAATAGCAACTGAAAGTGTCCATAACTTCCTATGATCGAGTGCGATCGCATCACTAAAGAAAGACTACTCCAAAAAAATATTGAGAAATATTTTATCACAAATATTTCATTCTGAGATTTAAAAAGGATCTAGCAAGGAGAATAAGCCTTAAAGACGAGTTTCAGAGACTAAGAGTTGCCCCAAAAACACTAAATTTGTAGGCAGTCCCAAATTCCTCGCCACACTTTCACCCACCTCAATAATTTTAAAGTAATTATTATAATTTTTTTTTTTTTGAGGGTGAGTAATTATTATAATTCATATGATGACATTACAACATTATTTGAAATAAGATGGACATGTCATGTTTCTCCCACCTCATGATCAGTGGATGTGATGAGTGTCTTTTCGTGTTGCAAATACAAATTTTAAAGAAGCAAACGATCCGCAAGGGATGACAAAGACTCTGCAAAACAACTCATTTCCTCCACAAATCTTGAAGATCAAGTGAAAGCAACAAAATCTTTTAGCACCAAAAAAAAAAACAAAAAAAAAAGTGAAAGCAATAAATCTACTTGCAACAAAGAAGTGAAAAAAAAAAAAAAATAGCAACAACATTTCCCCTAGCTAGCGGAACTTCATATTTATATATAAATATGGATGGATAAAATTAACCAAAAAGTGAGTTGCGAACGACAAGCTAAAAACGAAAACGACAAAAAATAAAAACGACAAACGAATCAATGTATCTACCAATAAGAAACAAGTCACAGACGATAAAAAACACTACAAACTACTTAATTATTTCCAATGCCGGTCCTGAAGATCACACCTGAAGTTCTTTGGAAAAGAAATCTTAAACCAAGAAGAAGTTTATGCAAATAAGTAACCAAATGCGTCAATAATATTTCTTTAGGTTGAGATGCAAATCCAAGATGAAAAAGAAAAGAGAGACTAAGGACCCGTTTGGTAGCTTTTTTAAAATGATTTTTTTTAGATATAAAAGTAAACTGAGAAATTTTTTTTAAAATGATGTTAAAATCGTTTTCAAAATTGTGTTTAGTTGCTTTTTTTTTTAGAGAGATTAGTTTGAGTATAAGAAAAAGTGAAATTGGTTTAGATATATTTCTCAAAATATGTTTTTAAGTTATAAGTCTTAATAAATGAAAAGGGAAAAGGGAAAATAACTTTCAACCGTTTTTCATTTTCTTAACAAAAATCATTCTTACCATTTTTTTTCAAAGCATTTGAAAACAAATGTGATTTAGAAAATATTTTCAATTTCACGACATGCCATTTCAGTTAAAAATATTTAGGAAACACTGCAAAATGCCCCCTAACTGAGTAGAAAGAGAAAGAACGTAGAACTGAAAAGATGATGCAAAATAGAGAGGGCAAATATTTTTTGCCGCCACATTAATGTTTTACTTTTTTATTTTTCCAAACTGTTGTATCGATTAGAATATGAATATATGAAAAACGCGAACTATTAGCGTATGGATACACCTATAAATCTCTATTATAATAGATTATTTTATTTATTTGGGATTTTAAGTACGGAGTGTACTTAAAAAATAAAAGTTAAGAGAGTAATTTTTCCTTTTAAAGAATTACATAACTACTGTAATTTAAAAAATAGGGGAGCAAATGAGGGACAAAATTGTAAAAACAATTTGGAGTTGTGCTAAAATCTAAAGTAGCTCATGGGCTAGGGGCAGCTCCCCGGCCTTGTGTAGCCTGTGGTGGGCTTGGAAAGGCCGGTGGTGCATTCCTAATGGTATATTTGATGGGTTCATTTAACTATAACTAAACTATATTTTTAGATTGAATTTTTTTTAAATCAATAAAAATTATAATTAATTTTTAAAAATTTAATAAACTTTAACTTTAAAATTTTAACTTCAATCGGAGATTCAAACAGAAACTAACACCCATTGAGGTTTAATATATAATATGTATATATATTGGAAATTATAGCAAATAACATATAAAGAGTAAGATCTTAAATATTTAAATTAAATAATAAATTTACAAGTAAATAAAAAATTACAATAAATAACAATTTATTAAGAAAACATAATATTTATAAGAAGTAAATAATTATTTACCTAATAAATTGATTATGTAAGACTAGTTATTATAGATATTTTTAAAACTTTCAATTCACTTCAATTATTTAAGTAAAAATGTTATTTAATTCCCCCCACCCTTTTTTTTTATAAATACTTGCCTTATCATTGGTTGTAGTTAATATAGGTTGAAATGACTAATTTGTCCCTAAGAACAAATATCCAAAACACCTATTATGTTTAGTTTAAGAATCACTTTTGTCATTTTTGTTATACAAATATCCCCTTGTGTTTGTAAAATCAGTCATAAAATACCCCTAAGGGCAATTTAATTTTTTAATATCAAGATTATCCTTCTCAAAATATATTAACTACTAGTTCAAAACATAAATAAACTAAATAATAAATAAAATAGATCTTAAACTTAAAACTTGTCAACATAATTGAAA
>CM046372.1:27192674-27233573 GCA_025413025.1 Ficus hispida
AAAAAGAACAAAAAGAAAAATTAAATTATTTTTCATTTTTTTTGGTAGATATCTTTTTTTTTCATTTATAACTAGTTGTCCATTTGTTCATTATGCGTTATTACACATAACATAAATTAAAAGTAAATTTACTCTTTTTGAGATAATTTATCTAGCTAAATCAAAGTGCAAACTGATATTTTAGTCAATTAGAGAGGAAGTAAACATGTTAATAAAATAAAATATTAATATGATATCTGAATTCACTTAATAAGTTAATATGAAGATTGTTGATGCAAAAAACAAAAATAATTGGTTATTTATAAGAACAAAGTAGTTCGCTAGCTTCATTAATTAGGTATATAGAATAATTGCTTTGCATGCACCTACAGTTTCAATGATAAATATTGCTATAAGCATTTCGCTTACTCTTTTTTAAATTGACAAAGATCAATAATTTACGTGATTTAAGGGAAAAAAAAAAATATAAAACATAATTCAATAAGAGAATGGGGAAGCATGAGCTCTAGTCATAGTGAATTCGAAAAAACAAAGTCCATAAAACTTATCATAATTTATCAGCATGAGTTGCTTGTTCAGAATGAAGGAAATGTTTTTGCTTTTGCAACTGCTTTAGCTAACAAAAAAGTTCAAAATTTTCTTTTCAATTCTTGGACCGATCTTACTGAAGAAGCTCAATATCTCACAAATGTCAATCTTAGAGTGCTAGGCCTTGACAGAAACTTATAATTATGCAATTGATCAAAATATATAATATATATATATATATATATTAAAAAAAAACTTTGTAGTCTTAGGGTTAGATGATAAATTGACGGTTTTGTTCTTGATTCTCAAATAGTAAAATTAACACAAGACTTATATATATATATATTATATATTATGGTTTGAAACAGAACCTTCTAATTAAGTTGTTATTTGTTACTTGCTGTAGAATTCTCTTGTAACAGGTTTGATCCCCCTATGATTTACAACAAAACCTTCTAATTAAGGGGTTGTTTGTGACATTAACTCTAAACGGATTTTTCAATTGATTTTGTCATTTCTCAAAAAGTAAACCAATTCACTATACAAATGCAAAGCTCTCTTTTTTATTTTTCAAAAATTCAAACTTAAAAAGTTCAAAATTTTATTATTTTAAGTCGAAATGAATAATTTTTTCAGAAAAAAGTCAAAAAACATTTTTGAAAGAATAATAATAAATTATATCATAAATTTTTACAAAAAAAAAAAGTTATTTCTCCTTTCTCTCTCTCCTTCTTATCTCTCTTTCTCTCTGTAACCTGAAATGTGCACATAAATTTTTTATTAAAAACAAACCGTATATGTGTTATTTTCTTGAAAATCAAAGATTTACTAAAAAAATACTAGAAAATCTAAAGATTTATTCGAAAATCTAAAAGATTGATCAAAAACATATATGATATAATTTATTATCTTTTAAAAAACCTATTATAAATTTCAAAATACTTATAAAATATGTTATTTTTTAATACCTATAGTAATTCTCGCGTAATAGATTTGATCCTCTATTGATTTAAAATATAACCTTTTAACTAAGCATCCGTTTGGATTATTAGTCAGAGTTAATTAACCTATTAAAAATTAATTATAATTTTTATTAATTTTTTAAAAAATATAAAAATTTAATAAAAATATAATTTAATTAAAATTAAATTAACGTGTGAAAAACAATGCATAAGTTATCTTCAGTATTCACGGTAAAATTCTCCCATGTGAAGTCAATACCACACTCCACCCACACCAAAATAAAATAAAATAATTAAAAAAAATTCACGGTGAGGGGGGACCCGAGTAGATCATAAATGGGGCTCCGAGAACTGTTGGGTGGGGCCCAACTCCCATAAACCCCGTGCACTGCCCCACTATCCTCTTTCCCATCACTCTCTCTCTCCTCTCTCTAACTTCATTATTACTTTTGAGTCAATAACTTCGGATTCTGATTTCCCATTATTATTATTACTATTTTTCTGTGTATTTATTTCCTTCTATCAAAAAAATCAGCCTTTGAAACGTGGCACTTTCCAAAGCATCTACGATGAGATAGATCGCCATCTTCTTGTCACGTCATTAGATCACGGTAATTTCATTGTGACTGCATACATAGGATACCGCCACCATAAAAGAGATTTTTCTTTTTTTGCTTTACTTTGACCAATCAATAAAGTTTTTTTTTTCCTTAACTTGTTTCAATTTGGTACTGCCTCATAGAAAAAAGCGAAATCATCAGCAAAGAAAAATTCCCATGCCACTAGCCTACTCCCCGCCCGTGCCGCGCGTGCCTCCTTTTAACATATCTGAAGGAAATATTTTTTATTTTTTATTTTTCTAAATTGCTATAAAATTGTACTGTAAAAAATAATAAAATAATCAATCCCCTATATTGAATATATTAACAAATCACCCCAATTACACAAAAGTTTCAATATTTTTGGGGTAGAAATTAACATGTGCATTAGGTTGTTTTTAATGAAACAAAAAGAGGTTGTTTGGTTCACCCACTCAAACCATCCAATTGAAACTTTTTTTTATCTTTTTTTAAAAAGTTTTTGTCTTTTTCTCAAAAATTTTTATCTTTTCTGAAAATTCAAAAAAATTTACTATTGAAACTTGAAAATCTTAACTCAAACTATTCCACCAAACATTAAAATATTTTAAAATGTATCTCTAACCTCAACTAATCTCTTTTAGTACTCACAATTAATTAATTAAAAAGAAATCGGGAGCTCGAATACTTTTAGTCACATTATTATCATCTTGCAATCAATAAAGTTAAAAGGAAGACGCTTGGATATGAGCTTTGTAGGTTGAAAACTTGTGAGTGTTTTTATTTCTTTCATTCATTCTCAAAAAAAAAAAAAAAAATAATATATATATATATCTTCTAATTAAGAGAGAGTTATAAAATTAGAAGCCCTAACCGGAAAAAAAAAAGAAAAAAGAAAAAAGAATTTAACAATTATTTTAATACCTATGGAATTAAAAAAAACCTATAATTGGAAATTTAGACTAGCAATTTTGCAAGACAATCCGCCCATTGTAAAACTTAACAAAACTATCCCACTCGTGCTAAAATTGACAAAGCCATCTTCGATATTTATCAATAATCATTAACTTGACTGTTTGATAATAATATCGCTAAACATCTCATAGTGATCAGAAATGATTTGGGATATGAGAAAATCGAAGCTCCACTTGATGAAGGGTGGGGCCACCATTCATCTCTCATATGTCATAGAGATGTGCAATATTCCTTTTCAATAGCCAAATGTGCATATTCCAAATTAATCAACTGATCACTCATAATCCACTTATTAGTTACTTTTTTTTTTTATCACAAAGAAAGTAACATGTAATTACTGACTGAAATAAACTCATTAACACTTATAAGCTACTCTATTTCCTCACTCTTTTGATATGGAAACTTCACCAAGTGGCTATCAATTTTTTTGATACACAAGAAAGAACATGTGTCAAACATATTTACCAGATCGATCACAAAAAGACCTTAAGAAGGGCAAACTAGGTAGGCCCATACTAGTTTGTTTGCTTTCTTTTTCGTTTTGTTTTTTTTTTTTTTTGTTTTTGTTTCTTTTGTAATGAACTAGTTGGTGAAAGAATAAACAACAAATCAAAAATAACAACCAATAACAGAAAAAAAAAAAACACAGAGATCTGAAAATAAATAAATAAAAGAGACATGACATAAGGACCAAAAAGATAAAAGACAAATAAAAAAAGACCACTACAAAAGAGGACTAAACGGAAAAAAAAAAAAAAAGATGAAAGTAAAAAAGAAACCGATGACAAATAAGAAATAAAAAATTTGTCCAAAAATAAACGTTTGGACGAACTTTCTTCTTTCTTATATTATAGTATATACGAAAATATATACGTATATTATAGTACTACATACGTATATATAAACACGATAGCAACTCAAGCAACAAATGAATACATATCTTTATATTGGTAGATATAATTTTCTAATACTCGTGGACATGAAATTTCTGAATACCCGACTAATAAATATTGGCTACTCATGCCATGTCGATTACGATTTAAAATGTTAGGATAAAAGTTGAGACCCTTGTCATTATTCTTCTCTTTAATTCTTCTATCAAACTGATCGCATAAAATGAGAAGAATGGTGTGACTAAAAGTTCCGAGATACAAAATTTGCTAAGGCCTACTCAATTCTCGCACAATTAAAATCCATAACATCTACATACTACAGGAGTGAAAACAACAATCTCAACCTGCAGATGAAAAGAGGCAAAACCCGATTTTCATCGCATGTTACCCTCTCTGCAAGACGTCGATCATATTGTACAAACCGTTTCTCTACTCTTGTTTGAACCTGCATTTTCCAGGATGTAAATTATTTCCATCAGAAAAGAAACAAGTGCAAAGGATATGAAGTTTCTGCCCGACAACAATTAGTTTAACGGTCATAAAACGAATTTCATTTTTTATATTGTAAAAAAAGCAAACTGATTACAACAACACAACCAAACATTATGTTGAGCGCATAAACAAATCAGAAATCACAGCATGAGAACAAATCCACGTCTTAGCAGTTTCTTATCAAAAGAACACCAAATCAACGAAAAAGAAGTCCCCTCGCATATATCGGTCTAACACAGGAAAAAAGTGTCAGTACTTCTTGGCAAGAAAAAGCACGGCATCGACGGTCCCCTCAGCATTATATTGTCTACCACAAACGTTATGCTGAAACTCGAAAAAGAAAACTTTGCCAGGAGGACAGAAAACAATACTTTAAAAAAGAAGATCCAACGGAAAAGGCAATTTTATCAGGAAGGTGAAGTCAAATGGTAGAGAGGGAATGCATAACCTGTTATATGCTCCTCTGGAATTCCCACCATCTCTATCTGTGCTTTGGATCCCGATCATTTGAATCTGAGAAAATTATCCAAAAATAAAAAAAGCAAACGTAAGAAAAATATTTTGCTGATGATATCAAGAGGAAGCAACGAGGATTAACTACAAAACAATGGAACAGTTAGTAAGTATCTTTTCGCATTTTCCCGGCCCCAAAATTCTTTTTCCATCATATGGCAGTTTCGTTAATAAGAAGACCTAGGCCAAGCTAACTATGCAATATATATATATATATATTTAACTAAGGAAATTTAAATCACAACATCACTTGCAGAACATAAATATATTATATATATATATATATATTCTACAGTTAGTCAAAAGTTTGGATTTATGCTAACCAGTCCAGTTCTGTTAGATGAGAAAAATAACTTTAATCTTACCATGACAATGAAACTGATATTAGAAAATACTTGCACATAGGAAAAAAGTTATAAAATATGTGCATATTAACAAAATAATAATGCGTGATCGATAATGAATGCGTCTCATATCCCAGGTAATTGCCACCTATCCACTTAGAGCTTATAAGTAGATTTTGACCATAGTATTAAGTAATGATATTAGCAGCATTCAAGAGAAACATAGAAAATAGCCTACACCAGAGGGAACTATTATTATCATCAACCTACCTGATCCGTATCAAAGGAAACCCCCAGTTTCTGGAAGCATGAAATGACAGCTTTGGCAGTTCCCGACGTGTCTACTTTGCTTGCCTGATGGGATTCCATCACCTAAAGTTACACATCAATCAATTACACTTTTAGTTAAGATGTTTTAAATATGGCATATCAGTAGTGATTGACTACAATTGTAAACTTACCGCTGCAGGGTATCGAGTGAAATACATAATAAAGGACTGCAACCCTAATTTACTGCTAAAGCTGATTGTATAGAACTAAACATGAAAATAAAAAGGATTACTTACCTTTTTATATGATTTTTAGATTTTTTTTTTTTTTGGTTATGCACACAAAGCAGTTTGCATATAGTTTTTTTCACTGAGTAAATAGATCATGGGACCTTCAAAAAAGGATTACAGTGGACTCATAAATGGATATATGCTCATGTCTCAAATTAAGTAGACATGAAAAAAGATATGGGGGATAGAAATAAAATATGATATGAGGATGAGTGAAACACTTTTTAGACTAATTCACAAAAAAATAAAGTTTTTTTTATCTCGTCAAATTTAAACCAACATATTATATAATATATATATATATATATTTTTTTTTTTGCTCTGGTCCAACATATTATATTTAATACACAATATATTTTATAGGTGAACATGTGATTTTAACTAATAAAATGACAAAACTATCAGTAAAAAACTAAAACTAATAATTTAAATTAAATTTTACAACGGAAGATCAAATCACATTTTCATTGGTATAATGATTGGCGATGCTGTAAAAGAAAAATAAACTTCTCATGTAGACATGATTATTTTCCAAAGAAAGTATACAATTCTTCTCTTTCAAAAATAACATAAACCAAGTTTTAAAAAATATATAAAATATTTATATATTCCACCAAAAAAGGAAAAAAAAAAGTTACAAAAGTAGTTAACAGGCGGATGACTGTTCCAAAAAAAAAAAAAACAAAGGAAAAGAATTATTTAACTTGTAAAAGAATGGTTCAGGGAAAAACAAAAACAAAAAAAGGTAAAAAAATGAAAATAAAATCTCCATTGACTTAATGACTTCCATTTGCACAAGTCTTCCTAAAGCTCTTCTCCTCTTTCTCGTCTCTTCACTTGCGAGAAATCTTCTCATTTCTGAAACTGATTTCGATCACAAAGCTTAACATGGCTGAAACTTTCCTTAAAGTTCTGCTGGAGAATCTGAACTCCCTTGTCCAGAGGAGAATTGGGCTGCTTCTCGGTGTCGACAAAGAGATGCGCAAGTTCTCCAGCATCCTCTCCACCATTTCTGCAGTTCTCGAAGATGCCGAGCAGAAGCAGTCAACAGAAAGTGCCATCAAGAACTGGCTGCAAAAGCTCTCCGATGTTTCCTTCGAGTTGGACGATGTTTTGGACGATTGCGAATCGGAGGTCTTTCGTTTGGAGTATGATGGTCAGATGCTGAAATGGAGCCAAAAGGTACGATCTGTGATATCTTGTTTCAATCCTAAAATGATTTGTTTCGTTTTAAGATTGCGAATAAGATGAAAGAGATTGGTGATAGACTTGATGAGATTGCTGATGAGAAAATGAAGTATCACTTGAGGGAGGTTGTTGGGAGGGGAGAGATCAAGGTGGTTTGAGAGAGAGACGTGAGACTAGCTCCATTATTACAGAGCCACAAGTGTATGGAAGAGAACAAGACAAGGAAAAGATTGTCGGGTTTCTTGTGAATGAAGCAATGAAGTGCAAGGATCTTTCGATCTGTTCTATTGTCGGTTTAGGAGGCATGGGAAAGACAACACTTGCTCAGTTGGTGTTCAATGATGAGAGGGTTGATAATCATTTCGAGCTTAAGATATGGGTCTGTGTCTCCGAGGATTTCGGTGTGAAGAGATTGGTGAAGGCAATTATAGAGTCTGCTACTGGCACCGGTTGTGAAGCATTGGACATGGATCCACTGCAGAAAAGGCTTCAAGAGATTCTTAAAAGGAAAAGGTTTTTGCTTGTTTTGGATGATGTGTGGAATGAAGATGAGCATCAATGGGACAAGCTGAAGCATGTATTGGCTTGTGGATCAAATGGAGCTTCAATTGTTGTTACCACTCGTCTCAAAAAGATTGCGTCTTTCATGGGAACAGTTCCGATGCATCACTTGTCTGGTTTATCAGAAGATGATTGCTGGTTATTGTTCAAGCAACGAGCATTTGGGAATGAAAGGGAAGAACGGCCTAATCTTGTGAAAATCGGGAAGGAGATAGTGAGGAAATGCAAGGGAGTTCCACTAGCTGCAAAGACTTTAGGAGGCTTGATGCGCTTCAAAAGGGAGGAACGTGAGTGGCTTTCTGTTATGCAAAGTGAACTTTGGAATTTACCACAAGACCAGAGTTCCATATTGCCTGCTTTGAGATTAAGCTACTTTCATCTTCCAATTGAGCAAAGACGATGCTTTGCTTACTGTGCTGTATTCCCCAAGGACTATAAAATCGAGAAGGTTCAATTAATTCATCTTTGGATGGCTAATGGGTTGATTTCATCTAAGAGAGGACTTGATATGGAAGAAATTGGTGATCAGATACTCAATGAATTATATTGGCGATCATTCATCCAAGATATTGAGAAAGATAGTGTTGATGACATTTCATGTTTCAAGATGCATGATTTAGTTCATGATCTAGCTCAATCGGTTATGGAGGATGAATGTCGCATTGTGGAGGTCGATGACAATACACGCCCTATTAACTTGTCAAGAAGAGTACACCATTTGGCATGTCGTACTTCCTCACAATCACAGAGTATAACTGTGGAC
Organism: Ficus hispida; assembly: GCA_025413025.1. Classification (NCBI taxonomy): domain Eukaryota; kingdom Viridiplantae; phylum Streptophyta; class Magnoliopsida; order Rosales; family Moraceae; genus Ficus; species Ficus hispida. The sequence goes on from CM046372.1 coordinate 27,201,032, forward strand.
ATCCCAAGTGCGCATTCCTTACGGACTTTCATGGTATTATGCAGTCGTTCAACTAAGTCTTTTTATAACATGAGGTTATCCTCTTTACGAGCTTTGATGCTAGATATATTTATCCATCAGCACCCATAGCATCTTTGATTTGCAATTTCAAGCACTTACGGTATTTAAATCTTTCAGCAGTAACATTAAAATCCTTCCTGAGTCGGTCCTTTTCCTAAACCATCTGTTGACTTTGGACTTAAGCTATTGTCATTCTCTTCGTAAGCTGCCCAAGCGCATAAATTGCTTAAAAATTCTTCGTCACCTCTACATTCATGGCTGTGAGAAGTTATTTCATATGCCCCCAAACATTGGGCGACTAACTTGTTTAAAGACTTTGACATGCTTTATCGTGAATGAGAGAAAGGCTGTCACTTGGATGAGTTATGCAACTTAAACATTGGAGGTTTGTTATGCATCAACAACCTTGAGAAAGTGGGAAGTCCAGCGGAAGCTAACTCTGCCAATTTGTCTGGAAAAAGGAATATCAAAGAACTGAAGTTGTCTTGGAGTACAAATGATAATGAAGCTCAGAGCAATGCCGAACAGGTACTTGAGGCCCTTGCTCCTTCCCCGAATTTGAAAAGCTTGGGAATCATCAACTATGAAGGCATCACATTCCCATACTGGTTTAGCGGTGAAATCCTTGGAAATGTAGTTGAAATCACTCTCTTTAATTGCAAAAATTGTTCAGAATTTCCTCCTTTGGGGAAACTGAAATCACTACGAGATCTCAGAATATTTGGAATGAATTTTGTGCGATACATGGACAATGAATCCTATAATGGAGACTTGAGGAGAGCTGTTTCTTGCTTGAAAACTCTTTGGCTTGAGGATTTACCAAATCTAGAAAGGTTGTCAAGGGAGGAAGGAAAAGAGATGTTCCCATGCTTGTCCAGGTTGAACATCGTTAAATGCCCAAAACTGGCGTTACCTGATTTGGGGTCTCTAAAAGATTTAGTAGTCTATGAATGCAGTGAGCTGTTACTAAAATCAATTTCTGGTCTTCCTGGTCTTACTCACCTTTGCTTAAGCGGTAACGATCGATTGGCTTTCTTTCCTGAACGAGTGCTACAAAATCTCACACTTCTCCAGAAACTTGAAATTTTTGGGTTCACAACACTTCAAGAGTTGCCTCCTGATATGCTAATTGAACTCAAATCTCTAGAAGATTTACGTATCAGTTTTTGCCATGAGCTCAGGTGCTTACCAGAGAGAATACCATTCCGAGGTCCTACCCTTCTTAAACGCATGACGATTAAGAGTTGTAAGAAGTTGAAATCTTTATCCGACAATTTTCGGGACCTTACGGCACTTCAATCTCTAGTCCTTGTTGATTGTCCGGAGTTGGAGGGATTTCCAAGTTGTCTTAACCACCTTTCTTCTCTCCAAAGTTTGACTATGTCAGGCCTAGAACTCAAAATGGCAGGGCACCGGGGTTCCAGTTATGAATTACGTGCTTCTCATAAGTTGGCTGCTTTACCTGAGGTCTTGCAACAACTGCGTTCGCTTGAAGTCATGACTATATCTTATTTTTTGGAGCTTACGTCACTGCCAGATTGGCTTGGAAATCTTGCATCTCTTCGTGAATTATCCATTACTGGTTGCCCAGATTTGGCATACCTACCGACGAGCATCCAAAGTCTCTCCAACTTGCGGAAACTGGTACTTGCATCCTGTCCCAAATTAGAAGTGCGATGTGAAAAGGATGTAGGAGAGGATTGGCACAAGATATCCCACATTCCCGATGTGTATGTCGGGTCAGAAAGGTAAATCATAGAGGTGCTTCGGCTTTTCTGCTTTTGGTCCTGGAGAGCTTGATTGATACGTACTTGAGATGAATTTTGTATTTTAATATAGCAAAGCAAATCTTTGCAGATGGCCTCCAAGGTTCAGGGTTCCGTAGGCAACATAGTACACTCCTCAGTGATTACTCCAAAGTTTCACGATAGGTAAATTACACGTGATTTTGTTTTTCTTCTAATTTGTGTGTGTGTGTGTGTATAGTTGTTGACTTGTAGCGTCTCTATTTCCCCTTGGGACCTTTCTAAAACCTTCCATTTTGGCTGCAAGAGATACAACATTGGTTTGGTTGTTCTGTTTAAATGCTGGAAATAGACTTGCAATCCTGCTATAGTTTGATTATGTTAACTGCAATTTTTTTTAAAAAAAAAGTTAAAAATGGAGTTTCTTCGCTATCTCTATTTAGTTGTTGACATTCATGTCTATTATGTGGTTAATTGCTTTACGTCCTTTGAATCTGTTTCAGCTCATGGCGACGATCATCATCCGGAAATCGCTCATTTTGTTGATTCTGATCGCTGTTGGGTTCTGGCTCCCTCTACTTTGTTGCAAGTTGTGTAAATTTGTTGTTCAAATTGATCTGCTGGTGAGACTAAAACAATTTGGATGGAAGAACTTTGTTAGATATTCTCTCTCTTCTTCCATTTTTTTTTTTTTCCTCCAAATGTTTCCTGTCTGATATGAAGGCATGGACCACAAAAGCTTTTTTAGGAAAAATAAATCAGTCTTAGAGTAATTTTGGTTAATTTGTTTAGAATTTTATTTCTATGCTTTCAGAGGGAGTTGCCTAGTTGGGATTTTTTTTTTCCCTTGGCCTTTTTGCTTTTTAGCATGTATATTATGTTGTCTATTTTTTTGTTTCTTTATTTTATTTTATTTTTTTTAAATTTTGTTTTGGACTTAGGGATTTGAATTCTATATATGTCTGTGTGTGAAATTGTTACTGAACAATACATGCCCCCACAATTGTTAAGAGATATAGTTATGTGGAAGGGAGTGTAAATAATTTGCATTTCTTTATAGTTATTAGTGGAGTTATTTTTGACTTGTTCTCTTTTAATCGTATGAAAACATGTATCTTAAAAAGGAAGGCTTCTTTTTTTTCTTTTGAATACTCAAGAAACACCATTATTCATTTCTTAGTTTTTTATTTCTCTATCGAATATCTGAAAACGATAATGTCTGCTAATTTTTTTTTATTATGATAATAACCACATTACTTTTCAAATGGTAAAAATAACGAAATGGTCATATGATAAGGATTGTTAATTAAACAATTATGTTTTATTGTATGATATTCATACAATAAGAACCTCATCATTATATTGCATATCATTCATTAGTAATAATTTGATCATGTGGTCTATATAACAATGACTGTATTATTTTATGAAAGAACTTCATATGGTATATTCAAAGTTTTATTGTGTTTTAGATCACTATCATATCTTATAAAAATGTTTATTTATATGTATTTATATTAGTATATATAAATTTGAATTTCTTGTGTTTTATTGTTTTACTTTGTTTTAATATTTAGTTTATAGATTTATCGAGTTTGGATTTTTTTTTTTATGATTTAAATTTCATTTTGAATTACATTTGTGATTATATTGCTAAGTAATTTATGATTTTTTTATAAAATTTGTTTTGAGTTTTTTTTTTTTTTAATTCTTAATAGATAAATAAGTAGGGTATGTGATAATACTTTCGATGGAAGTTACTCATCCTTATACCGGCATTAGATTATTCGAGTGTGGGGGTAAAAAGAAAAGTGGATATAAAGTGAGAAAGCATAGTATACCCATCCTGCTCCGCTCATTATCATCCCTAGGGTTAGAGTATCCTGTTCATAAGTAAATATCATTCACCTTAAACATATTTTATGAAACATAGAAAGTCTTTTTTGCCCTTTCAGTCCAAAATAAAATAAAATCATTATCTTTCTTTAAAATAAAATGCTAAAAAGCGAAAAAAAAAAAAAGAAAAAAGTTTGGCATAAATTTATAAGAGTTTATAAAATAAAAACATAATCTTTCTTTAACATAAAATGGTTCAAAGCGAAAAAAAAAGATTTGGCATAACTTTATTAGAGTTTTTATTTATATTTTTCAGGAAAAATAGTCGTAAACAAGGTAAGTATGCTGTTTCATCTCATTGGAACGTGTCAGATGTCCTCGGATGATCTTCTTTCCTTAATGGAGAACCCCTAATAGAACTTTCCAAATATAAGGATGCCAATTTGATAATGTCTCATGTATATTACACGCGGTATAACCAAAAAAAAAAAAAAAAATCTTTTTCTTTTTCAAAATAAAATAAATAGGAAGTTGAAATTTCTTTTTCTTTTCTTTTCTTTTTCTTTTTTTTTTTTTGTTTGAATTAGAACTTCATTTCAGCAATATATATATAAATTGGAACTTAGTCCTCTGAAATTTTCGATTTTGTCAAAACATAACCTAAATTTTTTGACAATCAAGAGTCTAAATTTGTCAAATCTTTACACTGGGGTTCAAGTTGATAATGTTGTTTAAATTAGGACAAAACAAATGGGTTACAAAATTAAAAACTCAAGAATAAATTAACCAAAATACAAAATTTACGAGGCAAAGTGCCAAAAAATATATTGAAGCATGCATGAGTTTATCCGTCCGTAATACAAAAAACATTATCAATTTTGCTATATTGCCACGGTTTGACAAATATAAGGATGTCCATAAAATTTAAAATAAAAAAAAAAAATCAATTTGGACTACATTGGAGTGGTTTGACAAATATAGGAATGTCCATAATACAAAAAATATATATATACATATATATATATATATGGGCTATATTGCAGTGGTTTTACAAATAGTGGGAGGTAACAACAAAACATAAAAGTTATTGGGCAATTTCCAAAATACGAAGAATCTAAGGGATATAATGCTAAACTTTTTTTTTTTTTTTTTATATGGGTCCTAACAAGGTAACTAATGCGTCGCTGCAATAAAAGATGACGAAATAGTCACAAAGTTAGCTTCGTGGGATATTTTCACTCCATTGACTTAACTGTACTCTTGCAAATTAATCTTCCAAAAGCTACTTTACTCTTCATCTTTCTATCTTGCGGATAATCTTTAAGAAAAACTCTCTTCTCTGAAACAGATTCCAATCACCAAGCTCGAGCATGGCTGAAGCTTTCCTTACGGTTCTGCTGGAGAATCTGAACTCCCTTGTTCAGAGGAGAATTGGGCTGCTTCTGGGTGTCGACAAAGAGATTCACAGATTCTCCAGCATCCTCTCCACCATTTCTGCAGTTCTCGAAGATGCCGAGCAGCAGCAGTTGATAGACAGGGCCATCAAGAACTGGCTGCAAAAACTCTCCGATGTTTCCTTCGAGTTGGACGATGTCTTGGATGATTGCGAATCGGAGGCCTTTCGTTTGGAGTACGATGGACAGAAGCTGAAATGGAGCCAAAAGGTACGATCTGCGATATCTTCTTTCAATCCTAAGGATGCTTTCTCTCGTAATAAGATTGCAAACAAGATGAAAGAGATTGGTTATAGACTTGATGAGATTGCTAATGAGCGAACGAAGTTTCACCTAAGAGAGTTTGTTGGAGCGAGGAGAGATCAGGGTGGTTTGAGAAAGGGACGTGAGACTAGCTCCTTTGTTACTGAGCCAAAAGTGTATGGAAGAGATCAAGATAAGGAAAAGATTGTCGGGTTTCTTGTGAATGAAGCAATGAATTGCAAGGATCTTTCGATCTGTTCGATTGTCGGGTTGGGAGGCATGGGAAAGACAACACTTGCTCAGTTGGTGTTCAATGACGAGAGGGTTGATAAGCATTTTGAGCTTAAGATGTGGGTTTGTGTTTCTGAGGATTTCGATGTGAAGAGACTGGTGAAAGCCATTATAGAGTCTGCTACTGGCAACGGTTGTGAAGCATTGGATATGGATCCGTTGCAGCAACGCCTTCAACAGATTCTTAAAAGGAGAAGGTTTTTGCTTGTTTTGGATGATGTGTGGAATGAAGATGAGGATCAGTGGGACAAGTTGAAGTATGTGTTGGATTGTGGATCAGAAGGAGCTTCAGTTGTGGTGACTACTCGTCTCAAAAAAATTGCGTCTTTCATGGGAACTGTCCCAATGCATCACTTGTCTGGTTTATCAGAAGATGACTGTTGGTTATTGTTCAAGCAGCGAGCATTTGGGAATGAAAGGGAAGAACAGCCTAATCTTGTGAAAATTGGGAAGGAGATAGTGAGGAAGTGCAAAGGAGTGCCACTAGCTGCGAAGGCTTTAGGTGGCTTAATGCGCTTTAGAAATGAGGAACACGAGTGGCTTTCTATTATGCAAAGTGAAGTTTGGTGTTTACCTCAAGCCGAGAGTTCCATACTGCCTGCTTTGAGATTAAGCTACTTCCATCTTCCGATAGAGCAAAGATGATGCTTTGCTTATTGTGCTGTGTTTCCCAAGGATTATATGATAAGAAGGGAAAGGTTAATTTATCTTTGGATGGCTAATGGACTTATTTCTTCTAAAGGAGGACTTGAGGCTGAAGAGATTGGCAATATGATATGCAACGAACTCTGTTGGTTATCATTCTTTCAAGATATTGAGAGATCTTGGCATGGCGACATTTTGGGCTTCAAGATGCATGATTTAGTTCATGATCTTGCTCAATTCATTATGGCAGATGAATGTTGTATTTTGAAGATTGATAATGATATTTCCATTGATCTGTCATCAAGACTTCGTCACCTCACATGCAATTTTTCAGGGACCGCCGCTTTGGATCAAGTCCTTGACATACCATGTGCAAAATCCTTACACACTTTTATGGTATTAGAGGATTCACGTCGAGACCAGTTTTTTACTCACAAGATCAGTTATCCTTCTTTACGAGCTTTTGAGGCTGAATTTCTTTCATGTCGGTTCATAAAATCTGTGATTAGTAGCTCGAAACATCTACGCTATTTGAATATTTCATATAGTCGTTTTAGAACCCTTCCCAAGTCAATTTGTTCATTACAACAATTATTGACTTTGAACCTACGGGGTTGTAGTAATCTTGAAAAGCTACCCAAGCACATGAGTCGCCTAAAAAGTCTTCGTTTGCTTAGCACTCAAAAGTGTTACAGTTTGTTGCATATGCCTCCAAACATTGGGCGACTAACTAGTCTAAGGACTCTGAGCGATTTCATTGTCGGAAGGAGAACAGGACGTCGCTTGGATGAGTTGCACAACTTATCCAATCTAGGTGATCTTCTACACATCAGTAGGCTCGATCAAGTGGTAAGTCCAATGGATGCAAAGAATGCAAATTTGTCCGCGAAAAGAAATCTCAAAAGATTGTACTTGTCTTGGAAAGGAGATCAAAATGAGTCCAAGAAAAATGCTGAGCAGATACTTGAAGCCCTTGCACCTTCTTCAAATTTAAATGTTTTGGGCATCCGCAATTATGGAGCTGCTCGTTTCCCAGATTGGTTGAGCAGTGTAATTCTTCACAATGTTTCTATCATTCGTCTCTATGATTGTAACAATTGTTCACGGCTTCCAGACTTGAGAAAATTGTCATCCTTAAAAGAGCTCGAAATACACTACATGAGCATTCTCCAATATGTTGACTCTGAACCCTATGATGGGAATTTGAGAGGTTTCGTGTGCTTGAAAAGTCTTCATCTAAAGCACTTACCAAGTCTAGAAGGACTGACAAGGGAGGGAGGAAGAGAGATGTTCCCTTGTTTGTCAAACTTGTTCGTGTCTCAATGCCCCAAATTGACATTACCCTGCATGCCATCTGTCAAATGGTTAAGAGTATCGGAACCAAGTGAAGTGTTACTAAAATCAGTTAGAAATCTCCCTAGTCTTCCTTCATTTTCCATGGTTCAGGATTGTAACATGACTTCGTTTCCCAATGAGACGTTGCAAAATCTAACCTCTCTCCAATTCCTTTCTGTTGCCGGATTCACCCAGCTTCAAGAGTTCCCCACTGGGATAACGCTCAACAATTTGGTGGTCTATAGAGATTATATGTTGTCATGAGCTCAAGTGCTTACCGGAGGGAGTATTCCAAAATTCTACTCGTCTTAAGCACATCAATATCCATAGTTGTAAGAAGTTGAAGTCGTTGTCTGAAAGTTTTTGCAGTCTCACGGCTCTTCAATCATTGGAGCTTGAAGATTGCCCCGAGTTGGAGGGTTTTCCAGATGGTCTTCACCACCTTTATTCTCTCCAAAAATTGACCATGTCAGGCCTAGATATCACCTACCACAGTAATCGTGCTTCTCATAAGATGGTAGTTCTCCCAGAGGCCTTGCAACACCTCCCAGCACTTGAATTTATGAGTGTATCTTGCTTTCTAGAGCTCACAGCACTACCTGATTGGCTTGGAAATCTTGTGTCTCTTCGAGAATTAGAACTAAAGGGTTGCCCAGATTTGGCAAACGTACCAGCGAGCATCCGACACCTCACCAACTTAAGGAAATTGACAATTGTGTCATGCCCTAAATTGGAGAAGACATGTAAAAGGGAAGTAGGAGAGGATTGGCACAAGATTGCCCATATTCCCGATGTCTATGTGGGGCCATGGTAAATTTCGAGCACTTCAACTTCTTTTCTTATTTTTGGCTCCTTCAACGATTGAAACGTAATTTCTACACCATTTACATTCTAACAAAACAAAAATTTAATCTTTGCAGGCAGAGTGGGAGTATGTTCGGGATGGACATAACCGATTACAAACATCAGATCACTGACTATGAGAGGTGATTTACTTGTGTCATAGATGTCTTTCTTGAAACTTATAGTGTTTCCTCTACACACGTTATTGTTCATATTGTGTGACATTTCCATCTCCCCGGGCTTCATCCATTTCTCTTCTCCGAGACACTTGGAACTTAGTTTCTTCCCTTTTTTTTTGTTTCCCCATCCCTAATGATCTTTATTCTGATATATGTCGTTTAAACCTATTTCAGTGCATGGGACGAAGATGCACCAATTTGGAGATGATGATTTTCGCTTTGTTCGACGACATTTGTACGTTACCTCCAATCAGTGCTGCTTCTGCCTTGTTGTTATATTATATGTTCGCCGGTCTAATGGAAGTAGTAGAGATTGTTGTTGGGGGTCAGAATGAACTGCATGGTTTTCTACAATTGGGATGAAGAGCTCTGTCGGATATTCTCCTGCTTCTTTCAAATTTTGCATTACTTTAAATATTTCAACTGATGTGGCACGGCATGTCCTGCCTGATATGGTGATGTCTTTTTTTTTTTTTTCTGCGTGTTAATATCATTAGCTCCGTGGAGGTGGAAAAAAAAAAAAAAAACTCCCAGTTTTAGAAGTATTCTGAGATCCTTTGGTAAATATGGTTTGTGGTTGTATTTTTGTTGGTTCATGGATTGGTATTGTTCTTGCTTTTATCATGGAGTATATAATTGGCTGCTTATGTCTTGCTTTTTTCTATGAAACAAAAAAAGTATGCAATTTATCTGTAATATCGAGACAATCTTACACAAGAACTCCTGTCTTTTGACAATTTTAATCAGACATTACCAATCCCATTTTATGCAAAAAAACTAATGTATAAATTCTGGCTTCAGTTGCACAAAAAAGTAAGGAAAAGTTTTATAAATTCCTTTTAACAGTGTCATTGGTATTGGTATTATAGCGGTTTCTATTTGAATTCGTCAATTGCATATCCATGAGAGATTTGATGTCACTTCTGAATCTCTGTTAAGTCCTTATTGCTGTAAAACATATATGACAAAATACACAAAATACCGTACGTGTTTAATCTAAATAGCTCTTTGGCCATTCTTACAAGCCAAAAATACACCCTTAAGTGATATATATATATATATATATATATATTAAGTCCTAAAATTATCCATCCTTATCTATTTAAATGTTATTTTAAATATCACTTAACTAAAAGTTAACTAAAAATTTTAAAACGACCAAATAAATATTTCAATTATTTTGACAATTTTTTAAGTTTAAGATTTTTTAATTTATTATTTTAGTTTATTTATATTTTAACTAGTAGTTAATATATTTTGAGAAGGATAGTCTTGATATTTAAAAGATTAAATGCCCTTTGGGGGGCATTTTATGACTGATTTTACAAACACAAGGGGATATTTGTATAACAAAAATGACAAAACTGATTTTTAAACTAAACATAATAGGTGTTTTGGATATTTTTTCTTAGGGACAAATTAGTCATTTCAACCTATATTAACTACAATCAATTATAAGACAAATATTTATAAATAAAAAAAAATGGGTTATCGGGAATTAAATAACGTTTTTACTTAAATAATTGAAGTAAATTGAAAGTTTTAAAAGTATCTGTGATAACTAGTATTACGCAATTAATTTATTACGTAAATGATTTATTTGCTTCTTGTAAATATAATGTTTTCTTAGTAAATTTGTTGTTTACAGTAAATTTTTTATTTACCTGTAAATTTATTATTTATTTCAAATATTTAAAACCTTACTATTTATATGTTATTTAATATAATTTCCAAATATATATACATACTATATAATTAACCTCAATGGGTGTTAGCTTCCGTTTCAAATCCCCAGTTGGAGTTAAAATTTTTAAATTAAAGTTTATTGAGTTTTCAAAAATTAGTTATAATTTTGTGTTGACTTATCAAAAAAAAGGACAAAATTCAGTCGAAAAAATACAATTTAATTTGATTAATTTTATCCATCTATATTTATATATAAATATGAAGTTCCTATATCCAGGGGAAATGTTATTGCTATTTTTTTTTTCGCTTATTTGTTGCAAGTAGATTTATGGCTTTCACTTTTTTTTTTTTTTTTTTTTTTTTTTTTTTGTGCTAAAAGGTTTTATTGCTTTCACTTGATCTTCAAGATTTGTGGAGGAAATGAGTTGTTTAGCAGTGTCTTTGTCATCCCTTGTGGATCGTTTGCTTCTTTTAAATTTGTATTTGCAACACGAAAAGAAACTCATCACATCCACTGATCATGAGGTGGGAGAAACATGACCTGTCGATCTTATTTCAAATAATGTCATAATATCATATTACGAATCATAATAATTATTCACCCTCAAAAAGAAAAAAAAGAATTATATTAATTACTTTAAAATTATTGAGGTGTGAAAGTGTGGCGAGGAATTTGGGACTGCCTACAAATTTTAGTGTTTTGGGGCAACTCTTAGTATCTGAAACTCGTCTTTTAAGGCTTATTCTCCTTATTAGATCCTTTTTAAATATCAGAATGAAAGATTTGTGGTAAAATATTTCTTAATATTTTTTTGGAGTAGTCTTCTTTGGTGATGCTATCGCACTCGATCATAGAAAGTTACAGACACTTTCAATTGCTATTTGTTACAATTAACTTTGAGTTATGTGGCTTAAACTACGTTTGATTTGAGCTCATTTAGTTTTTTTTTATCTTTTTTTGAAAATCTCAATAAAAATTCTTGTTTGGTATTTGAGTTAAGTTTAAGATGAGATGAAATTTTTAAGTTTGAGTTGAGTTGACTTTTTAAAAGGTAGTTATAAATTTTGTTGACTTTTCAAAAAAAGATAAAAAATTTGAATTGAGTTTGAGTTAAACTCATTTACCAAACATAGGCTAACTAATTTTTAAAAAGTCAAATAACTTTAACACAAAAATTATATTATATTTTAAACTCAATTCGAACACCAAATGCACCATTAATCTTTGTTATCTCCTAGTTGATTGCTTTGCTTTACCGGTTGTGGTCCACTCAAAGTGATACGTAAATGGTTGAAATTAACTAATGAAATCCATCCATACTGATAAGGAAAAAAAAAAAAAAAAGAATAGTTTCTATATTAGAAATTTAAAAAAGAAAAAATAAATAGTCTCCTAAAATCAAACTCAAATGTGACAATACCGTTCCATCACTAACTCCATAAATGCGGGCTTTGACTTAAACCAACAACGCAACAAAAGTCAGACACCCACTACACTTTCTCAAGAAAGGAATTCTATTATTTTTATTAAAAAAAAAAAAAAGAACAAAAAGCAAAAATTAAATTCTTTTTTCATTTTTTTTTGGTAGATATCTTTTTTCATTTATAACTAGTTGTCCATATGTCATTATGCCTTATTTACACATAACATATATTAAAAGTAAATTTACAATTTTTTAAGATAAATTTATCGAGCTCAATCAAAGTGCAAACTAACAATTTAGTTGATTAGAGAAGAAGTGAACATGTTAATAAAATAAAACATTAATTTAATATCTGAGTTCACTTAATAAGTTAATATGGAGATCGTCGATGCAAACAAACAAATAAATGATCAATAGCTTCATTAATTAGGTAAATAGAATAATTATTTTGCATGCACCTACAGTTTCAACGACAAATATTACTACCAATATTTCGTTTATTCTTTTTTAAATTGACAGAACTCAATAATTTGCGTGATTTAAGAAAAAAAAAAAAAAGCATAAAAACATAATTCAATAAGAGAATGGGGAAGCATGAAACGCTATCATAATTTATCAGCATGAGTTGCTTGTTCAGAATAAAGGAAACGTTTTTGCTTTTGCAACTGCTTTAGCTAACAAAAAAGTTCAAAATTTTCTTTTCAATTCTTGGACCGATCTTACTGAAGAAGCTCAATATGTCACGAATGTCAATCTTAGAGTGTTAGGCCTTGACATAAACTTATAATTATGCAATTGCTCAATATATATATATATATATATATATATAAACATTGTGGTCTTAGGGTTAGATGATAAATTGACGGTTTTGTTCTCGATTCTCAAGTAGTAAAATTAACACAAGACTTTTATATATATATATATATATATATATATTATGGTTTGAAACAGAACCTTCTAATTTAGTTGTTCTTTGTTACTTGCTGTAGAATTCTCTTGTAACAGGTTTGATCCCCCTATGATTTACAACAAAACCTTCTAATTAAGGGGTTGTTTGTGACATTAACTCTAAATGGAGTTTTTCAATTGATTTTTGTCATTTCTCAAAAAGTAAACTAATTTCACTATACAAATGCAAAGCTCTCTTTTTTATTTTTCAAAAATTCAAACTTAAAAAAATTCATAATTTTATTATTTTAAGTTGAAATGAGATAATTTTTTTAAGAGAAAAAAAGTCAAATATCTTTTTTGAAAGAGTAATAATAAATTATATCATAATTTTTTTTTAAAAAGTTATTTCTCCTTCCTCTCTCTCCTTCCTTCTCTCTCTTTCTCTCCGTAACCTGAAATGTGCACATAAATAATTTATTAAAAACAAACCGTATATGTGTTATTTTCTTGAAAATCAAAAGATTTACTAAAAAAATACTAGAAAATCTAAAGATTTATTCGAAAATCTAAAGATTGATAAAAAAACATATATGATATAATTTATTATATTTTAAAAAATCTACTATAAATTTCAAAAGTTTAATACCTACAAGATAATTTTTGTGTAATAATAGGTTTGATTCCCCAGCTAGTTTAAAACATAACTTTCTAACTAAGCGTCCGTTTGGATCGTTAGTTGGAATTAGTTGAGTTTTTAAAAATTGGTTATATTTTATTGATTTTTTAGAAAAAAAAAAGATAAAAATCTAGTTAAAAAGAATAATTTAATTAAAATTAAACTAATGTAATAAACAACGCATAAGTTATTTGTCAGTATCCACAGTAAAATTCTCCGGATGTGAAATCAATCCCCACACTCCACCCACACCCAAAAAAAAACAAAACAAAACAAAACAAAACAAAACAAAAAAAAAAACACACACACACACACACAAAACGCAGCATTCACGGGTGAGGGGGGACCCGAGAAGATCAGAAATGGGGCTCCGGAGAACATGCGGGTGGGGCCCAACTCCCGTAAACCCCGTACTGCCCCACTGTCCACTCCCCCATCACTCTCTCCCTCTCACTTCATTATTACTTTGAATCAATAACTTCAGATTCTGATTTCCCATTATTATTATTGGGTGTGACTCTGGCAGAGATGATGGTCTTTATCGGTAGAATCTTTTTTTAGACTGTTAAGATTTAATCGAATGGTTCAAATGTTGATGGTGTACGATATTTATCATACACCTAACATCACACAATCATTCCCTCCTAAACTCTTCTCCGTCACCGATGATCTTTCCACCGCCGGTGACGGACGCCGGCGACTCATCCCCGACGCCGGTGACCCAACTCAGACCACCTCCGGCCCCCAGCCCCGGACGCCGGTCGTCGCCGTCGGCGATCCCATTTTCTCTCTCTTCCCCTTTCTCTCTCTTCTCTCTCTCTCTTCCCCTTTCTTTCTCTACCCCTCCCTCCCGCCGGCCCCCACCCCCGGCCTCCCCCCACCCCCGGCCGCCACCCACCCCCGGCACCCCCCCGACGACCCCCCTCTCCCTCTCTCTTCCCCTTTCTCTCTCTTCTCTTCTCTCTCTCTTCCCCCTTCTCTCTCTTCCCCTCCCTCCCGCCGGCCCCCACCCTCGGCCCCAGCCAGCCCCCCGGCCGGGCCCCCCTCCCCCGGCCTCCCCCCACCCCCGACGACCCCCCTCCCCCGGCCGCCACCCTCCCCGGCGTCCGGCATCCGGGGCTGGGGGGCCGGAGGTGGGTCGCCGGCGTCAGGGGTGAGTCACCGGCATCCGTCGCCGGCGGCGGAGAAGACTTTGGGTGGGAAGGATTATGTGAGGTAAGGTGTATGATAAGTATCGTACACCATCAACGTTTTAACCGTTCGATTGAATTTCAATAACCTAAAAAAGGACTTTATCGATAGAGATCATAGAAATGTCTCTATCACAGACTCACCCCTTTCAAAAATAGCATAAACAAGTTTTTCAAATATATATATATATATATATATATATATAAGAGTGGGTGCTCGTTTTGGTCCTTTCGGATTTTGAAAGCCGAAAGGGCTGTCAAGTTTGACCATTAAGAGCGGGTGGTCGTTTTGGTCCTTACCTACTGCCACAATATTTTCGCTGCATTAAATGGAAAAAGAGGAAAACACCACAAAAAGCAGCTTCGTGGGAAACTTTCATTGCATCGACTTTAATGACTTCTATTTGCACAAGTCTTCCTAAAGCTCTTCTCCTCTTATCATCTATTCTCTTGCAAGAAATCTTCTCATTTCCGAAACTGATTTCGATCACAGAGCTTAAACATGGCTGAAGCTTTCCTTAAAGTTCTGCTGGAGAATCTGAACTCCCTTGTCCAGCGGAGAATTGGGCTGCTTCTCGGTGTCGACAAGGAGATGCGCAAGTTCTCCAGCATCCTCTCCACCATTTCTGAAGTTCTCGAAGATGCCGAGCAGAAGCAGTTGACAGACAGGCCCATCAAGAACTGGCTGCAGAAGCTCTCCGATGTTTCCTTCGAGTTGGACGATGTTTTGGATGATTGTGAATCCGAGGCCTTTCGGTTGGAGTATGATGGTCAGAAGCTGACATGGAGCAAAAAGGTACGATCTGGGTTATCTTGTTTCAGTCCTAGGAATGCTTTGTTTCGTTTTAAGATTGCGAATAAGATGAAAGGGATTGGCGATAGACTTGACGAGATTGCTGATGAGCGAATGAAGTTTCACTTGAGGGAGTTTGTTGGGGAGAGGAGAGATCAAAGTGGTTTGAGAGAGATTCGTGAGACTAGCTCCATTATTACTGAGCCACAAGTGTATGGAAGAGATCAAGACAAGGAAAAGATTATCGGGTTTCTTGTGAATGAAGCAATGAATTGCAAGGATCTATCGATCTGTTCTATTGTCGGTTTAGGAGGCATGGGAAAGACAACACTTGCTCAGTTGGTGTTCAATGATGAGAGGGTTGATAATCATTTCGAGCTTAAGATGTGGGTCTGTGTTTCTGAGGATTTCGATGTTAAGCAATTGGTGAAAGCAATTACAGAATCTGCAACCGGAAAAAAGTGTGATGAATTGCATATGGATCCTTTGCAGAAACAACTTCAAGAGATTCTTAGAAGGAAAAGGTTTTTTCTTGTTTTGGATGATGTGTGGAATGAAGACGAGGATCGGTGGGACAAGCTGAAGTCCGTCTTGGCTTGTGGATCAGATGGAGCTTCAGTTGTGGTTACTACACGTCTCCAAAAGGTTGCGTCTTACATGGGAACAGTTCCCATGCATCACTTGTCTGGTTTATCAGAAGATGACTGTTGGTTATTGTTCAAGCAACGAGCATTTGGGAATGAAAGGGAAGAACGGCCTAATCTTGTGGAAATTGGGAAGGAGATAGTGAGGAAGTGCAAAGGAGTTCCACTAGCTGCGAAGGCCTTAGGTGGCTTAATGCGCTTCAGAAATGAGGAACGTGAGTGGCTTTCTATTATGCAAAGTGAAGTTTGGAGTTTACCACAAGCTGAGAGTTCCATACTGCCTGCTTTGAGATTAAGCTACTTCCATCTTCCGATACAGCAAAGACGATGCTTCGCTTATTGTGCTGTATTTCCCAAGGATTATATGATAAGAAGGGAAAGGTTAATTTATCTTTGGATGGCTAATGGACTTATTTCTTCTAAAGGAGGACTTGAGGCTGAAGAGATTGGCAATATGATATGCAACGAACTCTGTTGGTTATCGTTCTTTCAAGATATTGAGAGATCTTGGCATGGCGACATTTTGGGATTCAAGATGCATGATTTAGTTCATGATCTTGCTCAATTCATTATGGCAGATGAATGCTGTATTTTGAAGATTGATAATGATATTCCCACTGATCTGTCATCAAGAATTCGTCAGCTCACATGCAATTTTTCAGAGACGGCTGCTTTGGGTCACCTTGACATACCATGTGCAAAATCCTTGCGCACTTGTATGGTATTAGAGGATTCACGTCCAGACCAGTTTTTTACTCACAAGATCAGTTATCCTTCTTTACGAGCTTTTGAAGGTGAATTTCTTTCACATCGGTCCATAAAATCTGTGATTAGTAGCTCGAAACATCTACGCTATTTGAATCTTTCTCATAGTCGTTTTAGAACCCTTCCCGAGTCAATTTGTTCATTACAACAATTATTGACTTTGAACCTACGGGGTTGTCATTATCTTGAAAAGCTACCTAAGCACATGAGTCGCCTAAAAAGTCTTCGTTTGCTTAGCATTCAAAGGTGTGTCAGTTTGTTGCACATGCCTCCAAACATTGGGCGACTAAATAGTCTAAGGACTTTGAGCAATTTCATTGTTGGAAGGAGAACAGGACGTCACTTGGATGAGTTGCACAACTTATCCTATCTTGGTGGTTTTCTATGCATCAGCAACCTCGATAAAGTGGCAAGTCCAATGGATGCAAAGAATGCAAATTTGTCCGCAAAAAGAAACCTCAAAAGATTGTACTTGTCTTGGGAAGGAGATCAGAATGAGTCCAAGGAAAATGCCGAGCAGATACTTGAAGCCCTTGCACCTTCTTCGAATTTAAATGTTTTGGCCATCCGCAACTACGGAGCTGCTCGTTTCCCAAATTGGTTGAGCAATGCAAGTCTTCACAATGTTTCTTTCATTTGTCTCTATGATTGTAACAGTTGTTTACAGCTTCCGGCCTTCAGGAAATTGTCATCCTTAAAAGAGCTCAAAATATGCAACATGAGCATGCTCCAACATGTTGACTCTGAACCCTATGATGGGAATTTGATAGGTTTCGTGTGCTTGAAAAGTCTTGTTCTGAAGGACTTACCAAGTCTAGAAGGGCTGACAAGGGAGGGAGGAAGAGAGATGTTCCCTTGTTTGTCAAACTTGTTCGTGTCTCAATGCCCCAAATTGACGTTACGCTGCTTGCCATCTGTCAAATGGTTAAGAGTATCGGAACCAAGTGAAGTGTTACTAAAATCAGTTCGAAATCTCCCTAGTCTTCCTTCATTTTCCATGGTTCAAGACTGTAACATGACTTCGTTTCCCAATGAGACGTTGCAAAATCTAACCTCTCTCCAATACCTTTTTGTTACTGGATTCACCCAGCTTCACGAGTTCCCCACCGGGACAACGCTCAACAATTTGGTGGTCTTAGAGATTAGACATTGTCATGAGCTCAAGTGCTTACCGGAGGGAGTATTCCAAAATTCTACTCGTCTTAAGCACATCAAAATCCAAAGTTGTAAGAAGTTGAAGTCGTTGTCTGAAAGTTTTTGCAACCTCACGGCTCTTCAATCATTGGAGCTTGCAGATTGCCCCGAGTTGGAGGGTTTTCCAGATGGTCTTCACCACCTTTATTCTCTCCAAAAATTGACCATGTCAGGCCTAGATATCACCCTCCCAGAGGCCTTCCAACACCTCCCAGCACTTGAATTTATGAGTGTATCTTACTTTCTCGGGCTCACAGCACTACCTAATTGGCTTGGAAATCTTGTGTCTCTTCGAGAATTAGAACTAATGGGTTGCCCGTGTTTGGCATACGTACCAGCGAGCATCCGACACCTCACCAACTTAAGGAAATTAACAATTGAGTCATGCCCTGAATTGGAGAAGACATGTGAAAGGGAAGTAGGAGAGGATTGGCACAAGATTGCCCATATTCCCGATGTCTATGTGGGGTCATGGTAAATTTCGAGCACTTCAACTTCTTTTCTTTTTTTGACTCCTTCAACGATTGAAACGTAATTTCTACACCATTTACATTCTAACAAAACAAAAATTTAATCTTTGCAGGCAGCATCGGATTTGGGGCAAGAATTACATAACCAATTACGAACATCAGATGACTGACTATCAGAGGTGATTTACTTGTGTCATAAATATCTTTCTGGAAACTTCTAGTGTTTCCTCTACACACGTTATTGTTCATATTCTGTGACATTTCCATCTCCTCAGGCTTCGTCCATTTCTCTTCTCCGAGACACTTGAAACTTACTTTCTTCCCTTTTTTTTTTTGTTTTCCCATCCCTAATGATCTTTATTCTGATATATGTCGTTTAAACCTATTTCAGTGCATGGGACGACGATGCACCAATTTGGAGATGATGATTTTCACTTTGTTCGACGACATTTGTACGTTACCTCCAATCAGTGCTGCTTCTGCCTTGTTGTTATATTATATGTTCACCTGTCTAATGGAAGTAGTAGAGATTGTTGTTGGGGGTCAGAATGAACTGCATAGTTTTCTACAATTGGGATGAAGAGCTCTGTCGGATATTCTCCTTTTTCTTTCAAATTTTGCATTACTTTAAATATTTCAACTGATGTGGCACGGCTTGTCTTGCCTGATATGGTGATGTCGAGGCTTCGTTTCATGCTCTTGCAACTGTTCCTGTCACAAGACATCGTAGTGACATACAATTCAGTTCAGTGATTTTCTGAGTTTTTTTTTTTTTTTCTCACCAGAGTTGGCTCCAACTCTTTTCCGCTCTCTTCGCTGACCAGAATATCCTTCTTCTTTTTTTTAATGCGTGTTAATATCAGCATCTCCGTGGAGGTGAAAGGAAACCAAAAAAAAAAAATCCCTGTTTTAGAAGTACTCTATGATCCTTTGGTAAATTTGGTTTGTGGTTGTATTTTTGTTGTT
Organism: Ficus hispida; assembly: GCA_025413025.1. Classification (NCBI taxonomy): domain Eukaryota; kingdom Viridiplantae; phylum Streptophyta; class Magnoliopsida; order Rosales; family Moraceae; genus Ficus; species Ficus hispida. Next base: position 27,220,362 of record CM046372.1, read on the forward strand.
TCAGGGATTGGTATTGTTCTTGCTTTTATCATGGAGTATATAATTGGCTGCTTATATCTTGCTTTTTTCTATGAAACAAAAAAAAGTATGCAATTTATCTGTAATATTGAGACAATCTTACACAAGAACTCCTGTCTTTTGACAATTTTAATCAGATATTACCAATCCCATTTTTTGCAAGAAACTATGTATAAATTCTAGCTTGAGATGCACAAGAAGGTAAGGAAAAGATTTATAAATTCCCTTTTAACAGTGTCATTTGTATTGGTCTTATAGCGGTTTCTATTTGAATTCGCCAAGTGCATATCCATGGAAGATTTGATATCACTTCTGAATCTCCGTTAAATCCCTATTGCTGTAAAACATATATGACAAAATACGCAAAATACCATACGTGTTTAGTCTAAATAGCTCCTTTGCCATTTTTATCAGTCAAAAATACACCCTAAAATGAATATATATATATATATATATATATGTTTTAAATCCTAAAATTATCCATCCTTATCTATTTAAATCTTATTTTAAAAATCACTTAACTAAAATGTTAACTAAAATTTTTTAAACGATCAAATAAATATTTCAATTAATTTGACAAGTTTTTAAGTTTAAGATCTATTTTATATATTATTTTAGTTTATTTATGTTTTAACTAGTAGTTAATATATTTTGAGAAGGATAATCTTGATATCTAAAATTTCTCAATTCTGACATAAGGTACTTATTAGATCTAATATAATTGTTTTGCTGTATCCAGACTAATACCAATCCAACCCATTTCATGAATAAAATGTGACCAACTAACCAACCAACGAAACTACTTGTTACAAATAACATCTTGTTGTTGCATCGAAACATATAAATGTTGACTAATCTGGCTAACATTGAACTTGGTAAAATGAAATGGTTGAATAATTGAAAAAAAATTAAATCACTTTTGGGGGTATTTTATGACTGATTTTACAAACACAAGGGGATATTTGTATAACAAAAATGACAAAAGTGATTATTAAATTAAACATAATAGGTGTTTTGGATATTTTTTCTTAGGGACAAATTAGTCATTTCAACCTATATTAACTACAACCAATGATAAGGCAAATATTTATAAATTAAAAAAAGGGTTGGGGGAAATTATATATAACATTTTTACTTAAATAACTGAAGTAAATTGGAAGTTTAAAAATATCTGTAATAGCTAGCCTTACATAATAAATTTATTAGGTAAATAATTTATTTATTTCTTATAAATATAATGTTTTCTTAATAAATTTGTTGTTTAGTGTTAATTTTTTATTTACATGTAAATTTATTTTTTAATTTAATATTTAAAATCTTATTATTTATATGTTATTTGCTATCATTTCCAAATATATATACATACTATATATTTAACCCCATTGGGTGTCAGTGAATCCCCGATTGGAGTTAAAATTTTTAAGTTAAAATTTATTAAATTTTTAAAATTAATTATAATTTTTGTTGACTTTTTAAATAAATAAATAAATAAAATCTAGTTTAAAAAATACAATTATTAGAGTTAAATTAATACACCAAACAAACCATTAGGAATGCACTACTGCCCAAGCCCACGACGGGCTACTTGAGGCCTGGGGAGCTGCTCCTAGCCCATGAGCTACTCTAGATTTGAACACAACTCCAAATTGTTTTTACAATTTGGTCCCTCATTTGCTCCCCTATTTTTTAAATTACAGTAGTTACATAATTCCTTAAAAGGAAAAATTACTCTCTTAGCTTTTATTTTTTAAGTATACTTGATACTTAAAATCCCAAATAAATAAAGTAATATACTATAATGGTTATTTACAGGTGTATCCATACGCTATTCGTTGCGTTTTTCATATACTCATATTCTAATCAATATAACGGTTTGGAAAAACAAAAAAAAAAAAAAAAAAAATTTAACGTGGCGTCAAAAAGTATTTGCCCTCTCTTTTTTGCATCATCTTTCAGTTCTACATTTTTTCTTTTTCTACTTAGTTAGGGGGCATTTTGCATTGTTTCCTAAATATTCTTGAACCGAAATGACATGTCTTTTGGGGTGTGAAAATGAAAATATTTTCTAAATCACGTTTGTTTATAAAAAAAGCTTTGAAAACATAAATGAAAAAAAGTGGTACGAATGATTTTTGTTAAGAAAATGAAAAACGGTTGAAAGTTATTTTCCCTTTTCCGTTTTCATTTATTTAGACTTATAACTTAAAAACATATTTTTAGAAACATATCTAAATACAATTTCACTTTTTCTTATACTCAAACTAATCTCTCTAAAAAAATCACAACTAAACACAATTTTGAGAACGATTTTAGTATCGTTTTTGAAAAATTCTCATTTTACTTTTATATCTAAAATGAAATCATTTTAAAAAAGCTACCAAACGGCCCTTAGTCTTTCTTTCCTTTTTCATCTTGGATTTTCATCTCAACCTAAAGAAAAACTATTGACGCATTTGGTTATTTAGTTTGGCAGTGTTTTTTGTCATCCGTTTATGGTTTTTTACTGGTAGATTCATTGATTCGTTTATGGTTTTTTTTTTTTTTTGTCGTTTTCTTCTTTAGTGCAAGTGTGACAGTCAGTACTGCACATCCTGAGATTTCTAACTATTCTTACAGGAGATCCTGGAGAAGTATGAATGAGAGCGAAAGCGATTGCGAGCTTCTGGCTGTGATACTTCAACCTTTCTCTCTTCTCGTCTTCATCCACATCAAGCAAAACCTGTGATGTGTCCGCGACATACCCGTCGAATCTCAGTTGCCATTCCATCTGGTGTATCATTCCGTTCACACCACGACACTGGCCGGGGTGCGACATATCATGTGACACGAACTTGAAGACCTTTCTCTGCGCCTCAACCATGCTGAACCCGGGTGTTTGGACTAAGCCATTGGAAGCCATTTCAGTCCGAACCCTAGCGACATCATCCCACCAATGTGCTCTTGCATGCATGTTTGACAGCACCACATAGTCACCGGGATTCCGAGTGTTCAATTGGAGCAGGTTTCTAGCTGCAATCTTTCCTACTTCCATATCACCATGAACTCTACAAGCACTAAGAAGACTCCTCCATGTAACATTATTTGGCCTGATGGGCATACTCTCGATGAGCTCCAACGCTTCTCTGAGCCGCCCTGCTCTGCTGAGGAGATCCACCAAACAACCGTAATGTTGAACGGTTGGTTCAATCCCAAGCTCGAATTTCATCCTGTCAAAACACCTCAGACCCTCATCAACCAGGCCAGCATGACTACAAGCACTCAAAACACCAACATATACAACATCATCCGGTGCCAATCCTTCATCTAGCATTTCAGAAAACACCTCCAGAGCTTTCCTACCATGTCCATGCATAGCGAGCCCCGAGATCATCACCGAGTAAGACAACTCGTTCCTCTCAACCAGATTATGGAAAAGACACAACCCTTTCTCTAGACGCCCGCATTTCGCATACATATCTATCAACGAAGTCTCGACTACTACATTGAGTCTGCTAATGTTCCTCAACAGGGAACCATGTGTGCACCTCCCCAAATCAAGAGCACCCAAATGAGTGCAAGCAGAGAGAACACTAACCAATATACTTTCCTCAGCTCTTCAACATCCCTCCTTACTCATATCCCCAAAAAGCATGAGAGACTCCCACCACAACCCGAAACCGGCATAGGCTGCAATAACAGCACTCCACTAAGCAACACTCTTTCGCTCCATCTGATCGAAAACCACACGAGCGAGATCTACTTTCCCGCACTTTCCATACATGTTGATCAAACTATTCTGCACAAAGACATCACCTTGCAGCCCAAGCTTCACAGCCTACCCATGAATTTGCACTCCTTCCTCGAGCGCCGACACCCTTGCGCACGCCTTAAGCAGAGCAGGGCAAGTGAAGTAGTCCGGCTCAGCCCCACTCTCCAACATGTCAACATAGAGAAGCAAAGCCTGAACCCAATTCCCATCCTTGACATGTCCTCTAATCATGGTGTTGAACATGAAAGTCCCTGGCTCCTCGACGTGGCGGAAAATCGAGCAGGCGTAGTCGATGCTGCCCCAATCCGAGAGAGCACAAGTGGCCACAAGATTGCCTGCGCAAAAGTGGTCCCAAAAGAGGCCAAACTTGAGGATTTGGGCATGGATTTGCTTGAGTTCTCTCATGCTCTTGCATCTTTTCAGGAATGAAATACATTCTTGGTCCTTCAAACAGAAATTGAATTCTGGGTTTTTTTGGAGTGGCTCTTTTTCAGGCAATAAAAAATGGGTTTGGCTGAGGACTGATGTCCCAGTCATCCTGTCATCCAAACCATTATTGCTAAGTCATTTCCTTTGCAAAAACCATCAAAATACTTCATTGAAATATTGAAATGAAACGAATAAATCTGGAGTTTTTTTTTTTTTTTTTTTTTGTATGTAATATTTTGATTTTAAAAGAGAGAAATTTTCTGGGAAAGTTTTGTTTTCGGGAAAGTGGAATCTCATCCTTGAGCTTTTGGGAGAGAGATTTCGACCAGTGGAGATGCGTCGATGTTATGGGACAAGCAGATTGTGGATAGGATAATGTCTCTGGGATCCGAGAGGAATTATAGAGTACCGACGGACCACCAAGTGAGACTGCAGGTTTGGCAGTCTTATCCAATAAAGAGTAGCCACTTGGGTGAGCAATCTTATGCCACGAGTGAAATTCCATCATCCAAGATTCGATTTTGTGTATTTCATTTTTGTAAAAGGGACTGTTTTTTTTTTTTTTTTTTTAATTGTTGATAGAAGCCATGTTTTAATGTTTGATTAAATAATATATTGATGTCTATATTAAAAATTTACAACAAACAATATAATTATTCCTTCTCATAAACTATTTGAAAAGTTTAATTGAATTGTTAAAATTACAATACCTATTATAATGAAAAAGGACAATTATTACTATAGAAATTCCCTATAAAAAGGATTATTTATCTTTTTATATAATTTTTTAGGTTTTTTTTTTGTTTTGTTTTGTTATGCACACAAAGCAATTAGTATATAGTTTTTCTCACCGAATAAATGGATCACTGAACCTTCAATAAGAGAATCATAGTGGACTCACAAATGAACACCTACTCATATCTCAAATTAAGTAGACATGAAAGCGGATATGGGAACAAAAAAAAAGTATAATACGAAGATGATAGAAGCATTTTTTAGGTTTATTCATAAGAAAATATAGTTTGTTTTTATCTCATCAAATTTAAATCAACATATTATATTTTTTTTTCTTTTTCACTCTGGACCAACAGATTATATTTAATACACATATCTATGATTTTTTAGGTGAACATGTGATTTTAACTTATCAAATGACAAAACTATCTTTAAAAAAATAAAACTAATAATTTAAATAGAATTTTACAATGGAAGATCAAATCACATTTTCATTGATATAATGATAGGCGATGCTCTAAAAGAAAAATGTACATCTCATGAAGACATGATTATTTTCCAAAACAAAGTATTACAATTCTTCTCTTTCAAAAATAGCGTACACCAAGTTTTTTTTTTTTTTTTAATATATATATATATATAGATTTTCCACCAAAAAAGGAGAAAAAAAGTTACAAAAGTAGTTAACAGGTAGATGATTGTTCCAAAAACAAAAAACAAAGGAAAAGAATTATTTAACTTGTAAAAGAATGGTTCAGAAAAAAAAAAAGTAATAAATAAAAGTAAAAATCTCTCTCTTACATGTTAGAATAATTGAGTAAAACAAAAATTACATGAATACTTGAACTTGAACTTGCAACTTTTTATTTCCATTAATATTATGCCTCCAAATCAATAATAGTTATATCAGAATCCCTCTTTATCTCAATCTCATCTAAGAAAGAAAGCCGAAAGGGCTGTTAAGTGGGGGTGGTCGTTTGGTCCTATCCTACTGCCACAATTTCTTCGCTGCATTAAATGGAAAAAGAAGAAAACACCACAAAAAGCAGCTTCGTGGGAAACTTTCTTTGCATTGACTTGAATGACTTCTATTTCCACAAGTCTTCCTGAAGCTCTTCTCCTCTTTCCCATCTCTTCTCTTGCAACAAAACTTCTCTTTTTCTGAAACAGATTTCGATCACAAAGCTTGAACATGGCTGAAGCTTTCCTTACGGTTCTGCTGGAGAATCTGAACTCCCTTGTCCGGCGGAGAATTGGGCTGCTTCTGGGTGTCGACAAAGAGATTCACAAATTCTCCAGCATCCTCTCCACCATTTCTGCAGTTCTCGAAGATGCCGAGCAGCAGCAGTTGACAGACAGGGCCATCAAGAACTGGCTGCAAAAGCTCTCCGATGTTTCCTTCGAGTTGGACGATGTTTTGGATGATTGCGAATCCGAGGCCTTTCGACTGGAGTATGATAGACAGAAGCTGAAATGGAGCCAAAAGGTACGATCTGCGATATCTTGTTTCAATCCTAAGGATGCTTTCTCTCGTAATAAGATTGCAAACAAGATGAAAGAGATCGGTGATAGACTTGATGAGATTGCTAATGAGCGAACGAAGTTTCACTTGAGGGAGTTTGTCTGGGAGAGGAGAGATCAGGGTGGTTTGAGAAAGGGACGTGAGACTAGCTCCATTGTTACTGAGCCACAAGTGTATGGAAGAGATCAAGATAAGGAAAAGATTGTCAGGTTTCTTGTGAATGAAGCAATGAATTGCAAGGATCTTTCGATCTGTTCAATTGTCGGGTTGGGAGGCATGGGAAAGACAACACTTGCTCAGTTGGTGTTCAATGACGAGAGGGTTGATAACCATTTTGAGCTTAAGATGTGGGTTTGTGTTTCTGAGGATTTTGATGTTAAGCAATTGGTGAAAGCAATTACAGAATCTGCAACCAGAAAAAAATGTGATGAATTGCATATGGATCCTTTGCAAAAAAACCTTCAAGATATTCTTAAAAGAAAAAGGTTTTTGCTTGTTTTGGATGATGTGTGGAATGAAGATGAGAATCGGTGGGACAGGCTGAAGTCTGTTTTGGCTTGTGGATCAGATGGAGCTTCAATTGTGGTGACTACTCGTCTCAAAAAAATTGCGTCTTTCATGGGAACAGTCCCAATGCATCACTTGTCTGGTTTATCAGAAGATGACTGTTGGTTATTGTTCAAGCAGCGAGCATTTGGGAATGAAAGGGAAGAACGGCCTAATCTTGTGGAAATTGGGAAGGAGATAGTGAGGAAGTGCAAAGGAGTGCCACTAGCTGCGAAGGCTTTAGGTGGCTTAATGCGCTTCAGAAATGAGGAACATGAGTGGCTTTCTATTATGCAAAGTGAACTTTGGAGTTTACCACAAGCCGAGAGTTCCATACTGCCTTCTTTGAGATTAAGCTACTTCCATCTTCCGATACAGCAAAGACGATGCTTCTCTTATTGTGCTGTATTTCCCAAGGATTATATGATAAGAAGGGAAAGGTTAATTTATCTTTGGATGGCTAATGGACTTATTTCTTCTAAAGGAGGACTTGAGGCTGAAGAGATTGGCAATATGATGTGCAACGAACTCTGTTGGTTGTCGTTTTTTCAAGATATTGAGAGATCTTGGCATGGCGACATTTGGGGCTTCAAGATGCATGATTTAGTTCATGATCTTGCTCAATTCATTATGGCAGATGAATGTTGTGTTTTGAAGATTGATAATGATATTCCCATTGATCCGTCGTCAAGACTTCGTCACCTCACATGCAATTTTTCAGAGACCGCTGCTTTGGATCAAGTCCTTGACATACTATGTGCAAAATCCTTGCGCACTTTTATGGTATTACAGGATTCACGTCCACGCCAGTTTTTTACTCACAAGATCAGTTATCCTTCTTTACGAGCTTTTGAAGCTCAATTTCTTTCATGTCGGTCCATAAAATCTGTGATTAGTAGCTCGCAACATCTACGCTATTTGAATCTTTCAAATAGTTGTTTTAGAACCCTTCCCGAGTCAATTTGTTCATTACAACAATTATTGACTTTGAACCTACGGGGTTGTCAAAATCTTGAAAAGCTACCTAAGCACATGAGTCGCCTAAAAAGTCTTCGTTTGCTTAGCATTCAAAATTGTGACAGATTGTTGCACATGCCTCCAAACATTGGGCGACTAAATAGTCTAAGGACTTTGAGCAATTTCATTGTTGGAAGGAGAACAGGATGTCACTTGGATGAGTTGCACAACTTATCCTATCTTGGTGGTTTTCTATGCATCAGCAACCTCGATAAAGTGGCAAGTCCAGTGGATGCAAAGAACGCAAATTTGTCCGCAAAAAGAAACCTCAAAAAATTGTCCTTGTCTTGGGGACGAGGTCAAAGTGTGTCCAAGAAAAATGCTGAGCAGATACTTGAAGCCCTTGCACCTTCTTCGAATTTAAATGTTTTGGTCATCAACAATTATGGAGCTGATCGTTTCCCAAATTGGTTGGGCAGTGTAATTCTTCACAATATTTCTATCATTCGTCTCTATGGTTGTAACAATTGTTTACGGCTTCCGGCCTTGAGGAAATTGTCATCCTTAAAAGAGCTCACAATATACAGCATGAGCATGCTCCAATATGTTGACTCTGAACCCTATGATGGGAATTTGAGAGGTTTCGTGTGCTTGAAAAGTCTTGATCTGACGGACTTACCAAGTCTAGAAGGGCTGACAAGGGAGGGAGGAAGAGAGATGTTCCCTTGTTTGTCAAACTTGTTCGTGTATCAATGCCCCAAATTGACGTTACCCTGCATGCCATCTGTCAAATGGTTAAGAGTATGGGAACCAAGTGAAGTGTTACTAAAATCAGTTCGAAATCTCCCTGGTCTTCCTTCATTTTTCATGGTTCATGATTGTAACATGATTTCGTTTCCCAATGAGACCTTGCAAAATCTAACCTCTCTCCAATTCCTTTCTGTTACCGGATTCACCCAGCTTCAAGAGTTCCCCACCGGGATAACGCTCAACAATTTGGTGGTCTTAGAGATTATATGTTGTCATGAGCTCAAGTGCTTACCGGAGGGAGTATTCCAAAATTCTACTCGTCTTAAGCACATCAATATCCATAGTTGTAAGAAGTTGAAGTCGTTGTCTGAAAGTTTTTGCAACCTCACGGCTCTTCAATCATTGGAGCTTGTAGATTGCCCCGAGTTCGAGGGCTTTCCAGATGGCCTTGACCACCTTTATTCTCTCCAAAAATTGACCATGTCAGGCCTAGATATCACCTACGACGGTCATGGGAGCTATGGTAATACCGATTGTGCTTCTCATAAGATGGTTGTTCTCCCAGAGGCCTTGCAACACCTCCCAGCACTTGAATTTATGAGTGTATCTTACTTCCTAGGGCTCACAGCACTACCTGATTGGCTTGGAAATCTTGTGTCTCTTCGAGAATTAGAACTAATTGGTTGCCCGGATTTGGCATACGCACCAGCGAGCATCCGACACCTCACCAACTTAAGGAAATTGACAATTGAGTCATGCCCTGAATTGGAGAAGACATGTGAAAGGGAAGTAGGAGAGGATTGGCACATGATTGCCCATATTCCTGATGTCTATGTGGGGCCACGGTAAATTTCGAGCACTTCAACTTCTTTTCTTTTTTTTGGCTCCTTCAACGATTGAAACATAACTTCTACACCATTTACATTCTAACAAAACAAAAATTTAAGCTTTGCAGACAGAGTAGGAGGATGTTCAGGAGGGGCATAATCGATTACAAACATCAGATCACTGACTATAAGAGGTGATTTACTTGTGTCATAGATGTCTTTCTGGAAACTTCTAGTGTTTCCTCTACACACGTTATTGTTCATAATCTGTGACATTTCCATCTCCCCGGGCTTCGTCCATTTCTCTTCTCCGAGACACTTGGAACTTACTTTCTTCCCTTTTTCTTTTTTTCATCCCCGATGATCTTTTTTCTGATATATGTCGTTTAAACCTATTTCAGTGCATTGGACGAAGATGCACCATTTTGAAGTTGATGATTTTCGCTTTGTTCAACGACTTGCGTAAGTTACCTCCAATCAGTGCTGCTTCTGCCTTGTTGTTCTATTATGTGTTCGCCTGTCTAGTGGAAGTAGTATAGATTGTTGTTGGAAATTCTCCTACTTCTTTCGAATTTTGCATTACTTTAAATATTTCAACTGATGTGGCACGGCATGTCCTGCCTGATATGGTGATAAAAAAAAAAATCTGTGGAGGTAAAAAAAAAAAAACTCCCAGTTTTAGAAGTATTCTGAGATCCTTTGGTAAATATGGTTTGTGGTTGTATTTTTGTTGGTTCATGGATTGGTATTGTTCTTGCTTTTATCATGGAGTATATAATTGGCTGCTTATGTCTTGCTTTTTTCTATGAAACAAAAAAAGTATGCAATTTATCTGTAATATCGAGACAATCTAACACAAGAACTCCTGTCTTTTGACAATTTTAATCAGACATTACCAATCCCATTTTATGCAAAAAACTAATGTATAAATTCTGGCTTGAGTTGCACAAAAAAGTAAGGAAAAGTTTTATAAATTCCTTTTAACAGTGTCATTGGTATTGGTATTATAGCGGTTTCTATTTGAATTCGCCAATTGCATATCCATGAGAGATTTGATGTCACTTCTGAATCTCCGTTAAGTCTTATTGCTGTAAAACATATATGATAAAATACGCAAAATACCATACGTGTTTAATCTAAATAGCTCTTTTGCCATTCTTATAAGCCAAAAATACACCCTTAAGTGATATATATATATATATATATATATATATATTAAGTCCTAAAATTATCCATCCTTATCTATTTAAATGTTATTTTCAATATCACTTAACTAAAAGTTAACTAAAAATTTTAAAACGACCAATAAATATTTCAATTATTTTGACAATTTTTTAAGTTTAAGATTTTTTAATTTATTATTTCAGTTTATTTATATTTTAACCAGTAGTTAATATATTTTGAGAAGGATAGTCTTGATATTTAAAAGATTAAATGCCTTTTGGGGGGCATTTTATGACTGATTTTACAAACACAAGGGGATATTTGTATAACAAAAATGACAAAACTGATTTTTAAACTAAACATAATAGGTGTTTTGGATATTTTTTCTTAGGGACAAATTAGTCATTTCAACCTATATTAACTACAATCAATTATAAGACAAATATTTATAAATAAAAAAAATGGGTTGTGGGGATTTAAATAACGTTTTTACTTAAATAATTGAAGTAAATTGAAAGTTTTAAAAGTATCTGTGATAACTAGTTTTACGTAATTAATTTATTACGTAAATGATTTATTTGCTTCTTGTAAATATAATGTTTTCTTGGTAAATTTGTTGTTTACAATAAATTTTTTATTTACCTGTAAATTTATTATTTAATTTAAACATTTAAAACCTTACTATTTATATGTTATTTATTATAATTTCCAAATATATATACATACTATATAATTAACCTCAATGGGTGTTAGCTTCCGTTTCAAATCCCCGGTTGGAGTTAAAATTTTTAAATTAAAGTTTATTAAGTTTTCAAAAATTAATTATAATTTTTTGTTGACTTATCAAAAAAAAAAGGACAAAATTAAGTCGAAAAAATACAATTTAATTTGATTAATTTTATCCATCTATATTTATATATAAATATGAAGTTCCTATACCAGGGGAAATGTTATTGCTATTTTTTTTTTTTTTTCGCTTATTTGTTGCAAGTAGATTTATGGCTTTCACTTTTTTTTTTTTTTTTTTGTGCTAAAAGGTTATTGCTTTTACTTGATCTTCAAGATTTGTGGAGGAAATGAGTTGTTTAGCACTGTCTTTGTCATCCCTTGTGGATCGTTTGCTTCTTTTAAATTTGTATTTGCAACGCGAAAAGAAACTCATCACATCCACTGATCATAAAGTGGGAGAAACATGACTTGTCGATCTTATTTCAAATAATGTCATAATATCATAATTACGAATCATAATAATTACTCACCCTCAAAAAGAAAAAAATAATTATAATAATTACTTTAAAATTATTGAGGTGTATGGAAGTGTGGCGAGGAATTTGGGACTGCTTACAATTTTAGTGTTTTGGGGCAACTCTTAGTCTCTGAAACTCGTCTTTTAAGACTTATTCTCCTTGTTAGATCCTTTTTAAATCTCAGAATGAAAATTTATGGTAAAATATTTCTTAATATTTTTTTGGAGTAGTCTTCTTTGGTGATGCTATCGCACTCGATCATAGGAAGTTACAGACACTTTCAATTGCTATTTGTTACAATTAACTTTGAGTTATGTGGCTTAAACTACGTTTGATTCGAGCTCATTTTGCAATTAGTTTTTTTTATCTTTTTTTGAAAATCTCAACAAAATTCTCGTTTGGTGTTTAAGTTAAGTTTAAGATGAGATGAAATTTTTAAGTTTGAGTTTGAGTTGACTTTTTAAAAAGTAATTATAAATTTTATTGACTTTTCAAAAAAAAGATAAAAATTTGAATTGAGTTTTGAGTTAAACTCATTTACCAAACATAGACTAACTAATTTTTTAAAAAGTCAAATAACTTTAACATAAAAAATTATATTATATTTTAAACTCAATTCAAACACCAAATGCATCATTAATCTTTGTTTTCTCCTAGTTGGTTGCTTTGCTTTACCGATTGTGGTTCACTCAAATGATACGTAAATGGTTGAAATTAACTAATAAATCCATACTGATAAGGAAATAAAAAAAGAATAGTTCCTATATTAGAATTTAAAAAGAAAAATAAATAAGTAAAAAGAAGAGAGGAAGAAGAAGTTAATGAAAGTAGTCTCCTAAAATCAAACTCAAATGTGACAATACCGTTCCATCACTAACTCCATAAATGCGGGCTTTGACTTAAACCACCAACGCAACAAAAGTCAGACACCCACTACACTTTCTCAAGAAAGGAATTCTATTATTTTTATAAAAAAAAAAAAAAAAAAGAACAAAAGCAAAAATTAAATTCTTGTTTCATTTTTTTTTGGTACATATCTTTTTTCATTTATAACGAGTTGTCCATATGTCATTATGCCTTATTTACACATAACATAAATTAAAAGTAAATTTACAATTTTTTAAGATAAATTTATCGAGCTCAATCAAAGTGCAAACTAATAATTTAGTCAATTAGAGAAGAAGTGAACATGTTAATAAAATAGAACATTAATTTGATATCTGAGTTCACTTAATAAGTTGATGCAAACAAATAAATAAATGATCAATA
>CM046372.1:27233673-27359980 GCA_025413025.1 Ficus hispida
AGGAAGACCAGAAATTGATTTTAGTAACAGCTCACTGCATTCATAGACTACTAAATCTTTTAGAGACCCCAAATCAGGTAACGCCAGTTTTGGGCATTTAACGATGTTCAACCTGGACAAGCATGGGAACATCTCTTTTCCTTCCTCCCTTGACAACCTTTCTAGATTTGGTAAATCCTCAAGCCAAAAGTTTTCAAGCAAGAAACAGCTCTCCTCAAGTCTCCATTATAGGATTCATTGTCCATGTATCGCACAAAATTCATTCCAAATATTCTGAGATCTCGTAGTGATTTCAGTTTCCCCAAAGGAGGAAATTCTGAACAATTTTGCAATTAAAGAGAGTGATTTCAACTACATTTCCAAGGATTTCACCCGCTAAACCAGTATGGGAATGTGATGCTTCATAGTTGATGATTCCCAAGCTTTCAAATTCGGGAAGAGCAAGGGCCTCAAGTACTGTTCGGCATTGCTCTGAGCTTCATATCATTTGTACTCCAAGACAATTCAGTTCTTTGATATTCCTTTTTCCAGACAAATTGGCAGAGTTAGCTTCCGCTGGACTTCCCACTTTCTCAAGGTTGTTGATGCATAACAAACCTCCAATGTTAAGTTGCATAACTCATCCAAGGACAGCCCTTTCTCTCATTCACGATAAAGCATGTCAAAGTCTTTAAACAAGTTAGTCGCCCAAGTTTGGGGGCATATGAAATAACTTCTCACAGCCATGAATGTAGAGGTGACGAAGAATTTTTAAGCAATTTATGCGCTTGGGCAGCTTACGAAGAGAATGACAATAGCTTAAGTCCAAAGTCAACAGATGGTTTAGGAAAAGGACCGACTCAGGAAGATTTTAATGTTACTGCCTGAAAGATTTAAATACCGTAAGTGCTTGAAATTGCAAATCAAAGATGCTATGGGTGCTGATGGATAAATATATCTAGCATCAAAAGCTCGTAAAGAGGATAACCTCATGTTATAAAAAGACTTAGTTGAACGACTGCATAATACCATGAAAGTCCTAAGGAATGCGCACTTGGGATGTCCACAGTTATACTCTGTGATTGTGAGGAAGTACGACATGTCAAATGGTGTACTCTTTTTGACAAGTTAATAGGGCGTGTATTGTCATCGACCTCCACAATGCGACATTCATCCTCCATAACGGATTGAGCTAGATCATGAACTAAATCATGCATCTTGAAACATGAAATGTCATCAACACTATCTTTCTCAATATCTTGGATGAATGATCGCCAATATAATTCATTGAGTATCTGATCACCAATTTCTTCCATATCAAGTCCTCTCTTAGATGAAATCAACCCATTAGCCATCCAAAGATGAATTAATTGAACCTTCTCGATTTATAGTCCTTGGGGAATACAGCACAGTAAGCAAAGCATCGTCTTTGCTCAATTGGAAGATGAAAGTAGCTTAATCTCAAAGCAGGCAATATGGAACTCTGGTCTCGTGGTAAATTCCAAAGTTCACTTTGCATAACAGAAAGCCACTCACGTTCCTCCCTTTTGAAGCGCATCAAGCCTCCTAAAGTCTTTGCAGCTAGTGGAACTCCCTTGCATTTCCTCACTATCTCCTTCCCGATTTTCACAAGATTAGGCCGTTCTTCCCTTTCATTCCCAAATGCTCGTTGCTTGAACAATAACCAGCAATCATCTTCTGATAAACCAGACAAGTGATGCATCGGAACTGTTCCCATGAAAGACGCAATCTTTTTGAGACGAGTGGTAACAACAATTGAAGCTCCATTTGATCCACAAGCCAATACATGCTTCAGCTTGTCCCATTGATGCTCATCTTCATTCCACACATCATCCAAAACAAGCAAAAACCTTTTCCTTTTAAGAATCTCTTGAAGCCTTTTCTGCAGTGGATCCATGTCCAATGCTTCACAACCGGTGCCAGTAGCAGACTCTATAATTGCCTTCACCAATCTCTTCACACCGAAATCCTCGGAGACACAGACCCATATCTTAAGCTCGAAATGATTATCAACCCTCTCATCATTGAACACCAACTGAGCAAGTGTTGTCTTTCCCATGCCTCCTAAACCGACAATAGAACAGATCGAAAGATCCTTGCACTTCATTGCTTCATTCACAAGAAACCCGACAATCTTTTCCTTGTCTTGTTCTCTTCCATACACTTGTGGCTCTGTAATAATGGAGCTAGTCTCACGTCTCTCTCTCAAACCACCTTGATCTCTCCCCTCCCCAACAACCTCCCTCAAGTGATACTTCATTTTCTCATCAGCAATCTCATCAAGTCTATCACCAATCTCTTTCATCTTATTCGCAATCTTAAAACGAAACAAATCATTTTTAGGATTGAAACAAGATATCACAGATCGTACCTTTTGGCTCCATTTCAGCATCTGACCATCATACTCCAAACGAAAGACCTCCGATTCGCAATCGTCCAAAACATCGTCCAACTCGAAGGAAACATCGGAGAGCTTTTGCAGCCAGTTCTTGATGGCACTTTCTGTTGACTGCTTCTGCTCGGCATCTTCGAGAACTGCAGAAATGGTGGAGAGGATGCTGGAGAACTTGCGCATCTCTTTGTCGACACCGAGAAGCAGCCCAATTCTCCTCTGGACAAGGGAGTTCAGATTCTCCAGCAGAACTTTAAGGAAAGTTTCAGCCATGTTAAGCTTTGTGATCGAAATCAGTTTCAGAAATGAGAAGATTTCTCGCAAGTGAAGAGACGAGAAAGAGGAGAAGAGCTTTAGGAAGACTTGTGCAAATGGAAGTCATTAAAGTCAATGGAGATTTTTATTTTCATTTTTTTACCTTTTTTTTGTTTTTGTTTTTCCCTGAACCATTCTTTTACAAGTTAAATAATTCTTTTCCTTTGTTTTTTTTTTTTTTGGAACAGTCATCCGCCTGTTAACTACTTTTGTAACTTTTTTTTTCCTTTTTGGTGGAATATATAAATATTTTATATATTTTTTTAAAACTTGGTTTATGTTATTTTTGAAAGAGAAGAATTGTATACTTTCTTTTGGAAAATAATCATGTCTACATGAGAAGTTTATTTTTCTTTTACAGCATCGCCAATCATTATACCAATGAAATGTGATTTGATCTTCCGTTGTAAAATTTAATTTAAATTATTAGTTTTAGTTTTTTACTGATAGTTTTGTCATTTTATTAGTTAAAATCACATGTTCACCTATAAAATATATTGTGTATTAAATATAATATGTTGGACCAGAGCAAAAAAAAAAAAAAAAAAATATATATATATATATAATATGTTGGTTTAAATTTGACGAGATAAAAAAAACTTTATTTTTTGTGAATTAGTCTAAAAAGTGTTTCACTCATCCTCATATCATATTTTATTTCTATCCCCCATATCTTTTTTCATGTCTACTTAATTTGAGACATGAGCATATATCCATTTATGAGTCCACTGTAATCCTTTTTTTGAAGGTCCCATGATCTATTTACTCAGTGAAAAAAACTATATGCAAACTGCTTTGTGTGCATAACCAAAAAAAAAAAAATCTAAAAATCATATAAAAAGGTAAGTAATCCTTTTTATTTTCATGTTTAGTTCTATACAATCAGCTTTAGCAGTAAATTAGGGTTGCAGTCCTTTATTATGTATTTCACTCGATACCCTGCAGCGGTAAGTTTACAATTGTAGTCAATCACTACTGATATGCCATATTTAAAACATCTTAACTAAAAGTGTAATTGATTGATGTGTAACTTTAGGTGATGGAATCCCATCAGGCAAGCAAAGTAGACACGTCGGGAACTGCCAAAGCTGTCATTTCATGCTTCCAGAAACTGGGGTTTCCTTTGATACGGATCAGGTAGGTTGATGATAATAATAGTTCCCTCTGGTGTAGGCTATTTTCTATGTTTCTCTTGAATGCTGCTAATATCATTACTTAATACTATGGTCAAAATCTACTTATAAGCTCTAAGTGGATAGGTGGCAATTACCTGGGATATGAGACGCATTCATTATCGATCACGCATTATTATTTTGTTAATATGCACATATTTTATAACTTTTTTCCTATGTGCAAGTATTTTCTAATATCAGTTTCATTGTCATGGTAAGATTAAAGTTATTTTTCTCATCTAACAGAACTGGACTGGTTAGCATAAATCCAAACTTTTGACTAACTGTAGAATATATATATATATATATATATATTTATGTTCTGCAAGTGATGTTGTGATTTAAATTTCCTTAGTTAAATATATATATATATATATTGCATAGTTAGCTTGGCCTAGGTCTTCTTATTAACGAAACTGCCATATGATGGAAAAAGAATTTTGGGGCCGGGAAAATGCGAAAAGATACTTACCTAACTGTTCCATTGTTTTGTAGTTAATCCTCGTTGCTTCCTCTTGATATCATCAGCAAAATATTTTTCTTACGTTTGCTTTTTTTATTTTTGGATAATTTTCTCAGATTCAAATGATCGGGATCCAAAGCCACAGATAGAGATGGTGGGAATTCCAGAGGAGCATATAACAGGTTATGCATTCCCTCTCTACCATTTGACTTCACCTTCCTGATAAAATTGCCTTTTCCGTTGGATCTTCTTTTTTAAAGTATTGTTTTCTTGTCCTCCTGGCAGAGTTTCTTTCGAGTTTCAGCATAACGTTTGTGGTAGACAATATATGCTGAGGGGACGTCGATGCCGTGCTTTTTCTTGCCAAGAAGGTACTGACACTTTTTCCTGTGTTAGACCGATATATGCCGAGGGGACTTCTTTTTCGTTGATTTGGTGTTCTTTTGATAAGAAACTGCTAAGACGTGGATTTGTTCTCATGCTGTGATTTCTGATTTGTTTATGCGCTCAACATAATGTTTGGTTGTGTTGTTGTAATCAGTTTGCTTTTTTTACAATATAAAAAATGAAATTCGTTTTATGACCGTTAAACTAAATTGTTGTCGGGGCAGAAACTTCATATCCTTTGCCACTTGTTTCTTTTCTGATGGCAATAATTTACATCCTGGAAAATGCAGGTTCAAACAAGAGTAGAGAAACGGTTGTACAATATGATCGACGTCTTGCGAGAGGGTAACATGCGATGAAAATCGGGTTTTGCTCTTTTCATCTGCAGGTTGAGATTGTTGTTTTCACTCCTGTAGTGTGTAGATGTTTATGGATTTTAATTGTGCGAGAATTAGAGTAGGCCTTAGCAAATTTTGTATCTTCGGAACTTTTAGTCACACCATTCTTCTCATTTTATGCGATCAGTTTGATAGAGAATTAAAGAGAAGAATAATGCCAAGGGTCTCAACTTTTATCCTAACATTTTAATCGTAATCGACATGGCATGAGTAGCCAATATTTTATTAGTCGGTATTCAGAAAATTCTCATGTCCACGAGTATTAGAAAATTATATCTACCAATATAAAGATATGTATTCATTTGTTGCTTGAGTTGCTATCGTGTTTATATATACGTATGTAGTACATATATATACGTATATATTTTCGTATATACTATATATAAGAAAGAAGAAAGTTCGTCCAAAACGTTTATTTTTGGACAAATTTTTTTTTTCTTATTTGGTCACTCGGTTTCTTTTTTACTTTCATCCTTTTTTTTTTTTTTTTCCGTTTTAGTCCTTCTTTTGTAGTGGTCTTTTTTTTATTTGTCTTTTTATCTTTTTGGTCCTTATGTCATGTCTCTTTTATTTATTTTATTTTCAGATCCTCTGTGTTTTTGTTTTCTTTCTGTTATTGGTTGTTATTTTTGATTTTGTTTGTTTATTCTTTCACCAACTAGTTCATTACAAAAGAAAACAAAAACAAAAAAAAAAACAAAACAAAACGAAAAAGAAAGCAAACAAACTAGTATGGGCCTACCTAGTTTGCCCTTCTTAAGGTCTTTTGTGATCGATCTGATAATATGTTTGACACATGTTTCTTTCCTTGTGTATCAAAAAAATTGATAGCCACTTGGTGAAGTTTCCATATCAACAGAGAGTGAGGAAATAGAGTAGCTTATAAGTGTTAATGAGTTTTATTTCAGTCAGTAATTACATGTGTTACTTTCTTTGTGTATAAAAAAAAAAAGTAACTAATAAGTGGATTATGAGGTGATCAGTTGATTAATTTGGAATATGCAACATTTGGCTATTGAAAAGGAAATATTGCACATCTCTATGACAATTGAGAGATGAATGGTGGCCCCACCCTTCATCAAGTGGAGCTTTCGATTTATCTCATATCCCAAATCATTTCTGATCACTATGAGATGTTTAGCGATATTATTATCAAAACAGTCAAGTTAATGATTATTGATAAATAATCGAAGATGGCTTTGTCAAATTTTAGCACGAGTGGGATAGTTTTGTTAAGTTTTACAATGGGCGGATTGTCTTGCAAAATTGCTAGTCCTAAATTCCAATTATAGGTTTTTTTTTTAATTCCATAGGTATTAAAAATAATTGTTAACATTTCTTTTTTCTTTTTTCTTTTTTTTTTCCGGTTAGGGCTTCTAATTTTATAACTCTCTCTTAATTAGAAGATATATATATATATATATATATATATTTTTTTTTTTTTGAGAATGAATGGAAAGAAATAAAAAACACTCACAAGTTTTCAACCTACAAAAGCTCATATCCAAGCGTCTTCCTTTTAACTTTATTGATTGCAAGATGATAATAATGTGACTAAAAGTATTCGAGCTCCCGATTTCTTTTTAATTAATTAATTGTGAGTACTAAAAGAGATTAGTTGAGGTTAGAGATACATTTTAAAATATTTTAATGTTTGGTGGAATAGTTTGAGTTAAGATTTTCAAGTTTCAATAGTAAATTTTTTTGAATTTTCAGAAAAGATAAAAATTTTTTGAGAAAAAGACAAAAACTTTTAAGAAAAAGATAAAAAAAAGTTTCAATTGGATGGTTTGAGTGGGTGAACCAAACAACCTCTTTTTGTTTCATTAAAAACAACCTAATGCACATGTTAATTTCTACCCCAAAAATATTGAAACTTTTGTGTAATTGGGGTGATTTGTTAATATATTCAAATATAGGGATTGATTATTTTATTATTTTTTTACAGTACAATTTTATAGCAATTTAGAAAAATAAAAAAATAAAAAAATATTTCCTTCAGATATGTTAAAAGGAGGCACGCGCGGCACGGGCGGGGAGTAGGCTAGTGGCATGGGAATTTTTCTTTGCTGATGATTTCGCTTTTTTTCTATGAGGCAGTACCAAATTGAAACAAGTTAAGGAAAAAAAAACTTTATTGATTGGTCAAAGTAAAAGCAAAAAAAGAAAATCTCTTTTATGGTGGCGGTATCCTATGTATGCAGTCACAATGAAATTGCCGTGATCTAATGACGTGACAAGAAGATGGCGATCTATCTCATCGTAGATGCTCTTGGAAAGTGCCACGTTTCAAAGGCTGATTTTTTTGATAGAAGGAAATAAATACACAGAAAAATAGTAATAATAATAATGGGAAATCAGAATCCGAAGTTATTGACTCAAAAGTAATAATGAAGTTAGAGAGAGGAGAGAGAGAGTGATGGGAAAGAGGATAGTGGGGCAGTGCACGGGGTTTATGGGAGTTGGGCCCCACCCAACAGTTCTTCGGAGCCCCATTTATGATCTACTCGGGTCCCCCCTCACCCGTGAATTTTTTTTTAATTATTTTATTTTATTTTTGGTGTGGGTGGAGTGTGGGTATTGACTTCACATGGGGAGAATTTTACCGTGAATACTGAAGATAACTTATGCATTGTTTTTCACACGTTAATTTAATTTTAATTAAATTATATTTTTTGATTAAATTTTTATATTTTTTTAAAAAATTAATAAAAATTATAATTAATTTTTAATAGGTTAATTAACTCTGACTAATAATCTAAACGGATGCTTAGTTAAAAGGTTATATTTTAAATCAGATAGAGGATCAAATCTATTACGCGAGAATTATACTATAGGTATTAAAAAATAACATATTTTATAAGTATTTTTGAAATTTATAATAGGTTTTTTAAAAGATAATAAATTATATCATATATGTTTTTGATCAATCTTTAGATTTTCGAATAAATCTTTAGATTTTCTAGTATTTTTTTAGTAAATCTTTTGATTTTCAAGAAAATAACACATATACGGTTTGTTTTTAATAAAAAATTTATGTGCACATTTTAGGTTACAGAGAGAAAGAGAGATAAGGAAGGAGAGAGAGAAAGGAGAAATAACTTTTTTTTTTTTTGTAAAAATTTATGATATAATTTATTATTATTCTTTCAAAAATGTTTTTTGACTTTTTTTTCTGAAAAAAATTATCTCATTTCGACTTAAAATAATAAAATTTTGAACTTTTTAAGTTTGAATTTTTGAAAAATAAAAAAGAGAGTTTGCATTTGTATAGTGAATTGATTTACTTTTTGAGAAATGACAAAAATCAATTGAAAAACTCCGTTTAGAGTTAATGTCACAAACAACCCCTTAATTAGAAGGTTTTGTTGTAAATCATAGGGGGATCAAACCTGTTACAAGAGAATTCTACAGCAAGTAACAAATAACAACTTAATTAGAAGGTTCTGTTTCAAACCATAATATATATATATATATATATATAAGTCTTGTGTTAATTTTACTATTTGAGAATCAAGAACAAAACCGTCAATTTATCATCTAACCCTAAGACTACAAAGTTTTTTTTAAAATATATATATATAGATATATAGATATATATATATATATATATTTTTTTTGAGCAATTGCAAAATTATAAGTTTCTGTCAAGGCCTAGCACTCTAAGATTGACATTTGTGAGATATTGAGCTTTTTCAGTAAGATCGGTCCAAGAATTGAAAAGAAAATTTTGAACTTTTTTGTTAGCTAAAGCAGTTGCAAAAGCAAAAACATTTCCTTCATTCTGAACAAGCAACTCATGCTGATAACTTATGATAACGTTTTATGGACTTTGTTTTTTTCGAATTCACTATGACTAGAGCTCATGCTTCCCCATTCTCTTATTGAATTATGTTTTATATGCTTTTTTTTTTTTCCCTTAAATCACGTAAATTATTAATCTTTGTCAATTTAAAAAAGAGTAAGCGAAATGCTTATAGCAATATTTATCATTAAACTGTAGGTGCATGCAAAGCAATTATTCTATATACCTAATTAATGAAGCTAGCGAACTACTTTGTTCTTATAAATAACCAGTTATTTGTTTGTTTGCATCAACAATCTCCATATTAACTTATTAAGTGAATTCAGATATCATATTAATATTTTATTTTATTAACATGTTTACTTCCTCTCTAATTGACTAAAATATCAGTTTGCACTTTGATTTAGCTAGATAAATTTATCTCAAAAAAGAGTAAATTTACTTTTAATTTATGTTATGTGTAAATAACGCATAATGAACAAATGGACAACTAGTTATAAATGAAAAAAAGATATCTACCAAAAAAAATGAAAAAATAATTTAATTTTTGCTTTTTGTTCTTTTTTTTTTTTTTTTAATAATAGAACTCCTTTCTTGAGAAAGTGTAGTGGGTGTCTGACTTGTGCTGTGTTGTTCGTTTAAGTCAAAGCCCGCATTTATGGAGTTAGTGATGGGAGGGTATTGTCACATTTCAGTTTGATTTTTGGAGACTGCTTTCATTAACTTCTTCTTCCTCTCTCTTCTTTTTATTTATTTATTTTTTCTTTTTTAAATTTCTAATATAGGAACTATTCTCTTTTTTTTCTTTCTTTCTTTCTTTTTTTTTTTTTCATTAACCATATCGGATAGATTTCATACATTGATTTTAACCATTTTCCGTGTCACTTTATGCGAACTACAACCGCTAAAGCAAAGCGACCAAAACTAAGAGATAACAAAGATTAATAATATATTTGGTGTTCGAATTGAATTTAAAATGTAAAATAATTTTTATATTGAAGTTATTTGATCTTTCAAAAATTAATTAGAATTTTTGTTGAGATTTTCAAAAAAAGATAAAAAACTAATTATAAAATATAATTGAGTTTAAAATAAACTCGAATCAAACATAGTTTAAGTCACATAAATCAAAGTTAAATGTAACAAATAGCAACTGAAAGTGTCCATAACTTCCTATGATCGAGTGCGATCGCATCACTAAAGAAAGACTACTCCAAAAAAATATTGAGAAATATTTTATCACAAATATTTCATTCTGAGATTTAAAAAGGATCTAGCAAGGAGAATAAGCCTTAAAGACGAGTTTCAGAGACTAAGAGTTGCCCCAAAAACACTAAATTTGTAGGCAGTCCCAAATTCCTCGCCACACTTTCACCCACCTCAATAATTTTAAAGTAATTATTATAATTTTTTTTTCTTTTTGAGGGTGAGTAATTATTATAATTCATATGATGACATTACAACATTATTTGAAATAAGATGGACATGTCATGTTTCTCCCACCTCATGATCAGTGGATGTGATGAGTGTCTTTTCGTGTTGCAAATACAAATTTTAAAGAAGCAAACGATCCGCAAGGGATGACAAAGACTCTGCAAAACAACTCATTTCCTCCACAAATCTTGAAGATCAAGTGAAAGCAACAAAATCTTTTAGCACCAAAAAAAAAAACAAAAAAAAAGTGAAAGCAATAAATCTACTTGCAACAAAGAAGTGAAAAAAAAAAAAAAAAATAGCAACAACATTTCCCCTAGCTAGCGGAACTTCATATTTATATATAAATATGGATGGATAAAATTAACCAAAAAGTGAGTTGCGAACGACAAGCTAAGAACGAAAACGACAAAAAATAAGAAACGACAAACGAATCAATGTATCTACCAATAAGAAACAAGTCACAGACGATAAAAAACACTACCAAACTACTTAATTATTTCCAATGCCGGTCCTGAAGATCACACCTGAAGTTCTTTGGAAAAGAAATCTTAAACCAAGAAGAAGTTTATGCAAATAAGTAACCAAATGCGTCAATAATATTTCTTTAGGTTGAGATGCAAATCCAAGATGAAAAAGAAAAGAGAGACTAAGGACCCGTTTGGTAGCTTTTTTAAAATGATTTTATTTTAGATATAAAAGTAAACTGAGAAATTTTTTTTAAAATGATGTTAAAATCGTTTTCAAAATTGTGTTTAGTTGCTTTTTTTTTTTAGAGAGATTAGTTTGAGTATAAGAAAAAGTGAAATTGTGTTTAGATATATTTCTCAAAATATGTTTTTAAGTTATAAGTCTTAATAAATGAAAAGGGAAAAGGGAAAATAACTTTCAACCGTTTTTCATTTTCTTAACAAAAATCATTCTTACCATTTTTTTTCAAAGCATTTGATAAACAAATGTGATTTAGAAAATATTTTCAATTTCACGACATGCCATTTCAGTTAAAAATATTTAGGAAACACTGCAAAATGCCCCCTAACTGAGTAGAAAGAGAAAGAACGTAGAACTGAAAGATGATGCAAAATAGAGAGGGCAAATATTTTTTGCCGCCACATTAATGTTTTACTTTTTTATTTTTCCAAACTGTTGTATCGATTAGAATATGAATATATGAAAAACGCGAACTATTAGCGTATGGATACACCTATAAATCTCTATTATAATAGATTATTTTATTTATTTGGGATTTTAAGTACGGAGTGTACTTAAAAAATAAAAGTTAAGAGAGTAATTTTTCCTTTTAAAGAATTACATAACTACTGTAATTTAAAAAATAGGGGAGCAAATGAGGGACAAAATTGTAAAAACAATTTGGAGTTGTGCTAAAATCTAAAGTAGCTCATGGGCTAGGGGCAGCTCCCCGGGCCTTGTGTAGCCTGTGGTGGGCTTGGAAAGGCCGGTGGTGCATTCCTAATGGTATATTTGATGGGTTCATTTAACTATAACTAAACTATATTTTTTAGATTGAATTTTTTTTTAAATCAATAAAAATTATAATTAATTTTTAAAAATTTAATAAACTTTAACTTTAAAATTTTAACTTCAATCGGAGATTCAAACAGAAACTAACACCCATTGAGGTTTAATATATAGTATGTATATATATTTGGAAATTATAGCAAATAACATATAAAGAGTAAGATCTTAAATATTTAAATTAAATAATAAATTTACAAGTAAATAAAAAAATTACAATAAATAACAAATTTATTAAGAAAACATAATATTTATAAGAAGTAAATAATTATTTACCTAATAAATTGATTATGTAAGACTAGTTATTATAGATATTTTTAAAACTTTCAATTCACTTCAATTATTTAAGTAAAAATGTTATTTAATTCCCCCCACCCTTTTTTATTTATAAATACTTGCCTTATCATTGGTTGTAGTTAATATAGGTTGAAATGACTAATTTGTCCCTAAGAACAAATATCCAAAACACCTATTATGTTTAGTTTAAGAATCACTTTTGTCATTTTTGTTATACAAATATCCCCTTGTGTTTGTAAAATCAGTCATAAAATACCCCTAAGGGCAATTTAATTTTTTAAATATCAAGATTATCCTTCTCAAAATATATTAACTACTAGTTCAAACATAAATAAACTAAAATAATAAATAAAATAGATCTTAAACTTAAAAACTTGTCAACATAATTGAAATATTTATTTGATCGTTTTAAAATTTTTAGTTAACTTTTTAGTTAAGTGATATTTAAAATAAGATTTAAATAGATAAGGATGGATAATTTTAGGACTTAAGGAAATATATATATATATATATAATCACTTAAGGGTGTATTTTTGGTTGATAAGAAGGACAAAAGAGCTATTTTGACTAAACACGTGCGGTATTTTGCATATTTTGTCATATATATTTTACAGCAATAGGAACTTAACGGAGATTCAGAAGTGACATCAAATCTTCCATGGATATGCACTTGGCGACACTGTTAAAAGGGAATTTATAAATCTTTTCGTTACCTTTTTGTGCATCTCAAGCCAGAATTTATACATAATTTATTGCATAAAATGATATTGGTAATGTCTGATTAAAATTGTAAAAAGATAGGAGTTCTTGTGTAAGATTGTCTCGATATTATAGATAAATTGCATACTTTTTTTGTTTCATAGAAAAAAGTAAGATATAAGTAGCCAATTATATACTCCACGATAAAAGCAAGAACAATACTAATCCCTGAAACAACAAAAATACAACCACATACCAAATTTACCAAAGGATCTCAGAATACTTCTAAAACTGGGATTTTTCTTTTTTCTTTTTTGGTTTCCTTTCACCTCCACGGAGACACTGATATTAACACGCATAAAATATATATATTCTGGTCGGTGAAGAGAGCGGAAAAGAGTTGGAGCCAACTCTGGTGAGAATAAAAAAAAAAAAAAAAATTCAAAAAATCACTTAACTGAATTGCATATCACTACGAAGTCTTGTGACAGGAACAGTTGCAACGAGCATGAAACGAAGCCTTGACATCACCAAATCAGGCAGGACAAACCGTGCCACATCAGTTGAAATATTTAAAGTAATGCAAAATTTGAAAGAAGCAGGAGAATATCCGATAGAGCTCTTCATCCCAATTGTAGAAAACCATGCGGATCATTCTGACTCCCAACAACAATCTATACTACTTCCACTAGACAGGCGAACACATAATAGAACAGCAAGGCAGAGGCAGCACTGATTGGAGGTAACGTACAAAATTCATCAAACAAAGCGAAAATCATCATCTCCAAAATGGTGCACCTTCCTCCCATGCACTGAAATAGGTTTAAACGACATATATCAGAAAAAAGATCATTGGGGATGAAAAAAAAAAAAAGGGAAGAAAGTAAGTTCCAAGTGTCTCGGAGAAGAGAAATGGATGAAGCCCGGGGAGATGGAAATGTCACAGAATATGAACAATAACGTGTGTAGAGGAAACACTAGAAGTTTCAAGAAAGACATCTATGATACAAGTAAATCACCTCTCATAGTCAGTGATCTGATGTCCGTAATCGGTTATGTCCATCCCCCATATACACCCACTCTGCCTGCAAAGATTAAATTTTTGTTTTGTTAGAATGTAAACGGTGTAGAAGTTATGTTTCAATCGTTGAAGGAGCCAAAAAAAAGAAAAGAAGTTGAAGTGCTCGAAATTTACCGTGGCCCCATACAGACATCCGGAATATGGGCAATCTTGTGCCAATCCTCTCCTGCTTCCCTTTCACATGTTTTCTGCAATTCAGGGCATGACTCAATTGTCAATTTCCTTAAGTTGGTGAGGTGTCGGATGCTCGCTGGTACGTATGCCAAATCCGGGCATTCTATCAGTTCCAATTCTCGAAGAGATGCAAGATTTCCAAGCCAATCAGGTAGTGCTGTGAGCTCTAGAAAGCAAGATACACTCATAAATTCAAGTGCTGGGAGGTGTTGCAAGGCCTCTGGGAGAACTATCATCTTATGAGAAGCACGCCGGGTCCAACCAGAGCCCCCATGACCGTGGTAGGTGATATCTAGGCCTGACATGCTCAATTTCTGGAGAGAATAAAGGTGGTGAAGACCATCTGGAAAACCCTCCAACTCGGGGCAATCTACAAGCTTCAATGATTGAAGAGCCGTGAGGTTGCAAAAACTTACAGACAACGACTTCAACTTCTTACAACTTTCGATTTTGATGTGCTTAAGACGAGTAGAATTTTGGAATACTCCCTCCGGTAAGCACTCGAGCTCATGACAACATATAATCTCTAAGACCACCAAATTGTTGAGCGTTATCCCGGTGGGGAACTCTTGAAGCTGGGTGAATCCGTAAACAGAAAGGAATTGGAGAGAGGTTAGATTTTGCAAGGTCTCATTGGGAAACGAAGTCATGTTACAATCATGAACCATGGAAAATGAAGGAAGACTAGGGAGATTTCGAACTGATTTTAATAACACTTCACTTGGTTCCCATACTCTTAACCATTTGACAGATGGCATGCAGGGTAACGTCAATTTGGGGCATCGAGACACGAACAAGTTTGACAAACAAGGGAACATCTCTCTTCCTCCCTTCCTTGTCAGCCCTTCTAGACTTGGTAAGCCCTCCAGATGAAGACTTTTCAAGCACACGAAACCACTCAAATTCCCATCATAGGGTTCAGAGTCAACATATTGGAGCATGCTCATGTTGTGTATTTTGAGCTCTTTTAAGGATGACAATTTTCTCAAGTCGGGAAGCCGTGAACAATTGTTACAATCATAGAGACGAATGATAGAAACATTGTGAAGAATTACACGGCCCAACCAATTTGGGAAACGAGCAGCTCCATAATTGTGCATGCAAAAAACATTTAAATTCGAAGAAGGCGCAAGGGCTTCAAGTATCTGCTCGGCATTTTCCTTGGACTCATTTTGATCTCCTTTCCAAGACAAGTACAATCTTTTGAGATTTCTTTTCGCGGACAAATTTGCGTTCTTTGCATCCATTGGACTTACCACTTGATCGAGTCTACTGATGTATAGAAGATCACCGAGATTGGATAAATTGTGCAACTCATCCAAGCGACATCCTGTTCTCCTTCCAACAATGAAATTGCTCAAAGTCCTTAGGCTAGTTAGTCGACCAATGTTTGGAGGCATCTGCAATAATCTGTAACAATGTTGAATGCTAAGCGAACGAAGACTTTTTAGGCGACTCATGTGCTTAGGTAGCTTTTCAAGATTACTACAACACTGTAGGTTCAAAGTCAATAATTGCTGTAATGAACAAATTGACTTGGGAAGGGTTCTAAAATAACTATATGAGAGATTCAAGTGGCGTAGATGTTTCGAGCTACTAATCACAGATTTTATGGACCGACATGAAAGAAATCCAGCTTCAAGAGCTCGTAAAGAAGGAAAACTGATCTTGTGAGGAAAAAACCGGCCTGGACATGAATCCTGTAATACCATAAAAGTGCGCAAGGATTTTGCACATGGTATGTCAAGGACTTGATCCAAAGCAGCGGTCCCTGAAAAATTGCATGTGAGGTGATGAAGTCTTGATGACAGATCAATGGGAATATCATTATCAGTCTTCAAAATACGACATTTATCTGCCATAATGGATTGAGCAAGATCATGAACTAAATCATGCATCTTGAAGCCCAAAATGTCGCCATGCCAAGATATCGCAATATCTTGAAAGAACGATAACCAACAGAGTTCGTTGCTTATCATATTGCCAATCTCTTCAGCCTCAAGTCCTCCTTTAGAAGAAATAAGTCCATTAGCCATCCAAAGATAAATTAACCTTTCCCTTCTTATCATATAATCCTTGGGAAATACAGCACAATACGTGAAGCATCGTCTTTGCTCTATCGGAAGATGGAAGTAGCTTAATCTCAAAGCAGGCAGTATGGAACTCTCGGCTTGTGGTAAACTCCAAACTTCACTTTGCATAATAGAAAGCCACTCATGTTCCTCATTTCTGAAGCGCATTAAGCCACCTAAAGCCTTCGCAGCTAGTGGCACTCCTTTGCACTTCCTCACTATCTCCTTCCCAATTTTCACAAGATTAGGCTGTTCTTCCCTTTCATTCCCAAATGCTCGTTGCTTGAACAATAACCAACAGTCATCTTCTGATAAACCAGACAAGTGATGCATCGGAACTGTTCCCATGTAAGACGCAACGTTTTGGAGACGAGTAGTAACCACAACTGAAGCTCCATCTGATCCACAAGCCAAGATAGACTTCAGCTCATCCCACCGATCCTTGTCTTCATTCCACACATCATCCAAAACAAGCAAAAACCTTTTCCTTTTAAGAATATCTTGAAGGTTTTTTTGCAAAGGATCCAAATGCAATTCATCACACTTTTTTCCGGTAGCAGATTCTGTAATTGCTTTCACCAATTGCTTAACATTGAAATCATTAGAAACACAAACCCACATCTTAAGCTCAAAATGCTCATTAACCTTCTTGTCATTGAACACCAACCGAGCCAGTGTTGTCTTTCCCAAGCCTCCTAACCCGACAATTGAACAGATCGAAAGATCCTTGCGATTCATTGCTTCATTCACAAGAAACCCGACAATCTTTTCCTTGTCTTGATCTCTTCCATACACTTGTGGCTCAGTAATAATGGAGATAGTCTCACGTCTCTCTCTCAAACCACCTTGATCCCTCCCCTCCCCAACAACCTCCCTCAAGTGATACTTCATTTTCTCATCAGCAATCTCATCAAGTCTATCACCAATCTCTTTCATCTTATTCGCAATCTTAAAACGAAACAAAGCATTTTTAGGATTAAAACAAGATATCACAGATCGTACCTTTTGGCTCCATTTCAGCATCTGACCATCATACTCCAAACGAAAGGCCTCCGATTCGCAATCATCCAAAACATCGTCCAACTCGAAGGAAACATCGGAGAGCTTTTGCAGCCAGTCCTTGATGACACTTTCTGTGTACT
Source organism: Ficus hispida (assembly GCA_025413025.1). Classification (NCBI taxonomy): domain Eukaryota; kingdom Viridiplantae; phylum Streptophyta; class Magnoliopsida; order Rosales; family Moraceae; genus Ficus; species Ficus hispida. The sequence continues at coordinate 27,251,041 of CM046372.1, forward strand.
GCTTCTGCTCGGCATCTTCGAGAACTGCAGAAATGGTGGAGAGGATGCTGGAGAACTTGCGCATCTCTTTGTCGACACCGAGAAGCAGCCCAATTCTCCGCTGGACAAGGGAGTTCAGACTCTCCAGCAGAACTTTAAGGAAAGCTTCAGCCATGTTTAAGCTCTGTGATCGAAATCAGTTTCAGAAATGATAAGATTTCTTGCAAGAGAAGAGAAGATAAGAGGAGAAGAGCTTTAGGAAGACTTGTGCAAATAGAAGTCATTCAAGTCAATGCAATGAAAGTTTCCCACGAAGTTGCTTTTTGTGGGGTTTTCTTCTTTTTCCGTTTAATGCAGCGAATAAATTGTGGCAGTAGGTAGGGACCAAAACGACCACCCACTCTTAATGTTCAAACTTGACAGCCCTTTCGGCTTTCTTTCTTAGAAGAGATTGAGAAAAAGAGGATTTTGATATAACTATTATTGATTTGGGGGCGAAACATTGATGGAAATATTAATGAAAATAAGAAGTTATAAGTTCAAGTGGTAATTTGGTTGATCTGATAACTTATAAGGGTGCCGTGGGGGAGAGAGAATTGAATGAACAGTTTGATTGTTGTTCAAGTATTCATTTAATTTTTGTTTTACTCAATTATTCTAACATGTTAGAAAGAGATTTTTATTTTGATTTTTTACCTTTTTTTTTTTGTTTTAGTTTTTCCCTGAACCATTCTTTTACAAGTTAAATAATTCTTTTCCTTTGTTTTTTTTTTCTTGGAACAGTCATCCGCCTGTTAACTACTTTTGTAACTTTTTTTTTTTTTCCTTTTTTGGTGGACAATATATATTTTTAAAACTTGGTTTATGTTATTTTTGAAAGAGAAGAATTATATACTTTCTTTTGGAAAATAATCATGTCTTCATGAGTTGTTTATTTTTCTTTTATAGCATCGCCTATCATTATACCAATGAAAATGTGATTTGATCTTCCATTGTAAAATTTAATTTAAATTATTAGTTTTATTTTTTTACAGGTAGTTTTGTCATTTTATTAGTTAAAATCACATGTTCACGTAAAAAATGTATAGATATGTGTATTAAATATAATATGTTAGTCCAGAGCAAATATATATATATATATATGTAATATGTTGGTTTAAATTTGACGAGATAAAAAAAGACTTTATTTTTTTGTGAATTAATCTAAAAAATGTTTTCCTCATCCTCCTATCATACTTTCTTTTTACCCCCCATACCCTTTTTCATGTATACTTAATTTGAGACATGAGCATGTGTCCATTTACGAGTCCACTGTATTTCGAAGATCCTGTGATCCATTTACTTGGTGAAAAAAACTATGTGCAAACTGCTTTGTGTGCATAACCAAAAAAAAAAAATCTAAAAACTTATATAAAAAGGTAAGTAATCCTTTTTATTTTCATGTTTAGTTCTATACAATCAGCTTTAACAGTAAATTAAGGTTACCCGTCCTTTAATATGTATTTCACTCGATACCCTGCAGCGATAAGTTTACAACTATAGTCAATCACTACTGATATGCCATATTTAAAACATCTTAACTTAAAGTGTAATTGATTGATCTGTAACTTTAGGTGATGGAATCCCATCAAGCAAGCAAAGTAGACACGTCGGGAAATGCCAAAGCTGTCATTTCATGCTTCCAGGAACTGGGGGTTTCCTTTGATACGGATCAGATAGGTTGATGATAATAATAGTTCCCTCTGGTGTAGGCTATTTTCTATGTTTCTCTTGAATGCTGCTAATATCATTACTTAATACTATGGTCAAAATCTACTTATAAGCTCTAAGTGGATAGGTGGCAATTACCTGGGATATGAGACGCATTCATTATCGATCACGTATGATTATTTTGTTAATATGCACATATTTTATAACTTTTTTCCTATGTGCAAGTATTTTCTAATATCAGTGTCATTGTCATGGTAAGATTAAAGTTATTTTTCTCATCTAACAGAACTGGGCTGGTTAGCATAAATCCAAACTTTTGACTAACTCTAGAATATATATATATATATATATATATATTTATGTTCTGCAAGTGATGTTGTGATTTAAATTTCCTTAGTTAAATATATATATATATATATATATATATTGCATATTTAGCTTGGCCAAGGTCTTCTTATTAACGAAACTGCCATATGATGGAAAAAGAATTTTGGGGCCGGGAAAATGCGAAAAGATACTTACCTAACTGTTCCATTGTTTTGTAGTTAATCCTCGTTGCTTCCTCTTGATATCATCAGTAAAATATTTTTCTTACGTTTGCTTTTTTTTATTTTTGGATAATTTTCTCAGATTCAAATGATCGGGATCCAAAGCCACAGATAGAGATGGTGGGAATTCCAGAGGAGCATATAACGGGTTATGCATTCCCTCTCTACCATTTGACTTCACCTTCCTGTTATCGCTCCAAAATTGCCTTTTCCGTTGGATCTTCTTTTTTAAAGTATTGTTTTCTTGTCCTCCTGGCAGAGTTTCTTTCGAGTTTCAGCATAACGTTTGTGGTAGACAATATATGCTGAGGGGACCGTCGATGCCGTGCTTTTTCTTGCCAAGAAGGTACTGACACTTTTTCCTGTGTTAGACCGATATATGCCGAGGGGACTTCTTTTTCGTTGATTTGGTGTTCTTTTGATAAGAAACTGCTAAGACGTGGATTTGTTCTCATGCTGTGATTTCTGATTTGTTTATGCGCTCAACATAATGTTTGGTTGTGTTGTTTTAATCAGTTTGCTTTTTTTACGATATGAAAAATGAAATTCGTTTTATGACCGTTAAACTGAATTGTTGTCGCGGCAGAAACTTCATATCCATTGCCACTTGTTTCTTTTCTGATGGCAATAATTTACATCCTGGAAAATGCAGGTTCAATCAAGAGTAGAAAAACGGTTGTACAACATGATCGACGTCTTGCGAGAGGCTAACATGCGATGAAAATCTGGTTTTGCTCTTTTCATCTGCAGGTTGAGAATGTTGTTTTCATTACTGTAGTATGTAGATGTTTATGGATTTTAATTGTGCGAGAATTAGAGTAGGCCTTAGCAAATTTTGTATCTTCGTAACTTTCAGTCACACCATTCTTCTCATTTTACGCGATCAGTTTGATAGAAAATTAAAGAGAAGAATAATGCTAAGGGTCTCAACTTTTATCATAATATTTTAATCATAACTGATATAGCATAAGTTGTCACTATGTTATTAGTTGGTATTCAGAAAATTCTCATGTCAACGAGTATTAGAAAATTATATCTACCAATATAAAGATATGTATTCATTTGTTGCTTGGGTTGCTGTCGTGTTTATATATACGTATGTAGTACATACATATACGTTTATATTTTCGTATATACTATATATAAGAAAGAAGAAAGTTCGTCCAAAACGTTTATTTTTGGACAAATTTTTTTTTCTTATTTGGTCCCTCGGTTTCTTTTTTACTTTCATCCTTTTTTTTTCCGTTTTAGTCCTTTTTTTGTAGTGGTCTTTTTTTTTTTTTTTTTTTTTGTCTTTTTATCTTTTTGGTCTTTATGTCATGTCTCTTTTATTTATTTTATTTTCAGATCCTCTGTGTTTTTGTTTTCTTTCTGTTATTGGTTGTTATTTTTGATTTTGTTTGTTTATTCTTTCACCAACTAGCTCATTAAAAAAGAAAAGAAAAAAAAAAAAAAAAGACAAAACAAAAACAAAACGAAAAAGAAAGCAACCAAACTAGTATGGGCCTACCTAGTTTCCCCTTCTTAAGGTGTTTTGTAATCGATCTGTTAATATGTTTGACACATGTTTCTTTCCCTGTGTATCAAAAAAATTGATAGCCACTTGGTGAAGTTTCCACATCAGTGGAGAGTGAGGAAATAGAATGGCTTATAAGTGTTAATGAGTTTTATTTCAGTCAGTAATTACATGTGTTACTTTCCGTGTGTATTAAAAAAAAAAGTAACTAATAAGTGGATTATGAGGTGATCAGTTGATTAATTTGGAATATGCAACATTTGGCTATTGAAAAGGAAATGTTGCACATCTCTATGACAATTGAGAGATGAATGGTGGCCCCGCCCTTCATCAAGTGGAGCTTTCGATTTATCTCACATCCCAAATCATTTCTGATCACTATGAGATGTTTAGCGATATTATTATCAAAACAGTCAAGTTAATGATTATTGATAAATAATCGAAGATGGCTTTGTCAAATTTTAGCACGAGTGGGATAGTTTTGTTAAGTTTTACAATGGGCGGATTGTCTTGCAAAATTGCTAGTCCTAAATTCCAATTATAGGTTTTTTTTTATTCCATAGGTATTAAAAATAATTGTTAACTTTTCTTTTTTCTTTTTTTTTTTCCCGGTTAGGGCTTCTAATTTTATAACTCTCTCTTAATTAAAAGATATATATATATATATATATATATTTTTTGAAAATGAATGGAAAGAAATAAAAAACACACAAGTTTTCAACTTACAAAAGCTCATATCCAAGCGTCTTCCTTTTAGCTTTATTGATTGCAAGATGACAATAATGTGATTAAAAGTATTCGAGCTCCAGATGGGAACCTCTTTTTAATTAATTAATTGTTAGTACTAAAAGAGATTAGTTAAGGTTAGAGATACATTTTAAAATATTTTAATATTTGGTGGAATAGTTTGAGTTGAGATTTTTAAGTTTCAATAGTAAATTTTTTTGAATTTTCAGAAAAGATAAAAAAATTTTTGAGAAAAAGATAAAAACTTTTTAAGAAAAAGATAAAAAAAAAAAAATTCAGTTGAATGATTTGAGTGGGTGAACCAAACACCCCTTTTTGTTTCATTAAAAACAACCTAATGCACGTGTTAATTTCTATCCCAAAAATATTGAAACTTTTGTGTAATTGGGGTGATTTGTCAATATATTCAAATATAGGGGATTGATTATTTTATTATTTTTTTACAGTACAATTTTATAGCATTTTAGAAAAATAAAAAAATAAAAAAATATTTCCTTCAGATTTGTAAAAGGGGGCACGCGCGGCACGCGCGGGGAGTAGGCTAGTGACATGGGAATTTTTCTTTGCTGATGATTTCGCTTTTTTTCTATGAGGCAGTACCAAATTGAAACAAGTTAAAGGAAAAAAAAAAAACTTTATTGATTGGTCAAAGTAAAAGCAAAAAAAGAAAAATCTCTTTTATGGTGGCGGTATCCTATGTATGCAGTCACAATGAAATTACCGTGATCTAATGACGTGACAAGAAGATGGCGATCTATCTCATCGTAGATGCTTTTGGAAAGATGCCACGTTTCAAAGGCTGATTTTTTTGATAGAACTAAATAAATACACAGAAAAATAGTAATAATAATAATAATAATGGGAAATCAGGATCCGAAGTTATTGACTCAAAAGTAATAATGAAGTTAGAGAGAGGAGAGAGAGAGAGAGAGAGAGAGATAGAGAGAGAGGACACTGGGGCAGTGCACGGGGTTTACGGGAGTTGGGCCCCACCCAACTGTTCTCCGGAGCCCCATTTATGATCTACTCGGGTCCCCCCTCACCCGTGAAATTTTTTTTTATTATTTTATTTTATTTTTGGTGTGGGTGGAGTGTGGGTATTGACTTCACATGGAATACTGAAGAATAACTTATGCATTGTTTTTCACACGTTAATTTAATTATAATTAAATTATATTTTTTGATTAAATTTTTATATTTTTTTTAAAAATTAATAAAAATTATAATTAATTTTTAATAGGTTAACTAACTCCGACTAATAATCCAAACGGATGCTTAGTTAAAAGGTTATATTTTAAATCAGATAGATGATCAAATCTATTACGCGAGAATTATACTATATGTATTAAAAAATAATATATTTTATAATTATTTTTAAAATTTATAATAGGTTTTTTAAAAGATAATAAATTATATCATATATGTTTTTGATCAATTTTTAGATTTTCGAATAAATCTTTAGATTTTCTAGTATTTTTTAGTAAATCTTTCGATTTTCAAGAAAATAACACATATACGGTTTGTTTTTAATAAAATATTTATGTGTACATTTCAGGTTACAGAGAGAAAGAGAGATAAGGAAGGAGAGAGAGGAAGGAGAAATAACTTTTTTTTTTTTATAAAAATTTATGATATAATTTACTATTACTCTTTCAAAAATGTTTTTTGACTTTTTTCTCTGAAAAAAATTATTTCATTTCGACTTAAAATAATAAATTTTTGAATTTTTTAAGTTTGAATTTTTGAAAAATAAAAAAGAGAGCTTTGCATTTGTATAGTGAAATTGGTTTACTTTTTGAGAAATGACAAAAATCAATTGAAAAACTTCATTTAATGTCACAAACAACCCCTTAATTAGAAGGTTTTGTTGTAAATCATAGGGGGATCAAACCTGTTACAAGAGAATTCTACAGCAAGTAACAAATAACAACTTAATTAGAAGGTTTTGTTTCAACCATAATATATATATATATATATATATATATAAGTCTTGTGTTAATTTTACTATTTGAGAATCAAGAACAAAACCGTCAATTTATCATCTAACCCTAAGACTACAAAGTTTTTTTTTAATATATATATATATATATATTTTGATCAATTGCATAATTATAAGTTTCTGTCAAGGCCTAGCACTCTAAAGATTGACATTTGTGAGATATTGAGCTTCTTCAGTAAGATTGGTCCAAGAATTGAAAAGAAAATTTTGAACTTTTTTGTTAGCTAAAGCAGTTGCAAAAGCAAAAATATTTCCTTCATTCTGAACAAGCAACTCATGCTGATAAATTATGATAGCATTTTATGGACTTTGTTTTTTCGAATTCACTATGACTAGAGCTCATGCTTCCCCATTCTCTTATTGAATTATGTTTTATATGCTTTTTTTTTTCCCTTAAATCACGTAAATTATTGATCTTTGTCAATTTAAAAAAGAGTAAGCGAAATGCTTATAGCAATATTTATCATTGAAACTCTAGGTGCATGCAAAGCAATTATTCTATATACCTAATTAATGAAGCTAGCAAACTACTTTGTTTTTATAAATAACCAATTATTTGTTTGTTTACATCAACAATTTCCATATTAACTTATTAAGTGAATTCAGATATCAGATTAATGTTTTATTTTATTAACATGTTTACTTCCTCTTTAATTGACTAAAATATCAGTTTGCACTTTGATTTAGCTAGATAAATTTATCTCAAAAAAGAGTAAATTTACTTTTAATTTATGTTGTGTAAATAACGCATAATGAACATATGGACAACTAGTTATAAATGAAAAAAGATATCTACCAAAAAAAATTGAAAAAAGAATTTAATTTTTGCTTTTTGTTTTTTTTTGTTTTTTTAAATAATAGAATTCCTTTCTTGAGAAAGTGTAGTGGGTGTCTGACTTTTGTTGTGTTGTTGGTTTAAGTCAAAGCCCCCATTTATGGAGTTAGTGATAGGACGGTATTGTCACATTTGAGTTTGATTTTTGGAGATTGCTTTCATTAACTTCTTCTTCCTCTCTCTTCTTTTTATTTATTTATTTTTTCTTTTTTAAATTTCTAATATAGGAACTGTTCTCTTTTTTTTTTCTTTCTTTTTTTTTTTTTTTCATTAATCATATCAGATGGATTTCATATATTGATTTCAATCATTTACGTGTCACTTTGAGCGAACTACAACCTGTAAAGCAAGGTGATCAAAACTAATTATATTGAATTGAATTTAAAATGTAAAATAATTTTTATATTGAAGTTATTTGATCTTTTAAAAATTAGTTAGAATTTTTATTGAGATTTTCAAAAAGATAAAAAACTAATTATAAAAACAATTGAGTTTAAAATGACCTCAAATCAAACGTAGTTTAAGCCATATAAATCAAAGTTAAATGTAACAAATAGCAACTGAAAGTGTCCATAGCTTCCTATGATTGAGTGTGATTGCATCACCAAAGAAAGACTACTCCAAAAAAATATTGAGAAATATTTTATCACAAATCTTTCATTATGAGATTTAAAAAGGATCTAGCAAGGTGAATAAGCCTTAAAGACGAGTTTCAGAGACTAAGAGTTGCCCCAAAACACTAAATTTGTAGGCAGTCCCAAATTCCTCGCCACACTTTCATCGACCTCAATAATTTTAAAGTAATTATTATAATTTTTTTTTTGAGGGTGAGTAATTATTATGATTCGTATTATGACATTATTTGAAATAAGATCGGCATGTCATATTTGTCCCACCTCATTATCAGTGGATGTGGTGAGTTTCTTTTCATGTTGCAAATACAAATTTAAAAGAAGCAAACGATCCATAAGGGATAACAAAGACACTGCGAAACAACTCATTTCCTCCACAAATCTTGAAGATCAAGTGAAAGCAATTAAATCTTTTAGCACCAAAAAAAAAAAAAAAGTGAAAGCAATAAATCTACTTGCAACAAAGAAACGAAAAAAAAAAATAGCAATAACATTTCCCCTAGCTAGCGGAACTGCATATTTATATATAAATATGGCTGGATAAAATTAACCAAAAAGTGAGTTCCAAACGACAAGCTAAAAGAGAAAACGACAAAAAATAAGAAATGACAAACGAATCAATGTATCTACCAGTAAGAAACAAGTCACGGACGACAAAAAACACTACCAAACTACTTAATTATTTCCAATGCCGGTCCTGAAGATCACACCTGAAGTTCTTTGGAAAAGAAATCTTAAACCAAGAAGAAGTTTATGCAAATAAGTAACCAAATGCGTCAATAATATTTCTTTAGGTTGAGATGAAAATCCAAGATGAAAAAGAAAAGAGAGACTAAGGACCCGTTTGGTAGCTTTTTTAAAATGATTTTATTTTAGATATAAAAGTAAAGTGAGAATTTTTTTTAAAATGATGTTAAAATCGTTTTCAAAATTGTGTTTAGTTGTGTTTTTTTCAGAGAGATTAGTTTGAGTATAAGAAAAAGTGAAATTGTGTTTAGATATATTTCTCAAAATATGTTTTTAAGTCATAAGTCTTAATAAATGAAAATGGAAAAGGGAAAATAACTTTCAACTGTTTTTCATTTTCTTAACAAAAATCATTCTTAGCATTTTTTTTTTCATTTTTTTTCAAAGCATTTGACAAACAAATGTGATTTAGAAAATATTTTCATTTTCACGACATGCCATTTCAGTTAAAAAATATTTAGGAAACAATGCAAAATGCCCCCTAACTGAGTAGAAAGAGAAAGAACGTAGAACTGAAAGATGATGCAAAAAAGAGAGGGCAAATATTTTTTGCCGCCACATTAATGTTTTACTTTTTTGTTTTTCCAAACCGTTGTATCGATTAGAATATGAATATATGAAAAACGTGAACTATTAGCGTATGGATACACCTATAAATCTCTATTATGGTAGATTATTTTATTTATTTGGGATTTTAAGTACGAAGTATACTTAAAAAATAAAAGCTAAGAGAGCAATTTTTCCTTTTAAAGATTATGTAACTACAGTAATTTAAAAAATAGTGGGGCAAATGAGGGACCAAATTGTAAAAACAATTTGGAGTTATGTTAAAATCTAAAGTAGGTCATGGGCTAGGGGCAGCTCCCCGGGCCTCATGTAGCCCGTGGTGGGCTTGGAAGGGTCTGTCGTGCATTCCTAATGGTTTATTTGATGTATTAATTTAATTATATTAAACTATATTTTTTCAACTAGATTTGATTAATTTATTTTTTAAAAAAATTAACAAAAATTATAATTAATTTTTAAAAATTTAATAAACTTTAATTTAAAAATTTTAACTCCAATCGAAGATTCAAATGGAAGTTAACACCCATTAAGATTAAATATATAATATGTATATATATTTGGAAATTATAACGAATAACATATAAAGAGTAAGGTCTTAAATATTTGAATTAAATAAAAAATTTACAAGTAAATAAAAAATTTACAGTAAACAACAAATTTATTAAGAAAACATTATTTTTATAAGAAGTAAATAAATTATTTACCTAATAAATTTATTATCTAATAAATTTATTATGTAAGGCTAGTTATTACATATACTTTTAAAACTTTTAATTTATTTCAATTATTTAAGTAAAAATGTTATTTAATTCCCCCCACCCTTTTTTATTTATAAATATTTGCCTTATCATTGGTTGTAGTTAATATAGGTTGAATGACTAATTTGTCCCTAAGAACAAATATCCAAAACACCTATTATGTTTAGTTTAAGAATCACTTTTGTCATTTTTGTTTTACAAATATCCCCTTGTGTTTGTAAAATTAGTCATAAAATACCCCCCAAAAGGAATAATATCAAGATTATCCTTCTCAAAATATATTAACTACTAGTTAAAACATAAATAAACTAAAATAATAAACAAAATAGATCTTAAACTTAAAAACTTGTCAAAATAATTGAAATATTTATTTGATCGTTTTAAAATTTTTAGTTAACTTTTTAGTTAAGTGATATTTAAAATAAGATTTAAATAGATAAGGATGGATAATTTTAGGACTTAAAATATATATATATATATATATATATATAATCACTTTAGGGTGTATTTTTGAATGATAAGAATGGTAAAAGAGCTATTTAGATTGAACCCGTACGGTATTTTGTGTATTTTATCATATATGTTTTACAGTAATAGGAACTAATCGGATCTCTCGTGGATATGCACTTGGCCACACTGTTAAAAGGGAATTTATAAATCTTTTCCTTACCATTTTGTGCATCTCAAGCCAGAATTTATACACAGTTTCTTCGATAAAATGGGATTGGTAATGTCTAATTAAAATTATCAAAAGACAGGAGTTCTCATGTAAGATTGTCTCGATATTACAGATAAATTGCATACTTTTTTTGTTTCATAGAAAAAAGCAAGATATAAGCAGCCAATTATATACTCCATAATAAAAGCAAGAACAATACCAATCCCTGAAATAACAAAAATACAACCACAAACCAAATTTACCAAAGGATCTCAGAATACTTCTAAAACTGGGATTTTTTTTTTCTTTTTTTGGTTTCCTTTCACCTCCATGGAGATACTGATATTAACATGCATAAATTAAAAAAAGAAAAAAAAAAAGAAAAAAGAAGATATTCTGGTCGGTGAAGAGAGCAGAAAAGAGTTGGAGCCAACTCTGGTGAGAAAATTAAAAAAAAATTCAGAAAATCACTGAACTGAATTGCATTTCACTACGAACTCTTGTGACAGGAACAGTTGCAACGAGCATGAAACGAAGCCTCGACATCACCATATCAGGCAGGACAAGCCGTGCCACATCAGTTGAAATGTTTAAAGTAATGCAAAATTTGAAAGAAGCAGGAGAATATCCGACAGAGCTCTTCATCCCAATTGTACAAAACCATGTGGATCATTCTGACTCCCAATAACAATCTAGATAGGCGAACACATAATAGAACAGCAAGGCAGAAGCAGCATTGATTGGAGGTAACGTACAAAATTCGTCGAACAAAGCGAAAATCATCATCTCCAAAATGGTGCATCTTCGTCCCATGCACTGAAATAGGTTTAAACGACATATATCAGAAAAAAGATCATTGGGGATGAAAAAAAAAAAAAAAGGGAAGAAAGTAAGTTCCAAGAGTCTCGGAGAAGAGAAATGGACGAAGCCCGGGGAGATGGAAATGTCACAGAATATGAACAATAACGTGTGTAGAGGAAATACTAGAAGTTTCCAGAAAGACATTTATGACACAAGTAAATCACCTCTCATAGTCAGTCATCTGATGTTTGTACTTGGTTATGTCCGTCCCGCCCCAACTCCGATCCTGCCTGCAAAGATTAAATTTTTGTACAAGCTCCACTGATTGAAGAGCCATGAGGTTGCAAAAACTTTCAGACAACGACTTCAACTTCTTACAACTTTGAATTTTGATGTGCTTAAGACAAGTAGAATTTTGGAATACTCCATCCGGTAAGCACTTGAGCTCATGACAAAATCTAATCTCTAAGACCACCAAATTGTTGAGCGTTATCCCAGTGGGGAACTCTTGAAGCTGGGTGAATCCAGTAACAAAAAGGTATTGGAGAGAGGTTAGATTTTGCAACATCTCATTGGGAAACGAAGTCATGTTACAATCATGATCCATGGAAAATGAAGGAAGACTAGGGAGATTTCGAACTGATTTTAGTAACACTTCACTTGGTTCCCATACTCTTAACCATTTGACAGATGGCATGCAGGGTAACGTCAATTTGTGGCATTGAGACACAAACAAGTTTGACAAACAAGGGAACATCTCTCTTCCTCCCTCCCTTGTCAGCCCTTCTAGACTTGGTAAGTCCTTCAGATCAAGAATTTTCAAGCACACGAAACCTCTCAAATTCCCATCATAGGGTTCAGAGTCAACATATTGGAGCATGCTCATGTTGCGTATTTTGAGTTCTTTTAAGGATGACAATTTTCTCAAGTCTGGAAGCCGTGAACAATTGTTACAATCATAGAGACGAATGATAGAAACATTGTGAAGAATTACACTGCTCAACCAATCTGGGAAACGAGCAGCTCCATAATTGCGGATGCCCAAAACATTTAAATTTGAAGAAGGTGCCAGGGCTTCAAGTGTCTGCTCGGCATTTTCCTTGGACATATTTTGATCTCCTCCCCAAGACAAGTACAGTCTTTTGAGGCTTCTTTTTGCGGACAAATTTGCATTCTTTGCATCCATTGGACTTACCACTTTATCGAGGTTGCTGATGCATAGAAAACCACCAAGATAGGATAAGTTGCGCAACTCATCCAAGTGACGTCCTGTTCTCCTTCCAACAATGAAATTGCTCAGAGTCCTTAGACTAGTTAGTCGCCCAATGTTTGGAGGCATGTGCAACAATCTGTAACAACTTTGAATGCTAAGCAAACGAAGACTTTTTAGGCGACTCATGTGCTTAGGTAGCTTTTCTAGATAATGACAACCCCGTAGGTTCAAAGTCAATAATTGTTGTAATGAACAAATTGACTCAGGAAGGGTTCTAAAATGACCAGATGAAAGATTCAAATAGCGTAGATGTTTCGAGCTACTAATCACAGATTTTATGGACTGACATGAAAGAAATTTAGCTTCAACAGCTCGTAAAGAAGGATAACTGATCTTGTCAGTAAAATACTGACCTGGACGTGAATCTTGTAATACCATAAAATTGCGCAAGGATTTTGCACATGGTATGTCAAGGACTTGACCCAAAGCAGCCGTCTCTGAAAAATTGCACGTGAGCTGACGAAGTCTTGGTGACAGATCAATGGGAATATCATTATCAATCTTCAAAATACAACATTCATCTGCCATAATGAATTGAGCAAGATCATGAACTAAATCATGCATCTTGAAGCCCAAAATGTCACCATGCGAAGATCTCTCAATATCTTGAAAGAACGATAACCAACAGAGTTCGTTGCACATCATATTGCCAATCTCTTCAGCCTCAAGTCCTCCTTTAGAAGAAATAAGTCCATTAGCCATCCAAAGATAAATTAACCTTTCCCTTCTTATCATATAATCCTTGGGAAATACAGCACAATAAGCGAAGCATCGTCTTTGCTCTATCGGAAGATGGAAGTAGCTTAATCTCAAAGCAGGTAGTATGGAACTCTCGGCTTGTGGTAAACTCCAAACTTCACTTTGCATAATAGAAAGCCACTCATGTTCCTCATTTCTGAAGCGCATTAAGCCACCTAAAGCCTTCGCAGCTAGTGGCACTCCTTTGCACTTCCTCACTATCTCCTTCCCAATTTCCACAAGATTAGGCTGTTCTTCCCTTTCATTCCCAAATGCTCGCTGCTTGAACAATAACCAACAGTCATCTTCTGATAAACCAGACAAGTGATGCATTGGGACTGTTCCCATGAAAGACGCAATTTTTTTGAGACGAGTAGTCACCACAATTGAAGCTCCATCTGATCCACAAGCCAAAACAGACTTCAGCCTGTCCCACCGATTCTCATCTTCATTCCACACATCATCCAAAACAAGCAAAAACCTCTTCCTTTTAAGAATATCTTGAAGGTTTTTTTGCAAAGGATCCATATGCAATTCATCACATTGTTTTCTGGTTGCAGATTCTGTAATTGCTTTCACCAATTGCTTAACATCAAAATCCTCAGAAACACAAACCCACATCTTAAGCTCAAAATGCTTATCAACCCTCTCGTCATTGAACACCAACTGAGCAAGTGTTGTCTTTCCCATGCCTCCCAACCCGACAATAGAACAGATCGAAAGATCCTTGCAATTCATTGCTTCATTCACAAGAAACCCGACGATCTTTTCCTTATCTTGATCTCTTCCATACACTTGTGGCTCAGTAACAATGGAGCTAGTCTCACGTCCCTTTCTCAAACCACCCTCATCTCTCCTCTCCCCGACAAACTCCCTCAAGTGAAACTTCGTTCGCTCGTTAGCAATCTCATCAAGTCTATCACCGATCTCTTTCATCTTGTTTGCAATCTTATTACGAAAGAAAGCATCCTTAGGATTGAAACAAGATATCGCAGATCGTACCTTTTGGCTCCATTTCAGCTTCTGTCCATCATACTCCAGTCGAAAGGCCTCGGATTCGCAATCATCCAACACATCGTCCAACTCGAGGGAAACATCGGAGAGCTTTTGCAGCCAGTTCTTGATGGGCCTGTCTGTCAACTGCTTCTGTTCGGCATGTTCAAGAACAGCAGAAATGGTGGAGAGGATGCTGGAGAACTTGCGCATCTCTTTGTCGATACCGAGAAGCAGCCCAATTCTCCGCTGGACAAGGGAGTTCAGATTCTCCAGCAGAACTTTAAGGAAAGCTTCAGCCATGTATAAGCTCTGTGATCGAAATCAGTTTCAGAAATGAGAAGATTTCTTGCAAGAGAAGAGAAGATAAGAGGAGAAGAGCTTTAGGAAGACTTGTGCAAATAGAAGTCATTCAAGTCAATGCAATGAAAGTTTCCCACAAAGCTGCTTTTTGTGGGGTTTTCTTCTTTTTCCATTTTGATGCAGCGAAAAAATTGTGGCAGTAGGTAAGGACCAAAACGACACTCTCAATGGGCAAACTTGACAGCCCCTTCGGCTTTCTTTCTTAGAAGAGATTGCGATAAAGAGGGATTTTGATATAACTATTATTGATTTGGGGGCATAATATTGATGACATATTAATGGAAATAAGAAGTTATAATTGCCGTGGGGGGAGAGAGAATTGCATGAACAGTTTGATTGTTGTTCAAGTATTCATTTATAACCGGTTAGTATTATATCTTAAATTCATATTTTTTATTTTAATTTTTATTTTTTTAAAATTAATAAAAATTATAATTAATTTTTAAAAAGTCAATCAATTCAAATTTAAAAATTTAACTCAAATCGTTTCACCAAAAAGATATTTTTTTTTCACTCAATTATTCTAACATGTAGGAGAGATTTTTATTTTGATTTCTTTACCCTTTTTTTTTTTCCTGAACCATTCTTTTACAAGTTAAATAATTCTTTTGGAACAGTGATCCGCCTGTTAACTACTTTTGTAACTTTTTTTTTTCTTTTTTGGTGGAAAATCTGTGTATATATATAACATTGGTTTATGCTATTTTTGAAAAAGAAGAATGGTTTACTTTCTTTTGGAAAATAATCATGTTTTCATGAGATGTTCATTTTTCTTTTAGAGCATCGCCTATCATTATACCAATGAAAATGTGATTTGATCTTCCATTGTAAAATTTCATTTAAATTATTATTTTTATTTTTTTTAAAGGTAGTTTTGTCATTTTATTAGTTAAAATCATTTGTTCACCTAAAAAATCATAGATATGTGTATTAAATATAATATGTTGGTCTAGTGCAAAAAAGAAAAAAAATATATAATAAGTTGGTTTAAATTTGACGAGATAAACAGACTATATTTTCTTGTGAATAAACCTAAAAATGCTCCTTCATTCTTATATCATACTTTCTTTTTATCCTCATACCCACTTACATGTCTGCTTAATTTGAGGCACCACTTATAGGTCTATTATGATCCTTTTTTTGAAGGTCCTGTGGTCCATTTACTCGGTGAGAAAAACTATGTATGCACTGCTTTATGTGCATAACAAAAAAAACCCAAAAAAATATATAAAAAGGCAAGTAATCCTTTTTATAGGGAATTTCTATAGTACTAATTGTCCTTTTTCATTATAATAGGTTTTGCAATTTTAACAATTAAATTAAACTTTTCTAATAGTCTATGATAAGGAATAATTATAATGTTTGTTATAAATTTTTAATATAGACACCAATATATTATTTAATCAAACATTAAAACACGACTTCTATCAGTAATGGAAAAAAAAAATCCCTTTTACAAAAATGAAATAGATAAAATCGAATCTTTGAAGACATGGAATTTCACTCGTGGCATAGCACTGCTCACCCAAGTGGCTACTCTTTATTGGCTAAGAGTAGCAAACCTGCAGTCTCACTTGGTGATCCGTCGGTACTCTATAATTCCTCTCGGTTCCCAGGACATTATCCTATCCACAATCTGCTTGTACTTAATCTCGACGCATCTCTACTGGTCCAAATCTCTCTCCCAAAAACTCATGGATGAGATTCCACTTCCCCAAAAACAAAACTTTCCCAGAAAAATTCTCTCTTTTAAAATCAAAATATTACGTACAAAAAAAAAAAAAAAACTCCAAATTTATTCATTTCATTTCAATATTTCAAAGAAGAATTTTGATGGTTTTTGCAAAGGAAATGATGGGTTTGTTTGTGATTGAAGAAGCTTAGCAATAATGGTGTGGATGACAGGATGACTGGGACATCAGTCCTCAGCCAAACCCATTTTTTATTGCCTGAAAAAGAGCCACTCCAAAAAAACCCAGAATTCAATTTCTGTTTGAAGGACCAAGAATGTATCTCACTGCTGAAAAGATGCAAGAGCATGAGAGAACTCAAGCAAATCCATGCCCAAATCCTCAAGTTTGGCCTCTTTTGGGACCCCTTTTTCGCAGGCAATCTTGTGGCCACTTGTGCTCTCTCGGATTGGGGCAGCATGGACTACGCCTGCTCGATTTTCCGCCACGTCGAGGAGCCGGGGACTTTCATGTTCAACACCATGATTAGAGGACATGTCAAGGATGGGAATTGGGGTCAGGCTTTGCTTCTCTATGTCGACATGTTGGCGAGTGGAGCTGAGCCGAACTATTTCACTTGCCCTGCTCTGCTTAAGGCGTGCGCAAGGGTGTCGGCGCTCGAGGAAGGAATGCAAATTCATGGGCAGGCTGTGAAGCTTGGGCTGCAAGGTGATGTCTTTGTGCAGAATAGTTTGATCAACATGTTTGGAAAGTGCGGGAAAGTAGATCTCGCTCGTGTGGTTTTCGATCAGATGGAGCGAAAGAGTGTTGCTTCGTGGAGTGCTGTTATTGCAGCCTATGCCGGTTTCGGGTTGTGGTGGGAGTGTCTCATGCTTTTTGGGAATATGAGTAAGGAGGGATGCTGGAGAGCTGAGGAAAGTGTATTAGTTAGTGTTCTCTCTGCTTGCACTCATTTGGGTGCTCTTGATTTGGGGAGGTGCACACATGGGTCCTTGTTGAGGAACATTAGTGGACTCAATGTAGTAGTCGAGACTTCGTTGATAGATATGTATGCGAAATGCGGGCTTCTAGAGAAAGGGTTGTGTCTCTTCCGTACTATGGTTGAGAGGAACGAGTTGTCTTACTCGGTGATGATCTCGGGGCTTGCTATGCATGGACATGGTAGGAAAGCTCTGGAGGTGTTTTCTGAAATGCTCGATGAAGGATTAGCACCGGATGATGTTGTATATGTTGGTGTTTTGAGTGCTTGTAGTCATGCTGGCCTGGTTGATGAGGGTCTGAAGTGTTTTGACAGGATGAAATTCGAGCATGGGATTGAACCGACCGTTCAACATTACGGTTGTTTGGTGGATCTCCTTGGCAGAGCAGGGCAGCTCAGAGAAGCGTTGGAGCTCGTCGAGAGCATGCCCATCAGGCCAAATGACGTTATATGGAGGAGTCTTCTTAGTGCTTGTAGAGTTCATGGTGATGTGGAAATAGGAGATATTGCAGCTAGAAACCTACTCCAATTGAACACTCGGAATCCCGGTGACTATGTGTTGCTGTCAAACATGTATGCAAGAGCACAAAGGTGGGATGATGTCGCTAGCGTTCGGACTGAAATGGCTTCCAAAGGCTTGGTCCAAACACCTGGGTTCAGCATGGTTGAGGCACAGAGAAAGGTCTTCAAGTTCGTGTCGCATGATATGTCGCACCCACAGTGTCATGGTGTGAATGAGATGATATGCCAGATGGAATGGCAACTGAGATTCAATGGGTATGTCGCGGACACATCACAGGTTTTGCTTGATGTGGATGAAGACGAGAAGAGAGAGAGGTTGAAGTATCACAGCCAGAAGCTCGCAATCGCTTTCGCTCTCATTCATACTTCTCCAGGATCTCCTGTAAGAATAGTTAGAAATCTCAGGATGTGCAGTGACTCTCACACTTACACTAAATTTATTTCGGTGATCTATGAACGCGAAGTTACCGTTAGAGATCGAAATCGGTTCCACCATTTTAAAGATGGAACTTGCTCTTGTAGAGATTACTGGTAATTCAAATTATTTCTATTTCTCCAAGTATCCTTTATGATTGCTTTTTTTTTTTTTTTTTTTTTATTGCTTTTTCTTCCACTTTTTATCTTATCTTATAATTCCTTCACTAATATGTTGTGAAAATCAAATATACTACTAAAACGCAGAAGTTAAATATTGAGTTAGCAAACTATTACTATTTTACCTTTGCCAAAGATTATGGCCTTAGATATACACACAATGCAGACAATCTAGTACCAATTGTTTGGTAGGAGAGAAATGAGAAGACAATGGATTCAGTGACGGATTTCAAATCCTTAAAAACAACCCAAATTTCAATCTCTCCCAATTCGGAGAAAACGAGGAGAGAGAGAATCTATTAACTGCAAACCCCGAACTTAAAAGTTCTTAAAAAAATTAGTAAATAAATACATAATTTGGAGAGATGGTTTATTTTGTATTTGACAATAACTAATTTCTTTATTGGACAATATTCTTGGAAAAATATCCCCCCCCTTTTTTTTAATGAATTTCTCGCCTTTTTTAACTTCAACTGATTTTTATCCAATGCTTGATTACAATTGCTCTTGAAAACCTCACATTGTCACACCCATAACTTGTTAAAAACAAATGACAAACTTAGCTTATTTCCTTATTCGATGTGAACCGAGGAAATGGATGAAGTAATCTCCCTGGTTCGCGGATCGGCGCTCTCTAACGAAACCCCACGAGGATCTTCTCGGACTAACATGGCCAGAACGCTTTGTGAACTCCATGATTTTATAACATGATTGCTAGTGTCCCCCAAAGTAACAGCAAACACTGCATCAAACCCACCTGCTCCGGGAACTCCAGCCAACAATACTCCTTCCATGTTCATTGTCGCGTCCAAAAGTTGTGTTTGTGATTCTGGTTCAATCTACAAATTTTGAGAGCCATAAAAAACCTATTAGAAACATATATGTTTACTTTGCGGAACTAAAAACGAGAACAAAGAAATGCGAGAAAAAAGAGACATGAAAATCCCAAGCGTAACCAATAAACAAATTAGCATCCAATGAAAGAGAATATACCGGAACACCTGCGGCCTCACCCATTTGACGCATATGATACCTGATAGCCAGCATAGCATCTCTTGCTCCTACTAATGCTTTTGTGATTGCCTCTTGACTTTGCTGAGTGGGTTGCTCTATCCACTATCCAAGTATTTCGTAAACCGTACAGCATCAAAAATTTGAACGACAGATTTAGAAAAGAAAAGTATGAACTGGCCAAGAAAATGAAAAGCAAGCCCGCCAAATATGACAACGGCATTTCAATGCCTTAGACATAGAGGACCATGAACAGAACCCGACCCAGGGTTAGAATTTGTAATTTGATATTATAAGTTTAATAGTTCTTACCATATAAAAACGTTATGCGGCATTTTCCAATGCCATGGTATATACCGGCACTGGATTCAGATATGAAACTTGTTAATTAGCATTTTTACTTCAGGCCCCTTTCTAGAGGTCGATAAACGAGAAACAATATTTCTCTTTTATTTTGGCTATACTTAATTATCTTCTTCCCTTCGAATTAAAGAGGTAAATCTCCACAAGTAAACAAACTTTTATCAAAGAGGGGCTCCGACCAAGATGGAAATCTAATGCACTCTATGAACTGCAGGTGTCAAAAGGATGCAGCAGCAAGAAATACCCGTTCCCCAATACTGCTTCCAGTACTGATTTCAGAAAGTATCTTTCATACCTTCTCTGGTTTAAGCATGCTGAAGCTGTTTATTAGGCTCTTATATTCATCCCAGTGTTTTTCAGCCAATTTGCTTAGCGCATTCAATTGCATTTCAAGTGCTGAATTTGCCTCTGACAACTTTGTCCATGTTTCCTTTGATTTTTCAGGGTCCGACTTCTGCCATTTTTTGACAGCACCTACCATAGACGGTGTGGACGATCCTCCAGCCCCTGGTTCTCCAAGTAACTGCAAAAGCACCAGTACATTTTCATTTTACTTACAATAGAATGCTAATCAAAGAAAGGAAATGGGATAAAGAAAATTGGTGCAATAAACGAAAATCAAAAGTGTGCATACCAGAGTCATTAGTGGTGGCAAGGAAAACTTCGTTCTCTCATGGTCCCACTTTCCTTTTAGGATTTCAAGAACGACATCTTGCAGTGGAACTCCCCTTCTGAAACCTCAATAGATAACTAAAAGTTTAAATGTAACGTTTGTCATTCTAAAGATATAACATTCAACATGTCCAGGACATATAATAAATGTCTTTAGGGGCATATTTCAGTGGAAAGCAAGAATTCTGTAACTTGGTACGCATTCATGTTTAACAAAAATGAGACATCGTTCTTCCACGTTACATTTGATAGTAGAAAATGGAAGTTACAACATATTCCTACGACAAGCATAATGAGCAGCCAAGGTGTAGTAACATACAAATATCTATATATAAAACCACAGATGGAGAAAGAGAGAGACCTGAGCAGAAGAAATCACTTCCGGGGAAAAACGGACATAACGATGACTACCATAAACTGCAGAACTAACATCAAACCCGCTGCCAACTTTTCCTTGCGCAATACAGTGAGCAGTTTGAGCTATAATATGCACGGTGTCAAGATCCGTGTCCTTCACTTTGTTTTGATCACTAAACAAGGCAAGATTAACAACTCCCAGGTAATGAAGCAAACCAGCAACCACAGCAGTTGTCATAGCGGCAGAAGAACCCAATCCTGTTTTTGCAACTTCTGGCTTGCAATTTTCTCCATTTGATTCCTCCGAATTGAAGGTAATTGATGCAAAAGGAGGAAGAGTAGCTAGTGCTTCAGGCAACAAAGGGAGTCCATGGGCTTCAATCTATTACCATTACACCTCATTAACATCTTGAATCGGGAATTCATTGCACAATTTATTGAACAAGAACCTCTTAAGTTTTAACCAGCAAGTTGAATTGAACTCTAGTCTAAATATTTCAGGGTTAATTATTGGATTTTCCACATTTTCACGAAAATGTTTTCAACTGTTTCTTGATTATTGTTACAGTTATGGGCATATGTTCACTAATAATATAAACAGTTCATAGGCTTTTCTAAACTAAACTAACAAGTTAGCACGGAGTTTTTATAGTGGAAAAAACTAACACATCATTCAAACATTGCCTATATCAGAGGGAACTACATGATGTACAGAACAATAAAAAACTAAGATACCTGATTCCGATATGAATAGAAATCATTGCTACCTAAAATGGTGATATCAAGACCTGCATGGCTAATCCAGATGACCATCAGTTTCTTTAAGGTCTATAAATCTTCTTGTTCAAAGAAAAACTACAAAAAAGAAAATTCAAACATTACCTTGCAATAGTAGTTTCTGTAATGCTTCCTTCTTGTCCTTGTCAAGTGTTGCATGGGCAGCTGCTACAGCATACTGCACCGCTTGTTCAACAAAAGGGTTTCCGGACCCACTGAAATTTGAATTCAGTTAAGAGTAAATAACACGATAAGTTTAACCACGTCAAAGATTCATGTATTTTTCAATTTACTAGCACTTAGTTAGGAAGGCTTTCTTTATGACCCCAGTGACCTAAACTATTGTGAAATAGCGATTATACACATAGCAACCCTATATGAAGAAAATTTTGACTAAAATATAATTGGAAATTTTTTAGTTCTAAACCAAGGACAAAGAATGACCCGCTAAAATACTTGCCTTGAAGAGACATTCTGAAGCGTCATATTTTTCAATGATAGCTTATACATGCTTTCTCTTGTGAGCTGAGGAGATGTCAATTTCACATCCGTCCATGCCTGGAAATATTACACACACACAAAATCAACAATCCTTAACAAAACCGGTGAACCAGCAACTGTACCGATCCTTACAATTCGACAGATTCAACAGGCTATTTACTAATTTATACCCTGCATTTTAAACTTATTAAAAATATATACAATGTATTTTGGATGTTCTCAACATTGTACCATTGAATTTAAACTCCATGTTCAAATTATACCTCCTCTTGGTCAAATGCTGATCTTTACAAACAAGTCGATCATAATATGTAAAGAGTAAATTCGTCATTTAAGTAGGCAAATTTACAAATTGACAAAGATAAGGTACAAACTTGTATATAATCAGGGACCGTTCGGAACAATCATTGGAGACAGAATTTTGCCTATTCAATTCCTAAACTCCAAATCTAGATCTCACTCTCTCTCTTAAATTTTCATGAAATTCAATTATCAAAAGTCTATAACTTTCTTATTTCAAGTTGGAATGAGATAATTCTTGTGCCTAAATGTGCATAAGACGAGAGGAATGAAACAAGATTCATATTGGATAATTTTCCCAAACATATGTCAAGTTTTTACATTATTTCCTATATCATAGTTCATTTTCAATTCACATTTCAATCAAAAACCTACAAAATCCAACTCCAACCATTGTTCCAGACGAGCCCTTTACAAGCTTAAAATGCAAAGGAAAAAATAGGAAATACCTCCAAAATTCAAAAATTTTAATCATTATAAAAAAAAAAAAAAAAAAAATAAACAAAAAC
This sequence comes from Ficus hispida, assembly GCA_025413025.1. Lineage (NCBI taxonomy): Eukaryota > Viridiplantae > Streptophyta > Magnoliopsida > Rosales > Moraceae > Ficus > Ficus hispida. Next base: position 27,274,181 of record CM046372.1, read on the forward strand.
AAATTCTAAAAAAAAAAAAAAAAAAAAAAAAAGAGAAGAATTAAGATTAAACTGACCCAGCCCAACTATCAGGCTTGAGATGGTCGTAGAGAGGTTTAACAATGGCGTAGAAGCGAGCGTTGGTGCTGAGAACAAGCCCAGCATTGGGTCTCTCCAGAATAAGGTATCCCCCCGTCATCAAAACCTTCCCCGGAGCCGAAGCAACCCTGCAACCAAACATTCCATTTCTTCTTCTTCAATCAAAGAAAAAAAAAAAACCAATGATTGACAATTACAAACATGAACAAATCTCGATTCAGAAGGAAATGGGTATGGAGAAAAATGAAATCTTACACCGCCATGGCCGTCTTGTGGAGTTTGATTCGAAAGGGGGGAATTTAGGATGTCTTTCTTTGTTAGACTAGATTTGCAGAGTCAGGCTCTAGTGAAGAACCGAAGCTTAGCACGCTCTTTTTCTTTTTATTATTAATTAATTATTGTCGAGTTTTGACATTGGGTGTTTTTTATCCTCTTACCACCAGCTCCACCTTTTCGCCATTTTAGCACGATTTTTTTACGTGATATTTTACACATTTTCAATTTATTCTTTATTTTTGGGTTATTTTGGAGGGGGTAAAATTACGATAGAATCCCTTTTATATACTTATCGATAGAATTTTTTTAAGCTATTAAGATAAAATTACAAGGTTATATGTTGTTTATATATATAGTTATAATGCATTTATCTCACATTAGTATAAACTAAAAAATTTAAAAATAATATATAAAAAATTAAATTAAAAAGAAAACATTCATCTAACGACGCTCCCCAGTCGACGACCCCCCTTGCGACGAGTTAGTCCCTCGCTCCGATGCCAAGAACCCCCCCCCCCCCATCGTGAGCTAGAGCCCCCTCCCCCTGACACCGGCGAGCCCCCTTCCCTGCGCCGTGAGCCCAGAGCCGCCTCCCCACGACGCTGACTAGCCCCCTCCACCCCTCCCAATGTCAACAAGCCCAATCCCCCCCCGAAGCCAAATTTAGTTGGCGTTTAAGGGGGCGTTGGCGTCGGGGGAAGGGAGTCTCCTCGGCGTCGTTGTCCATGTGGGGGGGGGGGGGGGGTGTCGTTGGACCGTCATAAGATCAGTTTTTTTTTATTTCTATTTTTTTTATTTTTAGTATATAATATTATGAGTTAAGTATATTATGGTTATCATGCACAAATAATATTTCAATCGTTCGATTCTATCGGGATGATTTAAAAATAACTCTATCAATAATATATAAATAAGACTTTACCACAAATTTATTCTTTTGGGATAGTAACAAAAATTTTACGTAAATTTTGACTTTATAACACTTTGCTGTTTTAAATTTTAAAACTAATATATATTCTCCTAATTATTAAATTGAAATAAATTTTCCTTTAGTTACTTATTAGATGAAAATATGAGGTAACTTCTAAATTAAAAAGTTAAATAAATATGTTAAATGAAATATTTTATAATAAGCTTATATTTAACAAAAATTTAAAATGAAATTTTTATTTGAGTTTTGATTTTTAAAAACTAATTATAAAAGGGAACAAAAACATTATCGAAAGGCCAAAATCGGATATTTTACTTGAAAGGCCCATCTCCAGAGTTGAGTTATGCATAAGATCAATAGTGATCAAAGAGTCAGATGTAAAAATTCGAAAATTAATTAATTAGCTTGCGTTTATTTCAAATTAAAGTTTTCCAACTAAAAAATTAATAAGATTTATAACTATTTTTTTAAATCAATCAATTCGGATTAAAATTTTATTTAAATCCGTATATCAAACCAAACTGAGTATATATAACTTGGATGATTCTATTATTACTTCCATGTTTGTTTACATAGGGAAAAAGCAAATACATAATGTGATAATGACAGAAATTCCTCTGGGTTTGATCCAATGTATAAGAACTTTTTTTTTTTAATGCTGAAAATTCTCTCTTTTATATGTTTTTCTAATAAACAAAATCCATCTCTTCTTTTCCTTTCAAATTAAAATCCACGCCTGATATCAAATTTAATCAAATTAAGCATATGAAAAGATGTATTTGCTGTGTACGAGACAAACCGTTTTCAAGTCAATAGCTTTGTCTACTATTAAAAAAAAAAATTAAAAACCAAAATTTATTCCTCTTAAATGCTGCAAATATTAAAGATCAAAGTTAATGTTTTGAGAGCTCTCTATGAGAGAAGAAAACCGGCACTTCTTTATATGTGCTTGAAAAAACCACCACTTCTTTTAATAAGGGTAATTTGTCTTTTTGCATAATCACTTTTTGATTAAATTAATATGAAAATTTGATCTGAATATTGCAGCATAAAAAAAATATACAAGTGAAATTTTTTTTTAATAAAAAATAGTTTTGTAAGCGCACATATATTTATACGTATATTCTTGCACAAAAATAAGCTAAGGTTTAAGTGAATTTTATATAAAAATTTGTTTTGAAAACGCACATATATATGTATAAATTCTTGCATAAAAATAAGCTAATTAAGGTTTTTGTCAGTATCTCTTTATATAAACAATTAAACATATGAATCTACGTGAGTATACACATGTGTGTGTGTGTGTATATATATATATATATTAATTGGTTGTAGGTTATCCACATGGGGGCATATGCCTGGACACTCAACTCGTTGTAAAGAAATAGAGATGCCCAAAGGTTAGGTAACGACAATGGGTAATGTTTTACATAGCATTAATAAAACAAATTTCAATAAATAACTAGTTTTATTATTATTATTATTATTTTGTGTGTTATTGCTAATGAGATTATTCTGATGACAATAATATTACAATCAGCCACAGTACTGCATATTATAATTATTGAAAAAATTAGATAAATAGACAGATTCTTAAATATTTATTTAAATAAATGGTCAAAATTTTTGTTTTAAAAAAATGAGTGTTATATAATAAATTTATAGTCAATAGTGAAAAATATATATTTATATTAATCAATCACTGATTAATCATGATCAATCAATGATTGACGATTGACATTAAAAAAAACAGTCATTTTGTTAATTTTATAAAACTTGGGCTATTTATCGAAAAACTTTTGTTATAAAGTCATTTAATTAACCACATATTTTTCTTCTTCTTCCCAAAAGATGTATTTTCTTATACGTACCGATCTAAAAAAGCTAATTTGAAATACAAAATAACATGTTGCTTATATATCGATATGTTAATAATCATAAAAATGCATGGTTCTTTTATTGGCAAGTAGATATTTAGAAATCCAAGATTTGAGGAGGGTTTAGCATTTTGGGTTGCAATAACGTCAAAAGCTCCGACGTATGTGCTTTTCTGTCTGTCGAGACGAAGCAGCCAACGTCAGAAGAGTATTTTTGAAGTTGACAGGTTGGGTTTCCTCTATATCTATGTATATAAAAATACATATATATAAAAATAATGTTAGAGATACTAATTTTTAATGTCAAAACAAGAGTTGATGATTTATAGAAGGTATGATTTTGTGTTTTAAATGTATTTTGATAGTAAAATAATGCAGTACTCCAAAATATTGGGTAGATTTTTTTTTAGTAAAAGTAAAATGTAAGCTATAAAAAGATAAATAACCCCTTTAGGGAATATAAAGATGAGAAACAAATCGTATAAAAATGTATCAAGGCATGGTTTTAACATACAATATTAATACCCAATAACATGCAATTTGATAAAAAGCAAGAATGTATCTTATGTATGTTGGGATGAAACCGCTAATATTTTGCAGGGACATTTCATATTAGATGATGAACCTTTAAGTGTAGTCCTTTATATAAGGTCCACCTTCCGGCACCGACATTCTTCTCGACAGCTTAGACGTCGAACTCGCGAGATCAGTGACCGCCCGGCGCTGCAACCTGGACTTGTTGAGGTTAGTTTAATGAAAATATTATCAGGACCAATCTGATCAATTCACATGAGAAATTGAGATCACATAAATTCTAGACAAAGTACTTGATTATTATTATTATTATTATTATTATTTGTTTTTCGATAATTTCGTTTCAGAATCCAGATTTTGGAGTCAAATTAATCAAGAACAGCAATCTAGCTAATGACACAAATGGATGGTTTGGCCTTGGTACCGGTTGTACTTTGCGTGTTGAAACTTGTCCACCTCGTACGCTTCCTCCGCGGCGAGAAGTTGCTTTCAACCTGATCATGGTGAACCAGATCGTGTGGTCGTTTATTTGCGCGACTAATCGAACAGAAGATTGGACGGGTCCTGCTCAGATGATTAGTACTGAAAAACTCAAAACTCTTTTCGACGTATCAAGTTTCTGCTTGGGTTCGGGTTGGTTCTAACGCCAGACTTGGTTCACAAAATGTGCGTGTTAAACTTGAAGTTACGCATACGGATGAGAAGGAGTGGGTGAACGGGGGAGAAGTTGAAGCGACAAGTGAAAAATGGCATGAAATTGGTGGTTCGTTTCGATTCGAGAAGCAGCCACTCAAGGTTATGGTTTATGACGTGGTTTACGTGTTCGGTCCCGATCCAGGTGTGGACTTATTGGTTGCTGGACTAGATGTTGTTCCTGTTGATAGAAAGGCAAGATTTGCATATTTGAAGAAGCGATTTCCCGACAGGAAATTAATCATCAAATTTTGCTGACATAGGTTCGCAAGTGTGATGTCATCTTGAGATTTTCTAGAGTGAGTTACGAGTAATTTTCCCGTCACCTCGGTGAAAGTACAACAAAAGGAAAACAGTTTTCCCTTCGGATGTTGTCTTTACAGAGCAAACTTGACAATGAAGATTTTGTTGATTTCTTCCTGAAAAATTTCAACTTGGCTGTCTTCTCAGACGAGTTGAAATGGTATCACACGGAGCCGAGACAGGGGGAGTTCAACTACAAAGATGCCGATGAGATGTTGGATTTCTGCGGGAGGAACAACATACAAACTAGAGGTCATCATATCTTTTGGGAAGTGGACTGCGAAGATCCGAATTGGATTCCTTCATTGAACAAAAATGACTTGTCGAAAGCAGTCCACGATCGCCTTGAATCCCTCCTCATGCACTACAAGGGGAAATTCCGTCGTTACGATGTTGACAACAAGATTTAGCACGGCTCATTCTACCAAGATAGATTGGATAAGGGCACAAGAGCAGACACGTTTAAGCTTGCTAATAAACTGGACCCGTCTGCCGTCCTGTTTCCCAATGAAGGTCACGTCGACGATGGATGTGACGTGAGATCCTCTCCAGAAAAGTATGTTCAACAAATCATTGACTTGCAAAATCAAGGTGCACCTATTGGTGGGATTGGAATTCAATAGCACATCAAAAATCCCATTGGTCCGATTGTTTGTCCCGCTCTTGACACGTTGGGCAAACTTGAACTTCCAATCTGGTTGACGGAACTTGAGGTCTCTGCTGCCAATGAACATGTTAAGAGCAGATGATTTGGAAGTCATGATTCGCGAGGCATTCGCACATCCTGCAGTTGAAGGTATGGTGCTGTGGGGGTTCAGGGAGTCATACATGACCGACAATAAGAACAACATTTCCCATTTAGCGAACGCGGACAGAAAAGCCAATGAAGCCGGTAAGCATTTTCATAATCTTAAACAAGAGTTTCTGTCTACCGCCAAGGGTTATGTTGATGAAAACGGAGAATTCAAGTTTAGAGGCTTCCACAGAACGTATACTACTGAAATCATGCCTGGATCCAAGACGATTACAAAGAGACATTTGACGTCGAAAAGGGTGAGTCACCTCTGGAGGTGCCCGTAAGTTTTATAGGTTTGTCAGCTGATTTGTTGTGTTTGTCCTTGTCATTTGCTACGGATCAAAGCTGCAGAGACATTAAACATGCTCTAAAAATATATTTAAAATTGCCAACTTTATCGTTTTGGATGTGTGTTTTCAACAAGTTAAGTTGGCTCCTATATTACTCCAGATTCTACTCAAGAACGCACAAACGATGAATGATCTTTCCAAGGATATGTTTGTCTTGGCATGGAGTTTGGCCACTTGGTTCTTGCAAGTTAAAGCATTGTATTTTCTTGTATTCTCGTGTGGTTTATTCACACACCTCAAAAATAAAACAAGAAACAAAAAACAAAAAACAAAAAACAAAAAACAAAATTGGGAGCTGATGCTTGATGCATAGCATGCATCCAGAATTATTTGTCAAGTAAAAATGTCCCAAAATAGAACAAACTCAACACGACTTCCATATGATTCTGTGGTGTATATGTTCTTCCTTTCTGTTTATGATCAAGCAGATCCAAAACTGAATTGCTAAGATCTATAAAAATGGGGTATTTTTTAGGTAAAAACAACTTACCTACTTTCTATATTTGCGTGTTGTGTAGCGACGTACACGAAACTTAATCCTCTCTCATCTTCTGCCTCTTCGTCTCCAAATACCGGTAGCTTCGTTGGAAGTTGAGAACCGCCCACACCAGGTGCCACAAACCTAACTCTGGCCACAAAGCAGCGGGAGAGTACAGTGGACAAGTGGTACTCTGCCAAAGAAGGAAATTGCTGAGACGGGTTTCACCAGAACTTCGGATCAGGATGTCTGGGTCTGGTGCAACTGCCATGTACATGTGCTCCTCTACATCTGCCAACTCTATAGAAGGAGCCTTCCTTTGCATCTCGCACCCTTCAACTTCTTCAATCAAACCATTGGGAGTTTTACTTGCAACATCAGCCGAGCTATTTTCATAGAAGCCTTCAAGAAGATGCCTAGCTTCAGATCCATGTAACCTGTCTTCGCATGATTCTTGAATATCGTGAATAGCCAAATCATTAATCTTCTCATGCTCTCTAAATCCTTCACTTGCGCCACGTCTAACCAGACTTCCAGGAAACATTTGGATTTCTTTTATTTTACTCTTGCAGGATTCTTGGACAGCATGCACGATTTCATCATACGAAGTATAAGCGACACAAACTAGAAGAACAGCTTTCTTGTTATTGGCGGTAGCTTTCATTGCCTTCTCAGCAGCCAACCTTACCGGCTCGCTCAAAAGTTTCAAGTTACCAATAAAATGTACTTTAATCCCATATTGGTTTATGATATTTCCTTGTTTAAGCAACCCCTCAATCTTCTCTAGCATCAAATCCATCAAGTATTTAACCTCATCAGGCGACCTCCTGAAATTGTCAATGCTAAAGGCGTATACTGTTACATACTTCACCCCCAACTCGTAGCAGTACCTAAGTAAGGACATGAGAGATGAATACCCCGCTCTATGCCCGGTTACTGTGGCTGAGTTTTTCTTTTTCGCATACCTTCGGTTGCCATCCATGATGAAGGCAATGTGATTGGGAATTGGACCAACTGATATAACCTTAAACAAGCATTTCCGTAGAAAAGTAACAAATCCTCCGAACAGTTCGCTCGTCCTGCCACCACCAATTTTCTCCATCGTGTGATCTGCACCCAGAAACAAAATCATCAGGCCCAAATAACCATAGACGGCAACACCGAAAATAAAAAATAAAACTAAAGAAAAAAAAAGAACCAGTATTTATGGGGTTTGTCTTTTTCAGGATTGAAATTATGGACGGTCTGGAATAGAGATAGTTAAATAAACTAAAGAAAACGGTTTAAGGAAAGTTCATTTTCATATGAATGGACAATGACTAAGTTAAGTTAACAACCAAACAGATTGGGCTGAGGGAAAAAAAAAAAGGGCAAAAAGCTGCTACTTAGAAACAGATCATATCCAAAACTCTATGAACAAAGCAAAATTAAATGGTCAAGCTTTTTTTTTCTTTCTTTTTCTTTCTTTTGACAATCAATAGAGGTCACAAGAAAGAGGGTGGCGTATCCAAATAATCCCGAGAGTTAGTGCATCTCTGGATAACATATGGACCCCTCACAAAGTGGAGTGCCCGTATGATTTATCTCTGGTGAAACTAACTCAAAATGACCAGGTCGTTGGTAAGTGGTTCAAGCATTTAATAAAACACCAGGTGGGTTGAGCAATCACATGGATTTTACATACCCAAATTTCTCAGCTATGAGCTCAATATTCGTAAAATTCTACATTTGACTACTTTGCATTAAATTCATTTGCTGAAAAAAGGATTACCAGGAGCAAAATTGAACAGGTACTTTCATCTTATTCCGAGAAAACGACAAGAAAATTTTCACAATCATGTAAAGAAACTTAAAGGGCTTACATTTAGACGCTTTAGCCAGAAAAATCAACGACAGAATTTGATTTTGGCAGAGATATCATGCAAAACTCATAGCAAAATATAAATACAAGTCAAATATTGGTCATCTCAAAGCACAAAACAAAGAGAAAAAAGAGGAAACAATTCAATCTCACAGATTTCCAGGCAGATCTAGAGGTGAAATAGAAACTAAAACACAACCTCTCTTCGCGGAATATTTACCACCATGACAACCACAAAAATTAAAATTAACAAAATAACTATCTTTCATCTGAATACTGGAAGAACAGATTAAAAAACCGGTCTTTATAAAAAAAAATTTAAAAGATAATTTAATAATATTAAAAAAAGGATTGAGTTATTATTATTATTATTTTTTTTTTTTTTTGGGGTAATTGACTCCAAATCAAAGCACAGAAAGAAAACAAGCTTCACCTTCTTGAGGAGATCTGCAAGTGCTTCAACACCCTCGGGAGGAGGTCAGGCGGCACCGTCACACGCAGGTTCGACAACGGCGAGGAACGGCGACTCTGGTTGTCGGTGTCGGTGTCTGAACTGAGGGTGCGGGTGGGTCCGGTCGGGTCGCGAAGGTGGCCTGGGAGTGAGCTGGGTCGTCGGAGGGGGGGAAGGGGCGAGTTTGGTTTGATTTGGGCGAGGGGGTCGCCAAAATGGCTGGGGTAGGCGAGCGCTACGTCGCCGGATTGAATTTTGGACGCAGAAGGAGAAAGAGAAGAGGAGGCCATCTAAAAGTCAGAAGTGGGAGATTTTTAATTTTATTTATTTTTATAGAAAATTAGGTTGGATAATCTTTTTTTAATTATCTAATTTAATATATGATTTAATTTTTTTATTTTAAAAAATAATCATTTATTATTTTTTAAATTTAATCAATAATTAATTATTAGTTAATAAATAATTGATTATAAAAAATTAATGATTGATTAATGGGATTAATGATCGATCATTAATTATGAAATTTAGTGCTTTTACATTATAATTTATTAACTAATACGATCAATCGATAATTAATCATTTAAAAAAATTTATTAACCGTTTTAGGAAAAAAAAAAAAGAAGGACATTTTACTTAATTTTTTAAAAAATTCGATCATTTATTAAAAATCTTCTTTAAAAACTTCTTAAAAAAATATTATTTAGATATAAATCTCTAATTTTAATTCCCTTGTCCAATTTTTATTAAATTTGTATTGATTATCGATTATTTGTTCTGTCAATCTGTTATTTTTTAGGGAATCAATTTTTTTTAATAATTCAATTTTTTTATTTTGAATTAGAATTTATTTAATTAGTAAACAAAATTGGATTAATCGGTAATTTGAATGATTTTATAAATATTATGAAATATTTTGAACGATTTTATCTATATTTTATATATACATCACAAAAAATTAATACTAGATCAATATGATATAAATTTGAATTAAATTAAAATAAAGTTTGTGTAATGTTGATTAAAGGGGAGAATTAATGTCTTATTGATCAATAGATTTAAAAAAAAGTTATTTAGATAATTTTCTTTATTTTTTTATATGTGTTTGTTTTCTAATTCTAATGATATAAAAAGGCCAAAACTCATATATATATATATATATATATATATTATGAAAAGAAAAAAAAAAAGAATCTACACATTAATTCTTGTTGTTTTTTTTTTGCGATTTGTGTTGAACTATATGAATCAAAAGATGCATAAGCACATACTTTTTCGTGGCACCGGTAGTTAGTACTTTATGGTTTGGGTCTTTAACAGGTTTATTGATAAAGATTTTGATTGATGAAAAAGAAGAATCTACTTCAATCAATATGCCCTTAGGCACGGCCATACATAACATAGAAATCACACTTGAAAAATGTGGAAAATTAATTAGAGCAACAGATGCTGTAGCGAAACTAATTGCAAAAGAAGGAAATCGGCCACATATAAATAAATATACTAATTCAACTAATAATATTTAAGTTGAAATTGAATATTTCTAGTATTTAGGTGCAAAAATAATTATTTGTAACCAACCTTAAACAAAAACCAATAAATTATATTATACACAATGATGTTGGAACAAAAACAAGTTTTCTTAAAAAAAAAAAAAAAAAAAAACACAAATGCATCTGCTCTTCTATATAATGGTAGACTTAATAGTATAGAGTTTAAATAGAGTATAAATGTTAACACATTGAAATATCAACAGAAGTGCAATCCCTAATTCTTGACTTTTGATTTAAGGAAGTGGGTGGTGAAATGCGCTTCAACTCCATGTCTACTAATTTCTATTTGAAACGTCGGTTTAAAATAAAAATTTTAAATTAAAATTAGTTGATTTAAAAAAAAAAACTAGTTATATTTTTTGTTTTTTTTTAAGACAAAAACTATGAAAAATTTAAGTTTAAACCTGAGAGTCAAACAAAAACTAAGGGTGCGTTTAGAACAAAGGTCCAAACTAAAGTTTTCGGCTGGATTTTTTGTCTTTTTTTAAAAATCAACAAAAATCAAAACTAGTTTTTAAAAAATTAACAAATTTCAATCAAATTCTATTTTAAACATCTTTTCCAAACGTAGACTAAAACTTTATTAATCCACGAATTATTATAAGCTTCAAACTTGACACTTAAATAGTTGATGCATAGTTTTTAAGAAACATACTTTAGATGTAGTTGAGTAAATGATTTCTGTTGGGCAATTAGGGAAAAGAATATAAATTAAGGTTATATTATTAATTACCACCTCACCTAACTATGTCAATTTATTTCAAAAGATTAATCTAGTCGTCCAATAGGGTAAATTACAACATATTTATAATTTAGGTTGTGCATTACCAAAATTTATGCAGTAAGGTTACATTCAAATCAGTGGGGGCTCCTTGCCCTGCTCATATTTTTAAAAATTAATTTTTAGTCTTAAAAGTCTTGTAAATTTTTTATTGTTTCATCAATTCTATAAGAAAAATTGCAAATATATCCCTACTCAAAATTTGAGAATTTTTTTTATTGCATCCACATTTTATTATTAAATATATAAACATGTCATTTTTTAATTAAAAAACTATCTTACTATTGTCTGTAGCACCTCAGTAAAATTATTTTCTAACTTTTACCGCTGTAAATTACATCATTTGATAAATTCAAAGACACCGATGTAAAAACAATTTTCAAAATAACTCAAACATTTTTTTTATTAAATAACTTTCTAAAAATTTTTATTAATAAAATGATTTCAGTCTAAAATAACCGGATTAAACTGTCATTCTTAATAGGAAAAAAAAAAAAAAAATCATTTTTACAGATTTCAATTTTTGAGGTTGTCATTTTCGACAAATATTACAAAAGGGTAGTAAACCTTAACGGGAGGACTTTCCCGTGCCTTCTCTCTCTACTCTCTCTCTCTCTTAAATTTCCTCCGCCGGGAAATCGGAGCCGATCGCCATCTGTTGCTAACGCCGTCGGTTCTCCATATCGTCTTCACTCGTGAGAAGCCCTCTGACAATTCGTCTTTCCTGACACTCTCTATCAGGTTGCATTTCTCTCTCTCTCTCTCTCTCTCTCTATATATATATATATATATATTCTCTTCTTCTATTGTCGGAAGCAAAACCCAAGCTTTCTTTGCTTGGCTTCCCCTCCGAGCTTTCCACTGAGTAGAAGGTCAATTTCTGTAGTGAAACTTTTCGGAACCACGAAACATTTTTCAAGATCTAAAACTTTTGAGGCCGGGTTCGTTTTCCATCTTACAATGACCTCTATCCGAAATCTCCCCTGTTCAATTGCTTTTTCCTTAGAATCTCTTTTCTCATTTTGATTTTTGGCTTCAAAGGGCTCTTTGGCAATGGTCATGGAAATGGAGTTTTTATTTTTTAATTAAATTTTGTTTTTCAGAAGAGGAACTGAGGCGATGCAGAAATTGGGTGATTTTAAGTTACCCCAGTTCTTCAATTACCCACCTTACTTCACGTAATCTCCTGCTCTCTTTGCACCTCTTTTGACTTTTCTTTTTGTTGTTAATTTTTTTGGGGCTTGGTTTTTTGAGATACACACACACACATCTTTTTGGTTTTTTGAGGAATTTTGAGTATATATATAATATTTAAAAATAAGGGAAAAAGGGAAAATTCCTGTTCATACTTATAAGAAAGACAACCTCTTATGTGTAATTATTAGATTTCTTTGTGTCCTCGTAATGCTATGGTTGGTTTAGATGTGTTTGTTCTTGTTCAAAGAGTTTAGGGATATTTCTTTAATCCTTTTAATCCTTTTTTTTTTTTTTTAGCTGGAGGGATTAGAGATTGTTTGTATTCAGTTACACAATATGCTAGTTCATCAATAGATTAAGAGAAATGATAAGTGCGTGATCTGGGTCGTTTGCACTCGCGGGCACAACTGTGGGACTCACAAAAACCAACGGCTTAGATTGTGTACTCGCAGCACATGCAAGTGCACGTAGCATTCCTCGTAGAACTTATAGTCGGAGAAGATATGAATATACACATTTTTTTGCTTGTGCTTTCATATGCATCATGATTCTTGGCAATTGTTTCATTCTTGTGTTCTTGGGTTTAATCATAATTTGGTTTGTTTTGACACATTTGGTAAAGAGATTGACATTTGTTCTCCAGTTTACAGCCCGTAAGGGATATACGCGAGAAGCAGGTACAGCTTTGGAGGGAACTTATTCTGGAATACTGTAGATCCCAAAAGATATTTGTAATTGGATTGGAAGAAGAATTTCCTCTATTTTCAAACCTTGCTATTGAAAGTAAGTTTTATATTCTTGTTTGGTTCTAGTTATAGTATTGAATTTTGAAATTGGATGCTTAAATGATTTTACTTGCCTGTGTTTAGCCAGGATCTTTTATAGTGGAAGTGGTACAACGCAAACCTTATTTATTGAGTTTTAGTTGGTTAAACGGTTCGGATGCAACAATAATCTTTTTGAGGGGTTTGTTAGTTGTTACGGATGCTTCTATGTATCTATCTTGCTATAAAAAATTAGAGTACTCTGCTTCTGTTCTGAACCATATGATTAGTAATGAAATTAGAAATTGTGATACACGGGGAGGCTTCATCTTTAGATGGGAAATACATTTTCTGTAAACTATTATTCAGGCTTTATTTCCATGGATTTATCCCTGATTAATCGAACAATTGAGGTTCACTTGTTTGTGAAATTGATTCTTCTGGCATGTTATAAAACGGGCCTTTCAATTCTGATGCTAGTGCTAAGGTTGCAAAGATATTCTTCTTAGGTTGTATATCTCAATAGAAAACACCTAACAAGATAAGACGAGAAGCATCTACTAGACCTCCCACATAACCACGTGCAAATGTGCATTAATTGGATTAAGCTTTTCCTTTTGCTTAGCCTATTGGTTATCTAGAGTGGACGTAGCATCAACTAGACCTGCCGCATAACCAATTGGCAAGGTGTATTAAATGGATTAAGCTTTTCCTCTTGCTTAGCATATTGGTTATCTGAAGTGAACGTATTGTATGTTCTCGCATTTCAACCTTGAAATTATGAAATTCTACTGCATTACCCATGTTGTTACGATGGCACGTAAAAGCTATATTTTTCCCACTCTTGATTTCCTGTCTCCTCAACAAAAAATGTTCCAAGTAAAAGAGGATCCATTCAAACAATAAAAATAGTGTCCTTTTTAATGTGTTAGCCTTACTTTAGTCTCTCACGTCTGATTTGGATAGTTCAGGATCTCTCAGTCATGAAGCTAGGGAAGCTTTCCTCTCAGCCCTAGTTTCAGAAGGTTTGTTGTGTTTTACTCTACCTTTTAATTCCGTCTCTTATCCGTTTCTTTTTCTTCCTTTCTTTCTTTATCCTTTCAGTTTCTTTCTTTTTTGCTATAACAGGCCGAGCAGAATGGTTAGATAAAGGGCACAGGAAATGTCTTATTCTCTGGCACCGGATTCAAGAGTGGGCTGGCATTATTCTGAACTTTGTAAGTGAAACCTTCTAACGCGGATTTTATGATGAAACTGGATGCTATAACTTAATTAATTTTTGAAATATGTTTATTGACTTGCAATTTAGGTGAAAGATAATGGGTTGGAGGACTCGGTTATGACTGTTGAGGAAATACGTTCAGGGATTGAATCTAGAGGAACAGGTATTATTCAGTTGCATTATTACCAAGCTTAAGTATCTATTAGAATTGATTGAAGATACTCCTATTGTATCACCCATTCGCCACTAGGAGCAATACTGCTACTACTCTCCGCCTGCCTTGCATGTGTTAGGCATATCATCATGCGTGTCTTGGAGAACTGATGATAGAATTGAACTGCATTCGATTATGTGGGTGTTTAAAATTACAAACGCGTCTTCTCTTCTCGGCAAGAAAGAAGGGCATCTTTCTTCATGGATACTTAGAGAATTGATGATTCAAGTGCTAGTTGTAGAAATTTGGAGGACTGTAAGTCGACCAGAGGCTCCATTCCCAGTGTGCCTAAAAGTTTCTCTATTTCAAAGATGAAATTACTGATGACTTCTAAGATCACTAAACGATGCATTAGGGCTAACTTCTCTTCTATCTAGTGCTTAAGAACCAAGGATTTCTGAAGCACGCCTCAGGGGTCATGTCTCGCGCTTAGCTTTCGAGTTAAAAGAATCATGGGGAGATAGACTTGACTTTGCTTTTAATCTTGAGTAGGGATTACCTGAAGAACATATCCAGCTTGGCAACGCGGTTTGGTTGTTTTGGTTCTTTACTTGCAGTGTCCGTTCAGTTACGGGTTAACTGTTTGAAACTGGATCGGCTAATTAATAATTCATGAAAATGTTGTTCATTGTCTTTGATTTACTTGTTTTTTAGTAACTTTAAGAACTAAGCATGATGAAACTCCACTCGATTAAGAGCTTACACGGCATGGCTTCCTTCTTACCGCAGATCTTCATGGCGTCGACCGCACAATTCTAATGCGAGCTTTGAAACTACTTGAGCAGAAAGGGAAGCTTGCACTCTTCAAGGGGTCTTCTGCTGATGATGAGGGTGTAAAATTCTCCATATAACCCTTCCCAGGTGACCAACTGGTTTTGGTAGCATCAAATTGTTTCGTTACCCGAAAGATTATGTGTCATGTCTAAAGGATTGTGAGATAATTTGTTCGCCAAGGTTGTTTTCTAACGTTTTAAAAGCCAATTTGATGTTAATATACAGTTTTCAAATTACTCATAAATAGCTGTGACAAAGTTCTATATTGTAGAAAGTGCTGTTTATTTTTAGAAGCATACTTCTAGCATTTTTATAAGGTGGGCTAAACTGTTGTGGCCTATGAGCATGTAGAACGACCAGAACAGACACGATGTTAAAAGTAGTTACTTTGCTTTTGTAAAGAAGTGCTAGGCATAGCGTCGCGATAAATTCACTCGATTTTATCATAAGGTATAGAGTTTGAATCCCCAGTTTTATATTGTCAAAAAAAAAAAAAAAAGGTTCTTTGCTGTGTCTTAGTTGCTAGATTGGGAAGGGAAAAAAAAAAATCATGAAGGTGATTTACTCAACAGAGTTTACTAGGCACCAGAAATATTGAAATTATATGGTGTTTGAATCAAAACAGTTCATGTCTTCCTCATTCGTCCCCTTGATTTGACTATGGTGTACCTTTTTTCTGGTGTTTGTTTTATGTTTCTCTAATGACATCATAATTAAGATGTCATCAATTAAAAACTCATATCATATCAGCTTAAAAAACCTTATCACCCTATTGACATGTTATGATATTATTAAAAGGACATGAATGTGATAAGAAAAAAGAGGATATAATATATGAGCCAAATTCTGGTAGTATTAACTTTATCAACTTATCAGTTGTAACTTTGTTTTTTTTTTTTTTCCCCTAAATTAAAAAGTCAAATTTTTAACTGTTTTAATTACACGTACATCATGAGACTGGCTGGTGAAGGAAAGTTTTTAGTGATTTTACTCATGTGTAGGTCCCCCAATGAGCATATATGATTAAAGCTTTTAAGTATCAATTTGCAACTTCCGATTTGTTTAGTAGTTGGTTAATTGCTTCACGAAAATAGCGCTTGTTAAGTTGTACATTGATCAAAGCATGATATATATATATATATATATATATTTATTTAAAAAATATCTGGTGGTGATTCTGTAATTTTTCGTTTTTAAAATTCACGTAGACAGGAATATTTCATTAAGTTAGCTGGGGGGATTCGAAGATAAAAGCATGAAATGAATGAACATTGAGTTGGATGGAAAGAAAAAAGGACAGACAGGTGCTATAATTATTATCTTGAGTATTAAAGCTACTATTATTAAAAATCCAAACCAAACAGAGAGACGGTCATCAATACTCGAAACAATAGGAAAAGTTGCACAATGAATGAGGGAAGAAGCAGAGTCGATGCATTGTGGAATGGCTTATTTACATAGTTATCTAAATTAGAAGTGTTGATATGAAAAATATTTATTTTTTCTTTTATTTACATGAATGTTCAAATTGATATTTATAAAGATCACATTATTCTTTAATTAAGAATTAAAAATGAACAAATAAAAATTATAGAAAAAGAAAAAAAATCTCCTAAAAAAAAAAAAAAGAAGTCTACTAAGCATATCTTTGTACAGGGGGAAAAAAGAGAGACCATTTTACTTAATTTAATACAAAGAAAAAAATAACCATGTCAGTTATAAGTTGTATGGTAGAATAAGTAGAAAAACAATCTTTATAATAAATAATTGATTATTAAGATAAAGTTCACAACCAATATAGAAAAAGATTGAAATTATAAAGAAATAGATTTAAAATCTAAAAAAGACATCATAATGCTAGACTATTATCATAAAGAAGAAAAAAAATACTACATTTAAAAAAAAATCATAATGATATAGTAATCGTCATAAAAAAATAAGTAATTTCAAACCACATTTAAACCTTATAAACTAACTATTAAACAAGACCAACAAAAATATAAAAAATTATCATAATAATGTTATAATTATCATTAAGAACTTAAATCATATAAAAAATAAGTCTTAAAAACAAAACTTGTTCTTAAGATATATGTTTATAAAAAACCTAAAACATACTAACAAGCAATCATTATAGTTAATAATTAGTCATTAAGATAAAAATATAATAATGATTAAAAAAATGACACAATCATTTGATTCCCTAGTAGATATTTATTGAATGTTATGTATAAAACAATCATTCCTTAAGATAAAGTTACAAATAATATATAATAAACATAAAGAAATAGAAAAAAAAAAAAAAAAACTAGGTAAAGGTTGTGAACGTAAACTACATTATTAAAAATTAAGCATCAAAATAAACTACACCATGCCCTCAATTCATTATGATAAAGAAATATGATTTCTTATAGAAAAGAAAAATGTGAACTGCTCTATAAACAATATTAATCTAATATGTTGAAACAAAAAAAAAAAAACCATTTTATTCGAAATCAAATGATGAAGCTCATTTTTTACATTTTAGCATATATAAAACAAACAAATATTCATCCACTACAAAAGTGAGAAGAAGAACAAAATAATCACATTCAATTAAAAAAAAAAAGATTGTTCTTGACATACCCAGAATGCAAAACACAAGTTCGTGAAAGATGAAGAAGAAATGAATATGACAATATATATATATATATATATATATATAAATGAGGTTATTTAAGTATCAATTCAAAAAAAAAAAAAAAGAAGGGAAAAATTAAATTGGGTTTATTAAAGGTAACATCACCAAAATATTCATCATTAGAGTCAGAAAACAAAAAAGGAAAATAAAAGATGTATATAAAAATAAAATGATGTTTATTATAGCATAAAGTAAAATAAGTACTACATATATTTATTTATTAGAAAATAAACATATACGTAATATTGTTAAAAAAATAGACATATTTTAAAATGTGATACTAAAAATATATTTTTTATGTAATTATTTCTTGTACGCGCAGCCTAATACAGCCACATAATAATCACATGTATTTCTATTTCTTTCGTTTATACATGAATAATATAACCAATTCAACAGACCCACAATCTTTGGTTCAGTGCTCTTAAAATAATTTAGGCATATCTTTCCAAAAGCTTTTCCAAACATATTTTTTGTTTTTTCCTCCAATTTTACTTTACTTTTCCAAATATTCAAAAAAAACTCAAACTTTAAAAGTTTATTACTTTATCATTTTAAGACGAAATGAGATAATTTTTTTTTAAAAGTGCACAGAATTTTGAGAGGAACGAAACAAGATCCATATTGTTAATTTTTTTTAACGCATTTTAAGTTTTTACACTTTTTCACTCCAAACAATTTATTTTCACCAAACGCATATTTTCAAAACTCAAACCATCTTTAACCTTCAAAACACCGTCTCTAAATGTGTCTCCAAAAGGAACCTTAGTTAACTTAATATATCAAATTAATTAATAACTTTTTTTTTAAAAAAGGTATCATATAGGAAGGGTAAATTAATTTGGTATTTAAAAAAATAAATTGTTTCGTGAGGTATTTTGTAATTAATTTAACCAATATATAGGGTGTTTTGAATATTTGGATAATAATAAGGATAAAAATGGTATTTAATCTAAATATAAGAGGTTGTTTTGATTATTTTTCCTACAGGTTTATATCAAATAGTATAGACAAAAACATACCTCGTTTTCACTATTTGAGAGGGGGAAAAAAAAAACCTCGTTTTACATGTACGGGAACAGCTGTAAAAAGTACAATATTTAGTTAATATGTCAAATGAAACAAATCTCCACGTAAAAGAAAAACACATATACAATTAAACAGAGTCAAACATAACGAAATTTATTCCACTCAAACAACAATAAAACTACACAGTTGTTAAATCCATAACTAATATTGGTCACACCTTACTTTTCTATTTAACCAACCTTGAGACAAGTAAAGTACACCAGAAACCCTAGCTTATCACTCAAGTAATCATTTTCTCAAGCTCTTGCTGAAACCTCTCCATGGCCACCAAGGGTAACGACATTGGCACCACAACCCCCTCCTCGCCTTCGCTCTTGCACCGCATGTAGAAGCTAATGACCGGAAAGGACGTAGCGAGGCCGGCATACGCCGGCGAGCCCCACTCGAAATCGACTTCCTCGTACCCGACATGTCGGTTGTCGGAAACAATAAAGATCCCCACCGTTTTATGCAAAGGCCTTCCCCTAATCACCATCAAGTCCGCAACCGATCTGAAGTACTCCTCGCTCACCTCCGCTATCGCCTTTTTCATCAACTCGACCGCAAACCCTAACGAGTTTCGGGACAGGTCTCCCGCCTTTGCAACTGCAGCCGGGTAGGCGAATGCGTTACCATAGTATCCCGAAGGCAGACCCAAGGCCCCGAAGCTCTTGCCGCGCGCATTGACCAAGGAACACATGAGGACATCTTGTTCGGGATCGAATTCGAGTGCCGAAGTTCGGCATTTCCACAGACAAGCTGTGAGCAGCGTGAACTGCGAACAGCGCGGGAAGTTTGGCGGAAGGTGTCGCCGGATTGCCTTCATCTCGTTGGGGCCGAAAAAGAAAGATCTTTGAATGAAATTGGCCGTGTTGGGGCCATTGGAAGATGGAGTGGTACTAGTTGTTAGGTCTTGGAATTCTTGGTGGGAACAGGTTATTCTTGGCGGGGTTCGAGCATTGAGTAACTCTCGTTGCCAAACAGGGGGGATAGATGGAAATTTTGCACCCTTTGCCATCTCAGACATGGTTTTCAAGAATTGGACTAGTCCAAATGCGTCACAGATTGTGTGGTTGAGGCGCAAAGCTAAAATGAAACCTCCACAAATTAGCCTTGTCACCTAAAATTATAAGACATGTAAAAGTCAACTATATATTGAACAATTTTCATGGTGTGAGTAAGATGAGGAAAATTAATTTATATTTATCAAGATATGTATAAAAAGAAGTAGATACGCCTAGTAAAGGGGTTTAGTAGCAAGTCTGAGTCTTCAATCAATTCATTATCTGTTTTAGACTGTAGAAAAATAGTGACATTATGTGAGGTCTCAAGTCCGGCGATATATAATGCAAATATTATGTTATACATAAAGATATATGTAAATTAATTACTACTTATAACTTACATATATCTAAACAAAAACTTACTGGGTTATTACATAAATGTCTAAATTGAAAATTATGATTTAAAAAATATTCATTTTTTTCTTTTATTTACATGAATGTCTAAATTGATACTTATAAAGATCATATTACCCTTTTATCAAGAATTGAAAATAAATAAATAAAGGCTTGATTAAAAAGGAAATAAAAAATCTCTAAAACATTTCAAATTAAGCAAATATTTTATAAAAGGAAAAAAAAAAGATAATTTTATTTGATTTATTATATAGAAAAAAGAACCTTAACAGATATTAGTTGTATGACATATGAAACATTCATTATAATAAATAGTTGGTCATTAAGATAAATTTAGAACAAATATATTAAAAAATAATATTGTAAAATATTAAACACTTTAAAACCTAAAAGAGACATCATAATGATATACTAATTATCATAAAGAAATAACATCATAATTATATAGTAATATCATTAAAAAAATATAGCACATTTAAAAAAGTATCATTATGATCTAGTATAATTACCATAAAGAAATAAATAATTTCATATCACATTTAAACTTTAGAAATTATCTATTAAACAATACCGATAATAATAATATAAAAAATAAATTATTATAATAATGTAACAATTATCATAAAAAACCTAAATCATACTAAGAAAAATTAGGTTTCCAAGAAACCTAAACCACACTTAAGAAATAAGTTTATAAAAAGCCTAAATCATACTAACAAGCAATCACTATAATAAATAACTAGTAATTAAGATAAAGCTACAATAACAATGAACAAATAATAAGGAAAAAAAATGAATCTAATGAGGGAAAATAGTGCTAAATATGGTAAAAGGAAAAAAATGGGTAGTACAAGTGGTTGTTTATTTGAAAATAGATATTCTCATAATATTATTAAAAAATAGACATATTTAAAAATGAGGTTCTAAAAATAGACTTTTTATATAAGTATTTCATTTTAATTCTAATTTTGAATATCAACTCAGATGACAATATGAGTTATCATCTTTTCATTGGTGGCAATCCTATAAACACCTACCAATAAATAAATGACAAATCACATACCGATAAGCGTTCAACACAGTATTCCAAATCTATAATATTCATTTTATTTCAAATCCAACTACATTTTTAACTTTTTTGAAATCCACACCAATTCATTTTGCATTCTCATTTCAAAATGAATTTTCTTCATTTCTATATGGTATACCAAACGAAGCCATGCTAATATTAAGGGTCCATTTAGTTCTTAGGTCCGGACTTAAATTTTTCATATCAGTTTTTGTTATTTTTTGAAAAATTAACAAAAATTATAATTAATTTTTAAAAAGTCAACCAATTTTAATGTAAACATTTCATTTCAAAATGGTGTCCAAATGCAAGCTAATAATGTCATATTAAATATAAAAATGTAAAATTAATATACTTTATATTTTTTTAAAAAAGAATATTATAATTGTTTATTTTAGCTATAAATTTTAAACCTTAAAACTTGTAAGCTGAAAAGTAACGAAACAATTCACCTGAATCAACAACAAAGGACAACCAAGCACACCATCAGATCCAGGAACGTTGTACAGAAACTCGTCTAGATTCGGAAATGGCGGCCGAATACTACTGCCAAATTGCTCGAACCGGATGTCAGCAGTGGCTGCAATGAACAAAACCCCTAATTCGCCGGTGCAATCCACCACAAGTTTCCTGTTGGGACCTTCCTTGAGCCTTCCAGCGAGTGGATAGTAGTACACTAGAGCTTTACCAAGTGCTTCTCTCACAACACTTATGGGGTCACTCCCTTTTACTGAAGGGTTACTCTTGTAGAAGAAAATTAAAGGCACTTGAAATCGCAGCCCTTCCTGATCATCTATGTCCGACAGCGGTTTTAGCTCGCGTGGTGTCGGTGATGTGGGTGCGATCAGCTCGGGCACGCCATGTTTGACATGGAAGAGCAAGGAGGGTGATGATGCTGGTGACATTTTTGTTTGAGAAAGATGAGATTTTGTGGTGACAGTATTTTTTTTTTTTTTTGGAAGTATACCTTGTCTTTGGTATGTAAGTTTTTATGTTTTTCAGTGTTTGATGTGCTTATGAGAGTTTATCAGGTTATTTATGTGGTATTCATGTGAACCTCCAACAAAATTGTAGGGGACCTAGGTGTCGCTTTCCACCTCGAATAATGTATCAAGGATAGCCATAATATCTGACTACCTTAAAAATTGAAATTAGTAAGACAGCTTTCTTTCATTTTAATATGAGTTCGACCGTCTAAAAAATCGATTTTTTATGATCATTCTTGATCTTTTCAAAGTTATTTTGTTAATAATTTTTTTGGAAGATTATTTAGCCAAAATATATATATATAATAAAAAAAATTATTAGGTTGAACTTTAAATTTTTCACTTCATCCAATTTTTGTTCATGAACTTTTTTTTATAACTGAAATAGCCCTAAACTATTAAAATGTTACTATAGTATTCCTTTATATTAATTTTTTGATGAAATTCCTTAGTTAACATCACTTTTTGATCAAATTACTATTTGAATCAGTTTATAAATTAACAGAAATGACTATTGAAGCAATATTTTAATAGTTTAAGTGCATTGTTCTTTTTTTGTAGCTGGATTGACCATACACTATTAAAAAGTTGTTATAGTAGTCATTTCCATTAATTTTTGGATGAAATCCATAGTTAGCACCACATTTGAACAAATTACTAACAAATTCCATTAAAAAATTAATAGAAATGACTATTGCAGTAACATTTTAAAAGTGTATGGGCATTCCAGCTATGAAAAAAAATTCAAGGACTAAAGTTGCACAATATTAAAAGTTTATAGACTAAATGAGCAATTTACCCTATATAATAATCATATAAAAAAAATTGTCAGGAAAAAAAAGGTGAAAATCACCTGGCACAACAAATAAGTGCAATGGGAAATTTATTATTCTCCCGACAAATCTCTTTTCTTAGGAAAAAAAAATTTTTAAACTGCTTTTTATTTTTTTAATAGATAACCATTGAACTTTTTGAATTTGGCAATTTTTGGTTTCTAAAACATTTTTCATGACAAATAAGTCCCTAAACTTATAATTCTGCCACCATTAGCGCTTTTCATGACGTTCGCCAAAATTTGGATTATTTTTTTTGCAAGGAACTTCTACGTCACAACCCAAGAAGGCTTTTTTTTTTTGGTCATTTTTACTTAATTTTTATACAAACTTTTTTTTGAACTTTAGGTCGAAGTTTAAGTTATAATAGAATTAGAATTAAATTTAAATTTTAAGATGAATCATTTTAATTAAAATCAAATATATATGAAGTGTCAATATCTTTTTTGGACTATCATGTACAAATTAGATGTAAAAAACCATCTAAAATTTAACAGATGTGAACAATATAACTGACGATGATAAAAATTCTTAGTTCAGAGAGGTGATTTGTTAAGAAAAAAATTTAATAACTAAATTGTAAAATTTGAAAAGTTCATAAATGCATGCAGTGCCATTTGTAATTTTTCAAACTCATTGTCTGAAAAATTTTAGATATTCAAATAATCACTAAATAATTTGTGTGCAAAAATTTTACTCTAAACCAGCCTTTTTTCCCATATTGGAAAGGTTTACCCTTTAAGAATCATCATGACCTGAACAACTTACATAATTTGGCGGTTCGAGTTTTGATTAAAAAAAAAAAAACTATATATATAACCTGTTCTTGAAACCTGGTGGTAGTTAATAAAGACATGAAATCAGTCATCCTATATGTAATCTTTATGAAATATTTTAATGATATTGTGAGACATTAGAACATGGAATTTTTTTTTTAATAGCTGGGTATATAAATTTTCTCGATGAGAACACTCTACTATAAATATTCGAATCAGGAAATATGTTATTATGTGATAAAATTATCTAAATAAGTATATATTTTTTTGTTCATTGACTAATATGACATAAATTTTTTATTCTAATTAATTAGTATGACACAAACTTTAATTTTATTAACGTCTGATAGACGCCGGCGGCGGAAAGATCGCCGGCGATAGAGAAGAGTTTAGGTGGGAATAATTGTGTGAGATTAGGTGTATGATAAATATCATACACCATCAATGTTTGAACCGTTCGATTAAATCTTAACGGTCAAAAAAGAGCCTTTACCGGTAGAGCCCCTCAGAGGGTCTCTACCGTAACCTTTCCCAAAAAAAAAAAAAAACTTGAGACAAGAAAAATTCTACCACGTGCAAAGCATGGAACTGAAATGTCAACGTCCGAATTAAAACCTTGAATGGCACTGCTACTTGCCAATTCTATCTTTCCATTAATTCTTTCCCACCAACCATTACAAACAGCTTAAAAAAAAAAAACAAAGTCTATGATTTACATCCAGGTTTAACTCTAACTAAGTTATATTTTTTCATCTTAATTTTTATTTTTCTTTAAAAAATCAACAAAATTTATAACTAATTTTTAAAAAATTAATCAACTCAAACTTAAAAATTTTATATCATCTCAAATTCAACTAAAATATCAAAAGAACCCTAAATGACCTTTTATGACTTGTCAACCAATATTTCCAGGCTTAAAATCAAATCAAGAACCTCAATTTAGAGAGAAGACACAATCTTAAGGTCCTTGAAATAATGATACATCTTATAGGGCTGATCTCTTCATCAGTCAACTTCTTCAGCTCCCGCTCCAACATCTCCATAACGAGCGTCGGTAGGCAAATCAGCATCACGGCACCTTTCTCCCATTTCTCCTCGTATAGAACATACATGCTAATGAGAGACAAAGCCATAGCCGGTCCGCCGAACGTAGGCAAACCCCAACCGAAATCAACCTCGTCGAACCACACATGAGTAGTATCCGAAACAATGTAGTTCCCCGGCACGGTGTGCAAAGGCCGTCCTTTGATCACCATCAGATCGGCAACAGACTTCGTGTACTCTTCGTTCACTTGGCCTTTTCACTTTTCACTAGCTCGACTACGTACCCTAACGGGCTCTCTTGCAAAACCCTAACGTTTGAAACCACAACAGGGTAAGCGAATGTGTTACCATAGTATCCCGAAGGGAGACTGAGATTGTTAACGTTCTTTTTTCCGCGTATACTTGTTATGCAAGAAAAGCGAGCTGTCTCTTTAGGGTCAAGTTCGAGTGCAATTGTTTGACATTTCCACAAACAAGATGTGAGCAACTTGAACCTTGTACAAGTTCGGCGGTGTTTGGGTAGGAGAGCTCTCTCATTTTCCTTATTTGGTTGGAGCTGAAGAAGAAAGAGCCTTGAACGACATCGTTTGGGTCCATGACCATGTTTGTGGCCTTGAAATTAGGAGTTTGTAGTGCTACTACTTCTTGGTATTCTTGATGTGGACAAGCTATTCTTGGTCGGTTTGGGGAGTTTTAAGATTTCTCGTTGCCAAACAGGAGGAGTTGATGGGACTTTACTACCACGTGCCATTTTAGCAATAAACAAGCCCAAATGAATCAGACGTTGTGTGGTTCAAACGTAGTGCCAGTACAAAGCCTCACATGTCAACCTAGTCACCTAAGGAATCAGAACTTACTTTGTGGTATGAAAAGTCACAATAAAAGACAAAAGTTTCACGTCATCTCATTTTCATTTGAAAACATGGATAAAGCATACAAGTAACGTCTAACATCACATTTCATTCTTATTATTGAAAAACAATTCTTATTCGTTAATTGTGATGATCTAAAATTAGATTTTTTATCATCTTATCACGTGATTATTGAGCTCATCGGATGATCATCATTGAAATGGGAGATACGAGAATACTATCGACTCTTTATTTATTATTTTTTAAAAGAAAAGACAAACAATTCATGTTAAGTATGTGATTAGAATAATTAAATAATAGATAAATTTTAAACATTTAAATTTAAGTGAATTTCTAAATTCTTTTTATTTAAGGAAATGACTTATTAATCATGATTGATTATAGTGGATCGATAAAAAAAAATATTAATATGGATTAATTATTGATATATTATAATTAATCATTTATAAATTATTGATTTGTTTAATATTACAGAACTTCAACTGATAATTCAAAAAAGTTTAAAAAAGTTATTACCTACAAATCTCATTTTCTTTTCAAAAAATTAAAAATAAATGTTTTAGCCTAGCTAAAAGTTTTGACACGTATGCATGAGATTAAAAGCCACACAGAACAAATGGATATGCTCTTTTGAATTCATTAGCTAGATGAGCTTAGTAAAAGTCCATTTTATTTTGGATCTGTCAATGGGATAATTGTCCAATTAGACAGAGGGGTGTTTTCAAAATTTTCTCGTGAGAGCAAGCCTCACTTTTTGAATTAGCTTTTAGGGTTAATTTTGTGGTTTTTGAACACTCAAATATTAATCCGGTATACATACATTCAACTAAAATTCAAAAAACAGGGTTAAAAAATTTATTTACCTAAATTAACAACAAAGGACAACCAAGAATGCCATCTGATTCGGGGACATTATACAGGAACTCATCTAGGAAGGGACATGGTGGCCGGATTGCATCCCCGAGTTGTTCGAGCCCGACATTCACCGTAGCGGCCACGAGCAAGACCCCATCACCGGTGCAATCCACCATGAGCTTCCTATTGTGACCTTCCCTAAGCCTTCTAGCAAAAGGATAGTAGTACACTAGAGCTCTGCTCAGTGCATCCCTAATAACCTTAATGGGGTCTTGAGCTAATTTTGTTAATAATACTCTTTGATGATTAATTTATGTATGAAGTAAGAAGTGGACGTTTATTCAACAATACACTTCTTACTTAGATCCTTTTAACAAGACCGTAGATTACGTATATTTTACACACACACACACACACATAGTGTTAGATTCCGTTTTTTATCAATTACTAAGTGTAATTAAATTACCAATTAAATTAAATTACTAAAAACGTAATAAAATAAAAAAACACAGGCAATTTTTATGAGATTCAGTCACACATACCCCTTGGGACCACACCCTATTATTAAACACTTCATTAATCTCAAAATGATTACAAGTACACTTAGACTTAAACAACTTAAAGAACCCCTCTTCCTATTATCACCGGTTGTCGTGAATCTATTAGTCAGATGTATTTGGCGAGCACCACTCGTCTTGATGTTGAACTCCCTTCAACTGAAAATACATTCTCTCAAAAGCTTCTAATTCCTCTCATGAAGAATGATATCGTCTCCTCCTAAAGGCTCCAAATTCTTCTTCCGAAAAATGAAAATCATGTCAAAAGACTAAGTCTCAAAATGTTCTGTAAAACTCTATTATGCTCGTATTCCACAATCTATTTTGAGACTATAAATAAGCAGTCACTCAACCTTCACAAAATCTCGGATTAAAAAAAATAATTTAAATTTCAAAATGTTTCATGATCTGTTGTAACACTTCCAGAAATACTCTGAAATTCAAATATAAAAATTTCCTTCTTAATCCGAATTTATTGTCCTTCATAATAGCTGTTAATAACACACGAAAAACCTTAAAGAAACTCCGGAAATAAAATATTCCACCCTTCCAGATCTCAAATGCAAGATTCTTCTCTTTTTGGGAAAGTTTGAATTTCAAATTTAAATAGGAAAATGAAACCTACTCAAATTAGAAATCTCTTTTCAAATGAAATCCCTAAATAATCAATTCAATGCATGCATACTTATCAAAACGAAACTGCCAATATGTATACTTTACCAAGTCAAATACACTCCGCTATGTCAGTTTTCAAAACAAGTAAATGGCCATATCTTCAAAACAAGTAAGTTATTCATTTTCCTAAAGCTAGCTAACAAAATATTGTTTTTGATTTTTCTAATAAAATTGTCATAAATGCCAACATACAAAAAAAAAACCTAACATATATATATATGATCTGTATTTAGCCATGTTTCAAGCATTAATGTATTGTAATATTATCCATAGCAACAAGCGCATACGTTCACTACACGACATAAGAAGATAAAATTGAGGTGACAACGCTATAAAGGTTGAAAGTGGGAAAAAGAGATGTTTGGGAGACGAACCTTAATGCTATAAATTATTTTTGGACCATCGTGATCGTGATATATTTTTACAAAGACATATCACTGCATAATATCAGCCATCACAGAAAATGCCAACATATTATGGTTGAGAGTTTGGACTACTATATAGCTTTGCCTTTAATAATACCTGTATCTGAGGCCATGGTTAAAGACACCAATCACCACACGTACCACATTTAGTTTCCAAAAAGCATCATTCACGTTTTTCTTCTCTTCGACTTAAATTAATCTCCAATATTCTTCAAGAAAAACATGTTGGTTGATCTGACGGGATAAATGATTCCGGTTCACACATACAAAATATACGGGACCCACCTAGTCCTATCAATCCCGTCGGAGTGGATAATGTGCACTCATTCTTCAAACGCATTAAAACACCTGCTCAACGAAGAAAAAAAGAAAACTAATCGGCGAAATTAGATGATACTTGGAACATTGCTCTCAGTATAATTACTTGTTATATGACTTGACATTTTTTTTTTTGGTTTGTTTTTTTTTTTTTTTTTTTAAGATTTAATGTCAGTTTTTGACCGATATTAAATCCTTTATTTGTAGTACTAATGCCTACTTCTAATAAAATTATTATTGTTGTTGTAAAGTGTGTTCATTTTTTCAGATTTTTTTTTTTATGTCCGTTGTTTTTCAAATTTTTCCTTGCAATCGTATAATTTTGTACCAGCCAAACTTTGGAAACTTGACGCTTTGTTGGATAATAGTGCGTGCTTTGTCAAATTAGTGGAAATATTGGACAAGAATTTGGTGTCTTTTAAATGTTTTAAAACCCTAACAAGAATGAAACTCTTAAGATGAGTTGAGACTTGAAATCTGTGGTCCTTAATTTTTTTGTCTCATTTATTATTCTTGAATATCTTATTGTGTAAGATCATCCTAATAATTGATGAAAACAAAAAACTACGGATGCAATTTAAGGAGTTATCAAATTAGTATTTGGAGAACAATCGTTATAACGTGAAATAGGGGAATAACATCTATGGACTCATATTGAGACAGAAATACCTTTCGTACTTGTGTAGAATAGTTGATTTTAAGTTTTAACACTTATTCTAATAAACGTCTCGACTTTAAAAATTAAAAATGGACAATCATGCATAGTCAAACAATAAGTCCTTGAGTACTAAATTACCAATTTACTGACTAATAAATTACTTACCATTGATAAATCTTTTTTCATTGAGGGTATTATGTACTGATTTATTACGTTAATAAATTATTGATACGCATAAATAAATTATTTTTTTACTTTCATAAATGGTTAACCGACTAAATAAAATGAAAATTCCCTCTGGATCAATATTCTTTACCATGGTTGTAAGCATAACTTAGCGATAGTTCTACATCTAATTCCACTATAAGGTGAAAAGTTTGAATTTCCCCATCTCCAAATTCAAATAAATAAATATTATATATTATTTACCCTTTAAAAAAAAAAGGATAAATACCATTTGCCAATCACCATAACTTAACTCCTTCAATTACACATTAAAAAAAATCATTCAATTACTATAAATTTTAGGATAAATTCATGATACATATAAGTTATTAAGTTCAAGGGCCCTTGTGAAACGTTTTATCATTATTCTCCATAGCTTTAAGGACAAACACATTTTAATATTTACTAAGCAATTAATTATTGATTAATCATTTAAAAAACTAATAATTTTACTAATTTAATAAAACTTCAGAGATTTTACTAGAAAAATGCTCTGAAAGTATCATTTTTTCACATATCTCAAGAAGAAAATTACAATATTTGTTCTAATATGGTCTTCTAGGTTAATATCAATATTTTTTTTTAAATGAGGAGCTCAGTTAATTTATTAGTCTCAATCTAAGTTATGCCTTTTTTTTTTAATTTTAGTTTTTAGAAAGAAAAAATGGTTTCATGTCTAATCAATGCCAACGCCTTGTGGTTTATGAGAAGAAAGAGATGCTCCAAGCGATGTAGATGAGTATGAGGTGGCTTATTGGTTGAATGAGGTGACTGGCTTGCAGCTTGCTTCTTCCTTTGCCTGTGTAAGATCTTGTCTTCCTTCCGAGTTTTATAGCTGCAATATTCAAGAATGTTCTTCATTCCTCCACAGTTTCTCATGCTTTCTTCAGCCATTTACAGTGGCGAGAGCAAAGACCTCTTGAATCCTCTCAAAAATTTGTTGCTTTAAGATGTAGCCCACCGGAACTCAGTACCACTCGATAGTTGAGGTCATATGAGGACACAACCTGTTAAAATATTAAATTATTATTGGTAGCTTAAGCTTTTAGGAGAATTGGTAAACTAACATGATATCAGAGTAGGAGGACCTGAGTTTGAACCCCTACAATTATACTCTTTATATAACCCCATTATTATCATTACGTGTCGGGCCTTAATATATTTCAGACTTCTTATAATTTATGTTGGACTTTCAAATTAATATTTTTCTACACGTTTACCCATTGTCTGGCCTGTACGTGAGGGGAGTGTTGAAGTATAAAATTATCGTTGACGTAAGTCCTAACAGTTTAAGCTTTGGGAGAATTTATAAACTAACACAGCCCTATTACCCTGCCAATATTAATGCATTATATATATATATATATATATATATATGTTATTTCATAGGTACTTAATCATACCACGACCTTCCACACTAAGCTTTGTGGCTTTGAAGCTGCTTCTTTTTCGGTGCCTTCAGCTGCTGCAACTTCTTATTCATCTGCAATTGACGATTAACCATCAGACTAGTCGGAAGAGAATATAAAAGAGGATAAACACAAACGCAGGGTTGACATAAGAAAACTGGTTGGAAAGTTCGTCTTCTGTGTCTGATTTTATCAACAATTTCTCTACAGAATATTTTAATGTGAGACGTCTAATTCACTCATATCCTGCATGGATGTTCAAGCGGTATTTGCCTACCAAAAACATAACTGATTGAAAACCGCAAAGGAAAAGTAAGGTTCGTTATATGATTAATCGATGACAGCCAAGGCCCCCTCAAATTAATTGCAAACTTCTTCCTTTATCAGTGAAGTTCCACTGCTTTATGGCAAAAAATATTAGCACGAAAAATACCTGATGCTCTTATATTATTACTAAATAATATATCATGTACGATTAACAAGATTTATTTATTAAAAATTTAGAAAAAAAATAAGTATACATCTAAAATTTTATAACATATAATTTAATTATCTCAATGCATTTATTTTCTAAAATTTAAATATAATTTCTATATTTTTCATTTTTTAAAGATTTATTCTTAATATAAATATTATTTTTTATTAAAAAGTATTTTTAAAAAGATTTATTTTTTATTTTGTAAATTTTTCTATTTTTTTAAATTTATTTTACACATGTTGTTATAAAATAAACTATTTTGATTTAAGAAAATACTTTTCATTAAAATATTAAAATATTGTCATCCAATTTTTTTTTAATTTTTTAATTTTAGTCCTTTTTATATATTGGTCTATTTTTAATATTTTAATATTTTATCTTTTTTTTTAATTTTTTTAGACCTTTTTATGTACTTTTTACTTATATATATATATATATATATATATATTTACATTTTCTTTCAAATACGTCCAATCATGTGCGACACATGCTTTTAAACTAGCATGCATGTATATATATATATATATATATATATATATATGTTGTTTTTGTTTCTGTGTAATCTCCATAGATTATTTTGATGAGACTGTGATACATAAAAACATCAATAATCTTTTTTATCCCTCGATGAAAGTATTCTATTATAAATATTCGAATATGGAAATATTACTATGTTTTTTTTTATAGCTAAATTATTATTATGTTGATTAGCGGTGGCCTAAGAAAGCCTCATTAGTAATTTCGACCGCCCAAACATACCATATTCATTAGTTGTCATGATCACGTGTACATATATCAACTTATCTGCTAAGTAGAAAACTTGCGCCAACAAAAAATATGTGTTTGATGTAGCGGTATGAAATGGAATTTTAAGTTGAAATTTGTTGATTTTTTAAAAATTAATTATAATTTTAGTTAATTTAAAAAAAAAACTGGAATAAATAATTTAGGTTCGGATATGAGAACCAAATGGAGGCTAAATACGTCAAAAGCATGGACCTGAAATATTGTCAACTTCATAATTAACCCATCGAATGCTAGCTTACGCGTGGAACTTTTCCAAGAATCTGCTTTATCACAAATTAATAAAATCCAATCAAATTGAACTTAAATTTTGAAAAATAAATAAATAAATAATAAACTTGAGACAAGAAAAAAATCAAATACGTGAAAAACATGGACCTGAAATGTCAACATCCGAATTAAGCCTTGAAAGATATCTATATTTCTTGTTTTCTCTGTTGGAATATTATGACCTGAACTTTCATAATCATAACGATTCATTCTAATATGAGTTAAAACACATGTATGAACAACTTTGTTAATATAAATTTATATGTATGTAATTTAAATATCATGCAACATTAGAATTTATACTCGTTTAATTAACTAGTTTCATATCAATAGACTCCAACCTTTTTTAAGTGTTTTTGCTGAATCAGAGGAGCAAAGAATCTCGGATAAAATATATAAATAATACAGAAAAGACTATTACATTAATATGATAAAAACAAAAATAAATAAAGTAAGTGTTGTATTGGTTAAGATGGAGGAATTTTTATCATGTCAATAGACTATTTGAGTGATTTTGTTATATTAATGTGAGGTGCTATATATGGCTATCGCCTCCAACAAGTAACCCACGAAAACTCTTTTCTTATTATTAAGACATGTCTTAGATGCTAATTAAGAGGCTTTATAAATGTTCCAACAATTCGTATTTGAGCATCCTAGCTATTTTAGTTATAAGACTGTTAAGTCTGATGTTATTTGTGGGCTTCAAACATTCAGATTTTGAATCTATTGATTTTGCTCCAATATTTGATGTTGTGTCGAGCAATTATAGACTTTGTTTGATAACTTACAACATGGATTTACTTATTACCTTTAATGTAAAGTATAAGAAGTCCTATCATAAAATTAAAAGGATTTTTTAATATTTAACGTCTTTCAACAGAGTGGAAAAGGGAGAATAAAAAAATTAGTGGATGCATTTTAGAGGAAAAGATGGAGAATTTGAATTATTCAGGGGAGACAAAATTGGAAACCATTGAAGTAAATATGATTTTTTTTCCCCTTGAAATTTAGATTTGAAAAGTTTGAATTATGCATCTTTTATTATAATCAAATATGAAATTATCGTTAATTAATGCCTGTAATTATTCTCTCTCTCTTTTTAAGTCTTCTATTAAAAAGCAAACGGGGGGAGAACTTTTTGGCAAAATATATTAGATTTCCTTTCTCTTGACTTGTACAAACTGATATTACAATCTTTTTTTTTAGGAACTTATAATAACTATTTTTGTGGTTGTAGAATGCACATATAATTTAAGAATGATATACTGAACATGACTTTGTTATAAATTTAATTCCTCGACCTTTAACTTAAAAAAAAAAAAAATTTGTAAAGAGAAATTTTTCTATGGAGATGCTTCAAAGGGAAAGAGGTTGAAAATATGTGATTGTGATGTGAGAAAACATTAAATTGTTCGATCACATAGTATGATCTTGATGTTGTAGAAAGGCAAAACAAGAGCATTTCTAATGGTATCAGAATGATGATTCAGTCTCATACTTTTTTTTTTAATCCTCTCGACTTTCATATTCTTTTAATAATATTACGTTACGTTAACTAAGATACAATATTAATTATTTAATATTCTCCATTGAACTTTAACATTTTTTATTTGATTTTTATTTTTGTACGATTAACTAATATACTCTTCCTCATGAGTCACAATGGTTTGTTTTTTTATTTTTTTATTAATATTTATAAATGTTTATGATAGTTTTTTATGCTAGGGTATTCATTGATAGTGCATATATTTAAACGTTAGATCTGATTAAAACTATATAAAAAAAACATGTGTAAAATAAATAGCTTTTGTAATAATTATGACTGTTCAATTTAGAACCTTAAATTATTAATAGGATACATATGTTGGATTGTTTTACATATATATACCTTTATATTTCAAACTTTTAAATAATTACGTTTCTTAATCTGATCAACTGTCAGTATGCTCACTAAATTTGTCAATAATGGTTTTATAGGCAATAAAATAAAAATATTACAGAATAAATTATGAAAACTTTATATCACACTGCTACTATATATATATATATATATATATTTTGGTAAATATATCACACTGCTACTTGACCACTCTACTTTTATATACTTAATATTGCTTTCTCACCAATAACTACAAATAACTATATATATATATATATATATATGCAACTATATGATAAATGACGTTTAACAACATGTCAACCAGTATACTTGCAGGCTTGAAATCAAATCAAGAACCTGAATTTAGAGCGACGACACAATTTTGAAGTCCTTGAAATGATAAATCTTATAGGGCTTCTCTTCATCAGTCATCTTCTTCAGCTCCTGCTCAAACCTCTCCATCGCGGACGCCGTCGGTAGGCAAATCGGCACCACGACACCTTTCTCCCCTTTCTCCTCATACGGAAGATAAAAGCTAATGAGAGACAAGGCCATAGCCGGTCCGGCAAACACCGGCAAACCCCACCCGAAATCGACCTCGTTGAGCCCCGTACGGGTATTATCTGAAACAATATAGTTCCCTGGCACCGTGTACAAAGGCCGTCCTTTGATTAGCATCAGATCAGCAACAGACTTTATGTACTCGTCATTCACTTGGTTTTTTGCCTTTTTCACCAGCTTGACTGCGTACCCTAACGGGCTATCGCATAAAACCCTCACGTTCGAAACCGCAGCAGGGTAAGCGATTGCGTTACCATAGTATCCCGAAGGGAGGTTGAGATTGTTAACATTCTTGTTTCCGCGTATACTTGTTAAGCAAGAAATGCGAACGGTCTCTTTAGGGTCGAGTTCGAGTGCAATTGTTCGACATTTCCACAGACAAGCTGTGAGCAACTCGACCGAGTACAATTTCGGAGGTGTTTGGGTAAGAGTTCTCTCAGGTTCTTTATGTGGTTGGAGCTAAAGAAGAATGAGCATTGAACGACGTCGTTTGGGTCCATCACCATGTTTGAGGCCTTGGAATTAGGAGTTTGTAGTGTTACTACTTCTTGGTATTCATGGTGTGGGCAAGTTATTCTTGGTGGGTTTCGGGCGTTTAAGATTTCTCGTTGCCAAACAGGAGGAATTGATGGGACTTTACTGCCACGTGCCATTTCTGCAATGGTGTTCAAGAATTGGACCAGACCAAAGGCGTCAGACATTGTGTGGTTCAGACGTAGTGCCAATACAAAGCCCCCACATGTCAGCCTAGTCACCTATTTACGCAAGGAATCAGAAACGTCGTAATTACTCAAACTGTTCTGAAAAGTCGCATAAAAGATAAAATTTCACATTAAATCTCTTTTTTCATTTTTTTTTATTAGAAATCTCATTTTCATATCAAAACAAGAGCACACAAGTAACGTCTCACACCACAAATCATTATTGTCCGAATATGATTCTTATTGTACGCGTGTTTGGTATATCATTCTGAACTTAAAATTATCATATCAATTTTTTATTTTTTTAAAAAAATAATAAAAATTATAATTAATTTTTAAAAATTAATAATTCTATTTTAACAATTTCACTGACAATAGGTATACCAAATGCAACCTGAGCATGTGAGCAACGTAAGCATGTGAGTAGAAAAATTAAATTATAGATGAGTTTTAAACACTTTTATGTTTAAGTGAATATCTGATTTTTTTTAATTAGACAAATACCTGTTAATCATAGTTGATCATATTCAATCAATTAAAAATATATATTGACATTAACCAATCACTAGTTTATTATGATCAATCAAGCATTGATTTACTTTTCTTTTTTTATTTTTTATTTTACGGAGCTTCAATGACTACTTAAAAAAATTTAAAAGCAATTGGCCTACAAATCTCATTTTCTTTTAAAAAAAATTAAAGATAAATGTTTTAACCTAGCTAAAAAGTTTGACACGTATGCATAAGATTAAAACCCACATAACAAATGGATATGCTATTTTCAATTCATTAATTAGATGAGCTTAATAAAAGTCCAATTTCATACTAAGATAATTATATTGTTCAATTGTTAGGAGTCTGCAGGATGGGGTTGTCAGCAGGCCTAGCGATCTATTTAGGATGAGTCAACTTCTTTGAATGTTAGTTGTTCCATCTCACCAGTTATATATATATGCATATGTAACGAGATAATTGTTCAATATTAAATAGAGAGAAGGTGTGCCTTTAAAATTTTCTTGTGAGAGCAAGCCTCATTTTTTGAACTAGCTTTTAGGGTTAATTTTGTGGTCTCTAAACACTCAAAGATTAGTCCGATAAACATTCAACTCCAGTTCAAAAAATAGGCTTAAAAAATTATTTACCTGAATTAACAACAAAGGGCAGCCAAGAATGTCATCTGATCCAGGGACATTATACAGGAACTCATCTAGGTAGGGACATGGTGGCCAAATTGCATCCCCGAGTTGTTCTAGCCCGACATTTGCCGTAGCCGCCACGAAGAGGACCCCCTCGCCGGTGCAATCCACCATGAGCTTCCTGTTGGGACCTTCCCTAAGCCTTCCAGCAAACGGATAGTAGTACACTAGAGCGCTACTCAGTGCCTCCCTAATAACCCTAATGGGGTCTTGTCCTAATTTCACTGCAGGGTTGTGATAATTCTCATTAATTTTATTAATATTTTTGTAAAAAAATATCACAGGAACCTGAAACCTAAGCCCTTCTTGATCATCTATGTCTGAGAGTGGCTTTAGCCCTTGAGGGGTTGGTTTTGATGGTTTAACAAGCTCTGGCTCACACCGGTTCACCTGAATTCTAGAGATGAGTTTGGTAGTGATGCCATTTTTTTTGTTTTGGGTCTTTTTGGTTTCTTTTTTGTCTGATGAGATTTTTTTTTTGAGGGAATAATTAAATTGTGTGATGGGATTTAGTGATACAAGCTAGGAAAAGAGAGGGTGGTATAAATATATGGCTGGCTATATATTTGATTTGTGTGTGAATTGTGCTTTGAGTCTGCTCTATTTATACAGGGAAACTCGTCAAATACTAAATCTGTAGTGCAAATACACATTTAAAATGTGATTCATCAAAAAGTTATTTAGAAATTAAACTAGCTCTTTTGGTAAGTACTTTAGTATAAGAGAAAGTGGAAAGAAATAGATGGGTGGTTAATGGATTTTCGGTTTTTTTTTTTTTTTTTTTTTTTGTTTTCTTTAGTATAAGAGAAATTAAATAGCCTATTTTCGTTTCTAATTTAGTAACAATATATATATATATATATATATGTTACTCTATTTTTGGCCACGATTTAAGCATTAATGTACGTTGTAATATTTTCCATAGCCACAAAAGCATGTTCACTACACGACATAAGAAGATCAAATTGCATTGGGAAACGCTATAAAAGATTGAAAGTGAGAAAAGGAGACGTTCAATAAGGATAATACATTTGTCACTTATATTAATGAGTCTGGGACCATCTTGATCGTGGTACTTTTATATTCAATAACACAAAGGTATCAAACACCACAGAAAATGCCAATATATTCTTAACCACAGAGCGTATATGTGGCTACATTTGGCTTCCAAAAAAGCGTGATTCATGTTTTGCATGCGAGAAAAACATTGTTCGATGATCTGACTTAATTAGGTAGGGTTCTGATACAAAAAATATGGGACCTACCTTAACCCTATCAACCCCGTGGAATTGGATGCAGCTCACTCAGCCTTCTAACGCCTTAAAATTAACACCTTACCGACAAAGAAAAAAGGAAACTAATCAACAAAATAAGATGTTACTTGGAACATTGATCTCAGTGTAATTACTTGCTACATGACTTAACATATTGCTAAGGTCTTTTATTTAATCAATGTTAAAAGGATTTAAACCCTGTGTTTTGACCGATATTAAATCCTTTATTTGTACTAGCCTCCATCTGTAACAATTTTTTTTAAGTATGTTCATTTTTTTTTCTGAATTTTTTTTTTGTTCATTGTTTTTCAAAATTTTTCTTGTATCACATAATATTTATACTAGCCAATCTTTGGAACTTGACACTTTGTTGGATAATAGAGCGTGCCTTGTCAAATTAGTAGGAATTAATGAGAATGTTCATGGTCTGTTAAATCTTTTACAACCCTAATAAGTATGAAAATGAAGAGAAGTTGAGACTGAATTTTGTTATCTAAATTTTCTGTATGATTTATTATTCTTAAATATACTATCGTGTCCTTTCATCCAAATATATATATAACAAAAACGAAAAATACCTATGTAATTTAATGAGTTGCCAAATTAGTTTTAGAGCAATTAATTTAATAGGAAATAGAGACTCTTATTGAGACAGGACGTTTAAGAACACATACCATATATCTTTCATATTTATGTAGAATAGTTCTTTTTTTTTTTTTTTTAATTTTAACACTTTGTTTTTAATTTTTAACACATATTTTAATAAATGTCTCGAGCTTTGAAAATAAAAAATGCACAAATAATCTTAAAGCATAGTCAAATAATAAGTTCTTGAGTACTAAATCATCAATTGACTGACTTTAATAAACTGCTTACCCTTCATTAAGCATTGATTATTGATGGTATTATGTAATACAAAATAAATAAGAATAATAATAATAGTAGTAAGAAGGAAACACAGAGATATTTAACGTGTATGTGCTTATATCCACGGATTAAGAACAATGAATTTATTAGTGAAGAGCCTGTGAGTATGCTCTCATATAAATACAAATTCCAAGCATATATCGGATAAGTTACCTAATACTTACAAATCCACTGAAATAGAATATTATTCTAAATTACAATATTACAAATAAATTAAAAGTTCCTAATAAGGATAATTACATACAAAATAGCAACTTTCCCTAATACTAATACTAATATTATCTTTCCTAATATTATGTATTGATTTACTACGTTAATTAAATATTGATACATGCAATAATTAAATTATTTATTTACTTTCATAAATGATTAACTCACTAAATAAAATGTACATTCACTTTTCATAAAGATTGTTTACCAATCTCCGTAACTTAACTCCTTCAATTACTATAAATCTTAGGGCAAATACATGATATCTACGTTACGAAGTTCAAGGGCATTTGTAAAATGTTTTGTTATTATTCTCCGTAACTTTAAGGACAGACATTTTTATGAATTTGTGAAGCTGCTGTTAATCATTTCTAAAATAACAACTATTTATTAGTTCAATAAAACTTTGGAGATTTTATTAGAAAAAAGCTTTATAATTGATTTTTAAAGCCTTTTCCCACGTATCTCAAGAAGAAAATTACCGTACTTGTTTCACATCGTGATCCAACTTTCGAGAATGTGAGACATTTATCTGTTAATTCTGTTGTAAGGACTATGCAAGACAAGTTAATCCATCTACTTATTTAGAGAGGAAAACAATACAAGAAAAGATTGAGCCTTTGAGAAGTAACCTTTACATGTGATCATTAAAAAAAAAAAAAAAAAAATCTGGCACTTGTGCAATAACTTTAAAGTTTAAGAGGCCCTGGGTAATTTTCAGTCTGGCAAACCCTTTATGGAAATTCAATCTTTTTGCTAATTTCTTATAATTGATCCCCAAGTACTACCAAAAGAGGCTTTTGATAATTTCTAAAACTTGATACCCAAGGAATACAAGACCCCAAAAAAAAAAACTACAAAAAAAAAAAGACTACAACAACAATAACAACAACATAATCCTTATTGATTGATATTGAGATATTATGAAAACAAATAGAATAGCGATTTATAACTAAATAATCTTTTTTTTAAGAAGTTTTTTATTAAACAGTTCAAGTTTTCAAAAATTAGTTAAAATGTCATTTTTTCTAAAATAGCTAATTAATTATTGACCACATAATAATTAATTAGTGATTGACTTCCGGTCAATTACTGATTAACCATAACGTAAATCATCAAATTTCATTATTAATCATTGATTGACTAAATCCGTTTTTTCCCCTTAATTTACTGATTGACTAAATTTGAATATTTTTAAAGATTTATTCTTAATATAAATATTATTTTTATTTCATTTTTATTAAAAAGATGTATTTTTTGATAATATATTTTTTATTTTTTTATTTTTGTAAATTTTTCTAATTTTTTTATTTGTTTTACACATATTGTTTTAAAATTAACTATATTAATTTAAGAAAAATACTTTTCATTAAAATACAAAAATATAGTCTTCCATTTTTTATTCATTTCAGTCCTTTTAATATATTGGTCTATTTTTAATATTTTAATACTTTCATCTTTTTTTTTTTATAACTTTTTATGTATTTTTTACTTATTTTTTTTTCATTAGATAAATTTTTTCAATACGTCCAATCATATACATCACACATGCTTTTAAATTAGTATATATATATATATATATATATATATAACTTGTTTTGTAATCTTCATAGATTATTTTGATGATACTGTGATACATAAAAACATCAATGATCTTTTTTATCCCTCGATGAGAGTATTCAATTATAAATATTCGAATACGGAAATATTACTATGTTTTTTTTTTAGCTAAATTATTGTTATATGATTAGTAGTGGCCTAAGAAAGCCTCAGTAGTCATTTCAACCATCCAAACATACCATATTCATTAGTTGTCATGATCACATATAGAATATATATCAACTTATCTACTACGTAGAAAACTTGAGCCAAGAAAATATTTATCTGTGTTTGATGTAGCTGAATGAAATGGAATTTTAGAGTTGAAATTGGTTGATTTTTTAAAAATTAGTTATAAATTTTGTTGACTTTTAATAGAAAGATAAAAACTAATATGAATAATTTAGGTTCGGACTAGAGAACTAAATAATGGAGGCTAAATACGTCAAAAGCATGGACCTGAAATATTGTCAACTTCATAATTAACCCATCGAATGCTAGCGTACACGTCGAACTTTTCCAAGAGTCTGCTTCATCACAAATTAAGAAAATCCAATCAAATTGAACTTAAATTTTGGAAAAAAAAAAAAAAAAAAAAAAACTTGAGCCAAGAAAAAATCTAATACGTGAAAAACATGTACCTGAACTGTCAACATCCGAATTAAGCCTTGAAATATATATATATATATATATATATATATATCTAGTTTTCTCTGTTGGAATATTTTGACCTGGATTTTCATAATCATAACGATTCATTCTAATATGAGTTAAAAAAAACATGTAAGGATAACTTTGTTAATATAAATTTATGTACGTAATTTAAATATCATGTTGCATTAAAATTTATACTCGTTTAGTTAACTACTTCAGATCAATAGACTCCAACATTTTTAAGTATTTTTGGTGTAGAGGATCAAAGAATCTCGAAGAAAATATATAAATGATAAAGAAAAAACTATTAAACTAACATGACAAAAACAAAAATAAATAAAGTAAGCATCGTATTGATCAAGATAGAGGAATTTTTATCGTGTTGGTAGACTATTTGAGTGATTTTATCATATCAGTGTGAGGTGCTATATATGGACATAGTTGGTGTAATGTAAATATGTATGTGGAGAGGTTACATGAGGAGGGTTCGATACATAGTTGGTGTAATGTAAATATGTATGTGGAGAGGTTACATGAGGTGGGTTCGATGGCTTGTAGGCCTCCCGATCCCTTCCAATATGTAACCCACGAAAACTTTTTTCTTATTTAGACATGTCATAGATACTAAATATTAATAGGCTTTATAAATGTTCCAACAATTCGTATTTGAGCATCCTAGCTATTTTAGTTATAAGACTGTTAAGTCTGGTGTTATTTGTGGGCTTCAAAGATTCAGATTTTGAATCTATTGACTTTGCTCCAATATTTGTTGTTGTGCTGAGCATTTATAGACTTTGTTTGATAACTTACGACATGGATTTACTTATTGCCTTTAATGTAAAGTATAAAAAGTCCTATCATACAATTAAAAGGATTTTTAAATATTCAACGTCTTTCAACAAAGTGGAAAAGGGAGAAGAAAAAAATTAGCGGATGCATTTTAGAGGAAAAGACGGAGAATTTGAATTATTTAGGAAAGACAAAATTGGAAGGCATTGAAGTAAATATGATTTTTTTTTTCCTTGAAATTTAGGATTGAAAATTTTGAACTCTGTATTTTTTATTGGAGTTAAATGAGAAACTATCATTAATTAATACCTACAATTACTCTCTCTCTCTCTTTTTAATTCTTCTAACTTTAAAAAGCAAACGGCCGGGGTTAGAACTTTTTGGCAAAATATATATTAGATTTCCTTTCTCTTGACTTGTCCAAACTGATATTATAATCTTTTGTTTTTTTAGGAATTTATAATATCTATTTTTGTGGTTGTCGAATGCACATATAATTTAAGAATGATACACTGAACATGACTTTGTTATAAATATAATTCCTCCACTTTTAACTTAAAAAAAAAATTCATAAATTTTTCTGACGAGATAGTTCAAAGGGAAAGAGGTTGAAAATATGTGATGTGATGTGAGAAAACATTAAATTGTTGGATCACATAGTATGATCTTGATGTTGTAGAAAGGCAAAGCATTTCTAATAGTGTCAGATTGACGATTCAGTCTCATACTTTTTTTTTTAATCCTCACGACTTCATATTCTTTTGATAATATTACGCTACATTAAGTAAGATACAATTTTAATTATTTAATATCTTCCATTGAACTTCAACATTTTTTATTTTATTTTTGTACAATTAACTAATATACTCTTCCTCATGAGTCATAATGGTTTGTTTTTTAATTTTTTTTATTGATATTTATAAATGTTTATGATAGTTTTTTATGTTAGGGTATTTAATGATATTGTGTATATTTTAATGTCAAATCTGATGAAAAATATATTACAAAAAACACGCGTTAAACAAATAGCTTTTGTAATAATTATGACTGTTTAATGTAGAACCTTGTTAATAGAATACACGAGTCTAATACCCGTGCATTGCACGGTAATAGGAGAAAAACGTTAAAAACAAAATATAAAAATAAATAATATACATTAAATATAGTTAATTAAGAAACGTAATATATTTACAATAACTTTGAGAATTTAATTTAGTTTTTTGTATATTTAGATTTACATTACGATGTCTGACCAGGTGTAATATCTGAAAATGTGTCCAGAAAAAAAAAACAAAACACAGTGAAGATTTACATAATACAGAAAGAAAGCAAAGAAGGAAGAAAATGGAGAAAGTTATAAAAAAATTTACAATATTACAATAATATAAAGACAGTAATATATCAGTACTATTATAATGTCAGAAAAACAAAATTGACACAAACCCCAAACACTCACAGCAATAATAAAGATGGTCAAATAGTATATAACAGTTATGTAACATATGTTATCAATAATACTATATTCAGCATCATATACCAAATTAAATAATGAATCTGGTATATCCATTCTTATACATCTAATTAGAGATCATCATCGCATATAAAAATTTTAATCCAAAAGTTCTTGTTAAAAATATTTACAACAACGCAACACAAAAATAATAATAGGAGAAAAAAAACAAAAAAAAAAAAGAAAACAAAAAGAAAACAAAACAAAACATTAAACTTATCACCTATATCATTATCATGTAACTTATGATATAAATAATACTCACAAAACATTCACAAATAAGGAAAAAAAAAAAAAAAGGTTGTGTATATTATCAGCTAGGGAGAGGGACGGAGGGAGGGGAGGCAGGAAAAAAAAAAGGGTAACTAACCATTTATAATATAAATAATAATCACAAAATATTGACAAATGAGAAAAAAAAAGGGGTTCTGTGTATTCTCAACCAAGGACAGAGACAGGGAGAGGGGAGACAGAGAAAAAAAAGGGTAAATAATCACTTATAATATAAAAAATAATCACAAAACATTCACAGATAACAAAAACAAGTTGTCTATATTGTCGACCAGGGAGAAGGATGGGGGGAGGGAGGGCAGAAAAAAAAGGCGGTAAAATAATCAATAATAATATAAATAATAATCACAAAACATTCAGAAATAAGAAAAAAAATGGTATGTATACTGTTGGACAGGAAAAGGGATAGGTGGGAGGGGGGCGGAAAAAAAAAAGGGGATAAATAACTCCTTATAATATAAATAATAATAACAAAACATTCACAAATAAGAAAATAATGTGCATACTGTCGACCAGGGAGAGGGACGGAGAGAAGAGGGAGCAGAGAAAAAAAAAGCAGTAAATAACCATAAACAGAGAAAAGAAAAAAAACAGAGTTAAAAAATGAATCTTTTCACAATATGATGATCATAATAATAAATATGCTGAAATAATAAGACAATAATGAAGATTAATAAAAATGTTTAAATAAGAATAATACCCGGATAAAAAAGCAGGTTTGAACAGATAGCAACGAAGATTTAAGAGGAAACAGTTGAAAGAAATTTACAGAAGCATTAATGGTGAAGGAAAAAGATGAACTAATAA
Source organism: Ficus hispida (assembly GCA_025413025.1). NCBI lineage: Eukaryota > Viridiplantae > Streptophyta > Magnoliopsida > Rosales > Moraceae > Ficus > Ficus hispida. The sequence goes on from CM046372.1 coordinate 27,319,132, forward strand.
ATGAGGAGGATATTTATTTAAAAGAGAGAACTGGCTAAATCAGAAGGGTCGGTGCAAGAGAGAGAGAGAAAACTTTTTTCACACAGAACAAAGAAAATATGACAAAGTTTAATAAAATCAGCTGCATTAATGATAAAGTTAAAAGTCTGTAAAAAATCTGATTGAAAGTAATTATGGACAATAAATGAGAGACTTCTAGCACACAATATAATTATAACAAAAAAGCTATAAAAAAAAAACCAGATAACTTAAACGGAGCAAATCCTATAATTACAGCTAGCAAACTACATAATTAAAACACCTCTGACAAATCATTGAAATCTAACTAAATCATGCAATACAGTTATTAGACAAAAGAGAACAATAATTATGCAGGAATTCAATCGAAAGACTGGTGATAACAAAACATCACACATACTAACCTAATCATAATTAACCATTATAAACAAAAACACCCAATCTATAATAAAAGCAAACTGTAAAAAAAAATTTTAACAGGAAAAATAAATAACTCCTAATAAAAACATCTAAAACTACAAATCCTAGATATAATAGAAAATCATCAACATTCAAAATGCAAGGATCAGAATTGAAAACAAAATGAAGAAAATATTACCCGGGGACAAAAAATACAAAAAATTACAAACTAATAGTTAAAAAATATTCAATGTTCCACTTCATACTTACATCAGTTCATCTAGCCACAATTGTTATCCCAATCTGCAAAAAGTAATTAGTAACAATCATATATCAAAAAGAAGAAGAAAAAAAAAACCGGCAGCACAAACAGAGTAGAAATAAAAAAGAATAAAAAAATGCAACATATCATAATGTTTGTTCACATTTTTTAGTACCATGAATTTGTTTTCAAAAACTTGGAAAACAAATCAAAAAAATACTCATAACAAAAAAAAGAAGAAGAACATGAACAGTAAACAAAAATAGAAAGCAAAATCCGAGAGGTCGAAAAAGGAAAAACAAATACAACAATTAAAAAAGTTACATACTAAACATTAAAATGTAAATTTGCAACCAAAAAAGCATACTGAGAAAAGGAAAAAAAATGTCAAAAAAATATGGATTTAGAAGCAAGACATTAAAAAAAAACCAAAATCAAAACTCACCATTCACAAAAAATAAATAGGAAAAAATGCAGTAAACAAACTCAGTAGCAACTTAAAAATAACAAATAATAGGACGGGAAAAAATGGAACCCGAAAAATGTAGTAAAAAAAATACTAAAAATCAAAATTCAAACTTTTAACAGAGAAACACATGAAAAGCTTGAATAAAAATCCCTCAGAACATTAAAAAAAACTCCAGATTTAAACATTCGGAGAAAACAAACACACAATAAGGAAAAACCACAACATTATAAATTAAAAAAAAAAAAGAATGATTGAGGGCACAAAAATACCAATATCTAGGGTTTTAAGTCCGAATGTATCTCACCAAACAGTAATTTAAAAAATTCACAAAAAGGCCAAAAAAAAAAAACGGAAACAACAATGAAAAAAAAAAAAGAAAAAACCACAGAAAAAAATACAAATTATAGCATTTGAAAACAATCACAAAATAAAAATAAAAAATAAAAATTTTTACAAAAAAAATTCTAAATATCAGAACTCAACATTCGGCGGGGAAAAAAAAGAAGGAAAGATCCATTAGATGAATACACATAAATGAGTTAAAAAATAACAAAACAACCGGAGAGAGAGAGAGAAAGGAAGGGGAGAAAAAAAAAAGAGGAAAAAAACCCCCAAAAATAGTAAAGAATAACAAAACAACAAAGGGCAAAAAAAATTTCCGAAAATGAAGAACAAAAACCAAGCTTTTACAACCGAAGAAAACAATTACAGCAGCAAAAAAATCATCACCATTAAAAACCGAAACAAAAAAAAAAGAATGAGTCGGCAAAGGAACAAAAAAAAAACCAAAAATCTAACATTTAGAACCCAAAAATCCGAAGAAGAGGAAGAGAGAGAGGCAGAGCTGTAGAGAGAGAACAATCACAGCAGCAAAAAAATCATCACCACTAAAAACCGAAACCATAAAAAAAAAAAAGAATGAGCAGGCAAATGAACAAAAAAAAACCCAAAAATCTAACGTTTATAATCCAAAAATCCGAAGAAGAGGAAGAGAGAGAGGCAGAGCTGTAGAGAGAGAGAGTCAAAAGAGCAAAAATAGAGAGAAAAAATCAATTGGGAAAGGGGGCGGTGAAAGAAAGGAGAAGAGAAAATTAGGGTAGAGAGAGGCAGGGCTGTAGAGAGAGAATCAATTGGGAAAGGGGGCAGCGAAAGAGAAGAAGGAGAAGAGAGAATTAGGGATTGGAGGCTAAAATTGTCCATCTACTGTGGGCAGCTCAACCAGTTGAAGAAAATCAGGGACAAAAATGTCATTTCACACATAAAAAAACTGTGCATTACTGCTCTACACTGTATCATTAGAAATAGAAAAGTGAAGGGAGGAAAAAATTTTCACTGTGGAACACTACAGAAAGAACAGTGAAAAGGTTTATTTACTTTAGTATTATAGTACAATATATTGGATTGTTTTACATATATATACATTTATATTTCAAACTTTTAAATACTTACGTTTCTTAATCCGATCAACCGTCAGTATGCTCACTAAATTTGTCAATAATGGTTTTATACGTGTATAGGCAATAAAATAAAAAAATTACAGAATAAATTATGAAAACTTTTTATATCACACTGCTACTTGACCACTCTACTTTTATACTTAATATTGCTTTCTCACCAATAACTACAAATAGCTTTATATATATATATATGCAACTATATGATAAATGACGTTTGACAGCATGTCAACCGGGACTTGCAGACTTGAAATAAAATCGAGGACCTGAATTTAGAGCGACGACACAATTTTGAAGTCCTTGAAATGATACATCTTATACTCTTCATCAGTCATCTTCTTCAGCTCCTGCTTAAACCTCTCCATCGCGGACGCCGTTGGTAGGCAAATCAGCACCACGACACCTTTCTCCCCTTTCTCCTCATGCGGAATATAAGTGCTAAAGAGAGACAAGGTCATAGCCGGTCCGGCAAACACCGGCAAACCCCACCCGAAATCGACCTCGTTGAACCCCGTACGGGTATTATCTGAAACAATATAGTTCCCTGGCACCGTGTACAAAGGCCGTCCTTTGATTACCATCAGATCAGCAACAGACTTTATGTACTCGTCATTCACTTGGTTTTTTGCCTTTTCCACCAGCTTGACTGCGTACCCTAACGGGCTATCGCATAAAACCCTCACGTTCGAAACCGCAGCAGGGTAAGCGAATGCGTTACCATAGTATCCCGAAGGGAGGTTGAGATTGTTAACATTCTTATTTCCGCGTATAGTTGTCATGCAAGAAACGCGAACGGTCTCCTTAGGGTCGAGTTCGAGTGCAATAGTTCGACATTTCCACAAACAAGCTGTGAGCAACTCGAACCGAGTACAGTTCCGTAGGTGTTTGGGTAGGAGCTCTCTCAGGTTCCTTATTTGGTTGGAGCTAAAGAAGACTGAGCATTGAACGACGTCGTTTGGGTCCATGACCATGTTTGAGGCCTTGGAACTAGGAGTTTGTAGTGTTACTACTTCTTGGTATTCTTGATGTAGACAAGTTATTCTTGGTGGGTTTCGGGCGTTTAAGATTTCTCGTTGCCAAACAGGAGGAATTGATGGGACTTTACTGCCACGTGCCATTTCTGCAATGGTGTTCAAGAATTGGACCAGACCAAAGGCGTCAGACATTGTGTGGTTCAGACGTAGTGCCAAGACAAAGCCCCCACATGTGAGCCTAGTCACCTATTTACGCAAGGAATCAGAGACGTAGTAATTAACTGTTCTGAAAAGTTGCACAAAAGATAAAATTTCACATCAAATTTCTTTTTTCATTTTTTTTATTAGAAATCTCATTTTCATATCAAAACAAGAGCACACAAGTAACGTCTCACACCACAAATCATTATTGTCCAAAGATGATTCTTATTTTACGCGTGTTTGTTGTATCATTCTGAAACTAAAATTATCATATTAATTTTTTATTTTTTTAAAAAAATTAATAAAATTTATAATTAATTTTTAAAAAATTAATCAATTTTATTTTAACAATTTTACTATTAATAGGTATACCAAATGCAACCTGAGCATGTGAGCAACGTAAGCATGTGAGTAGAAAAATTAAATTATAGATGAGTTTTAAACACTTTTATATTTAAGTGAATGTCTGATTTTTTTTTTTTAATTAGACAAATACTTGTTAATCATAGTTGATGATATTCAATCAATTAAAAATATATATTGACATTAACCAATCACTAGTTTATTATGATCAATCAAGCATTGATTTACTTTTCTTTTTTTTTTTTTTTTTTTTTTTTACGGAGCTTCAATGACTACTTAAAAAAATTTAAAAGCAATTGGCCTACAAATCTCATTTTCTTTTAAAAAAAATTAAAGATAAATGTTTTAACCTAGCTAAAAAGTTTGACACGTATGCATAAGATTAAAACCCACATAACAAATGGATATGCTATTTTCAATTCATTAATTAGATGAGCTTAATAAAAGTCCAATTTCATACTAAGATAATTATATTGTTCAATTGTTAGGAGTCTGCAGGATGGGGTTGTCAGCAGGCCTAGCGATCTATTTAGGATGAGTCAACTTCTTTGAATGTTAGTTGTTCCATCTCACCAGTTATATATATATATGCATATGTAACGAGATAATTGTTCAATATTAAATAGAGAGAAGGTGTGCCTTTAAAATTTTCTTGTGAGAGCAAGCCTCATTTTTTGAACTAGCTTTTAGGGTTAATTTTGTGGTCTCTAAACACTCAAAGATTAGTCCGATAAACATTCAACTCCAGTTCAAAAAATAGGCTTAAAAAATTATTTACCTGAATTAACAACAAAGGGCAGCCAAGAATGTCATCTGATTCAGGGACATTATACAGGAACTCATCTAGGTAGGGACATGGTGGCCAAATTGCATCCCCGAGTTGTTCTAGCCCGACATTTGCCGTAGCCGCCACGAAGAGGACCCCCTCGCCGGTGCAATCCACCATGAGCTTCCTGTTGGGACCTTCCCTAAGCCTTCCAGCAAACGGATAGTAGTACGCTAGAGCGCTACTCAGTGCCTCCCTAATAATCCTAACGGGGTCTTGCCCTAATTTCACTGCAGGGTTGTGATAATTCTCATTAATTTTATTAATATTTTTGTAAAAAAATATCACATGAACCTGAAACCTAAGCCCTTCTTGATCATCTATGTCTGAGAGTGGCTTTAGCCCTTGAGGGGTTGGTTTTGATGGTTTGACAAGCTCTGGCTCACATCGGTTCACCTGAATTGCTAGAGATGAGTTTGGTAGTGATGCCATTTTTTTTTGTTTTGGGTCTTTTTGGTTTCTTTTTTGTCTGATGAGATTTTTTTTTTTTTTTGAGGGAATAATTAAATTGTGTGATGAGATTTAGTGATACAAGCTAGGAAAAGAGAGGGTGGTATAAATATATGGTTGGCTATATATTTGATTTGTGTGTGAATTTGTCACTTATATTAATGAGTCTGGGACCATCTTGATCGTGGTACTTTTATATTCAATAACACAAAGGTATCAAACACCACAGAAAATGCCAGTATATTCTTAACCACAGAGCGTATATGTGGCTACATTTGGCTTCCAAAAAAGCATGATTCATGTTTTGCGAGAAAAATGTTGTTCGATGATCTGACTTAATTAGGTAGGGTTCTGATACAAAAAATATGGGACCTACCTTAACCCTATCAACCCCGTGGAATTGGATGCAGCTCACTCAGCCTTCTAACGCCTTTAAATTAGCACCTTACCGACAAAGAAAAAAGGAAACTAATCAACAAAATAAGATGTTACTTGGAACATTGATCTCAGTGTAATTACGTGCTACATGACTTGACATATTGCTAAGGTCTTTTATTTAATCAATGTTAAAAGGATTTAAACCCTGTGTTTTGACCGATATTAAATCCTTTATTTGTACTAGCTAGCCTCCATATGTAACAATTTTTTTTAAGTATGTTCATTTTTTTTCAGAATTTTTTTTTTTGTTCATTGTTTTTCAAAATTTTTCTTGTATCACATAATATTTATACTAGCCAATCTTTGGAACTTGACACTTTGTTGGATAATAGAGCGTGCTTTGTCAAATTAGTAGGAATTAATGAGAATGTTCATGGTCCGTTAAATCTTTTAAAACCCTAATAAGTATGAAAATGAAGAGAAGTTGAGACTGAATTTTGTTATCTAAATTTTCTGTATGATTTACTATTCTTAAATATACTATCGTGTCCTTTCATCCAAATATATATATAACAAAAACGAAAAATACCTATGTAATTTAATGAGTTGTCAAATTAGTTTTAGAGCAATTAATTTAATAGGAAATAGAGACTCTTATTGAGACAGGACGTTTAAGAACACATACCATATATCTTTCATATTTATGTAGAATAGTTCTTTTTTTTTTTTCATTTTAACACTTTGTTTTTAATTTTTAACACATATTTTAATAAATGTCTCGAGCTTTGAAAATAAAAAATGCACAAATAATCTTAAAGCATAGTCAAATAATAAGTTCTTGAGTACTAAATCATCAATTGACTGACTTTAATAAACTGTTTACCCTTCATTAAGCATTGATTATTGATGGTATTATGTAATACAAAATAAATAAGAATAATAATAATAGTAGTAAGAAGGAAACACAAAGATATTTAACGTGTATGTGCTTATATCTACGGACTAAAAACAATGAATTTATTAGTGAAGAGCTTATGAGTATGCTCTTATATAAATACAAATTCCAAGCATATAAAATCGGATAAGTTACCTAATACTTACAAATCCACTGAAATAGAATATTATTCTAAATTACAATATTACAAATAAATCAAAAGTTCCTGATAAGGATAATTACATACAAAATGGCAACTTTCCCTAATACTAATATTAATACTATCTTTCCTAATATTATGTATTGATTTACTAGGTTAATTAAATATTGATACATGCAATAATTAAATTATTTATTTACTTTCATAAATGATTAACTCACTAAATAAAATGTACATTAACTTTTCATAAAAGATTGTTTACCAATCTCCATAACTTAACTCCTTCAATTACTATAAATCTTAGGGCAAATACATGATATCTACGTTACGAAGTTCAAGGGCATTTGTAAAATGTTTTGTTATTATTCTCCGTAACTTTAAGGACAGTCATTTTTATGAATTTGTGAAGCTGCTGTTAATCATTTCTAAAATAACAACTATTTATTAATTCAATAAAAATTTGGAGAATTTATTAGAAAAAAGCTTTATAAATGATTTTTAAAGCCTTTTCCCACGTATCTCAAGAAGAAAATTACCGTACTTGTTTCACATCGTGATCCAACTTTCGAGAATGTGAGACATTTATCTGTTAATTCTGTCGTAAGGACTATGCAAGACAAGTTAATCCATCTACTTATTTAGAGAGGAAAACAATACAAGAAAAGATTGAGCCTTTGAGAAGTAACCTTTACATGTGATCATTAAAAAAAAAAAAAAAAAATCTGGCACTTCTGCAATAACTTTAAAGTTTAAGAGGCCCTGGGTAATTTTCAGTCTCGCAAACCCTTTATGGAAATTCAATCTTTTTGCTAATTTTTTATAATTGATCCCCAAGAACTACCAAAAGAGGCTTTTCATAATTTCTAAAACTTGATACCCAAGGAATACAAGACCCAAAAAAAAAAAACTACAAAAAAAAAAAAAAAAGACTACAACAACAATAACAACAACATAATCCCTATTGATTGATATTGAGATATTATGAAAACAAATAGAATAACGATTTATAGCTAAATAATCTTTTTTTAAGAAGTTTTTTATTAAACGGTTCAAGTTTTCAAAAATTAGGTAAAATGTCATTTTTTTAAAATAGCTAATTAATTATTGACTACATAATAATCAATTAGTGATTGACTTCCGGTCAATTACTGATTAACCATAACGTAAATTATCAAATTTCATTATTAATCATTGATTGACTAAATCTTTTTTTTTCCTTAATTTATTGATTGATTAAATTTGAATATTTTTAAAGATTTATTCTTAATATAAATATTATTTTTATTTCATTTTTATTAAAAATATGTATTTTTTGATAATATTTTTTTTATTTTTTATTTTGTAAATTTTTCTATTTTTTTTTATTTGTTTTACACATATTGTTTTAAAATTAACTATATTAATTTAAGAAAAATACTTTTCATTAAAATACAAAAATATAGTCTTCCATTTTTTTTTTCATTTCAGTCCTTTTGATATATTGGTCTATTTTTAATATTTTAATACTTTCATCTTTTTTTTTATAACTTTTTATGTATTTTTTACTTATTTTTTTTATTAGATAAATTTTTTCAAATACGTCCAATCATATACATCGCGCATGCTTTTAAATTAGTATATATATATATATATATAACTTGTTTTTGTGTATGTAATCTTCGTAGATTATTTTGATGATATTGTGATACATAAAAACATCAATGATCTTTTTTATCCCTCGATGAGAGTATTCAATTATAAATATTCGAATACGGAAATATTACTATGTTTTTGTTTAGCTAAAATTATTATTATGTGATTAGTAGTGGCCTAAGAAAGCCTCAGTAGTCATTTCAACCATCCAAACATATCATATTCATTAGTGTCATGGTCACATATAGAATATATATCAACTTATCTACTAAGCAGAAGACTTGAGCCAAGAAAATATTTATCTGTGTTTGATGTAGCTGAATGAAATGGAATTTTAGAGTTGAAATTAGTTGATTTTTTAAAAATTAGTTATAAGTTTTGTTGACTTTTAATAGAAAGATAAAAATTGATATGAATAATTTAAGTTCGGACCAGAGAACTAAATAATGGAGGCTAAATATACGTCAAAAGCATGGACCTGAAATATTATCAACTTCATAATTAACCCATCGAATGCTAGCGTACACGTCGAACTTTTCCAAGAATCTGCTTCATCACAAATTAAGAAAATCCAATCAAATTGAACTTAAATTTTGGAAAAAAAAAAAAAAAAAAAACTTGAGCCAAGAAAAAAATCTAATACGTTAAAAACATGGACCTGAACTGTCAACATCCGAATTAAGCCTTGAAATATATATATATATATATATATATCTAGTTTTCTCTGTTAGAATATTTTGACCTGGATTTTCATAATCATAACGATTCATTCTAATATGAGTTAAAAAAACATGTAAGGACAACTTTGTTAATATAAATTTATGTATGTAATTTAAATATCATGTCGCATTAGAATTTATACTCGTTTAGTAAACTACTTCAGATCAATAGACTCCAACATTTTTAAGTATTTTTGATGAATCAGAGGATCAAAGAATCTCGAAGAAAATATATAAATGATAAAGAAAAAACTATTAAACTAACATGATAAAAACAAAAATAAATAAAGTAAGCATCGTATTGATCAAGATAGAGGAATTTTTATCGTGTTGGTAGACTGTTTGAGTGATTTTATCGTATCAGTGTGAGGTGCTATATATGGACATAGTTGGTGTAATGTAAATATGTATGTGGAGAGGTTACATGAGGAGGGTTCGATACATAGTTGGTGTAATGTAAATATGTATGTGGAGAGGTTACATGAGGAGGGTTCGATGCTTGTAGCTCGCTATCCTTCATATGTATGTGGAGAGGTTACATGAGGAGGGTTCGATGGCTTGTAGGCCTCGCTATCCCTTCCAACATGTAACCCACGAAAACTTTTTTCTTATTTAGACATGTCATAGATACTAATTATTAATAGGCTTTATAAATGTTCCAACAATTCGTATCTGAGCATCCTAGCTATTTTAGTTATAAGACTGTTAAGTCTGGTGTTATTTGTGGGCTTCAAAGATTCAGATTTTGAATGTATTGACTTTGCTCCAATATTTGATGTTGTGCTGACCATTTATAGACTTTGTTTGATAACTTACGACATGGATTTACTTATTGCCTTTAATGTAAAGTATAAAAAGTCCTATCATAAATTAAAGATTTTTAATATTCAACGTCTTTCAACAAAGTGAAAAAGGGAGAAGAAAAAAATTAGCGGATGCATTTTAGAGGAAAAGACGGAGAATTTGAATCATTCAGGAGAGACAAAATTTGAAAGCATTGAAGTAAATATGATTTTTTTTTTTCCTTAAAATTTAGGATTGAAAAATTTGAACTCTGTATCTTTTATTAGAGTTAAATGTGAAATTATCATTAATTAATGCCTACAATTACACTCTCTCTTTTTAATTCTTCTAACTTTAAAAAGCAAACGGGGGGAGAACTTTTTGGCAAAATATATTAGATTTCCTTTCTCTAGACTTGTCCAAAAACTGATATTATAATCTTTTTTTTTTCGGGAATTTATAATATCTATTTTTGCGGTTGTAGAATGCACATATAATTTAAGAATGATATACTGAACACGACTTTGTTATAAATATAATTCCTCCACCTTTAACTTAAAAAAAAAAATTGTTAACATAAATTTTTTTGAGGAGATAGTTCAAAGGGAAAGAGGTTGAAAATATGTGATTGTGATGTGGGAAAACATTAAATTGTTGGATCACATAATATGATCTTGATGTTGTAGAAAGGCAAAGCATTTCTAATAGTATCAGATTGACGATTCAGTCTCATACTTTTTTTTTTTTAATCCTCACGACTTTCAGATTCTTTTAATAATATTACGCTATATTAAGTAAGATACATTATTAATTATTTAATATCTTCCATTGAACTTCAACATTTTTTATTTTATTTTTATTTTTGTACAATTAACTAATATACTCTTCCTCATGAGTTATAATGGTTTGTTTTTTTAATTTTTTTATTGATATTTATAAATGTTTACGATAGTTTTTTATGTTGGGGTATTTAATGATAGTGTATATATTTAAATGTCAAATCTGATGAAAAATATATTACAAAAAACACGCGTAAAACAAATAGTTTTTGTAATAATTATGACTGTTTAATGTACAACCTTGTTAATAGAATACATATATATTTTGTTGTTTTACATATATATATATATATATATATATCTTTATATTTCAAACTTTTAAATAATTACGTTTCTTAATCTGATCAACCGTAGTATGCTCACTAAATTTGTCAATAATGGTTTTATATTTGTCTAGGCAATAAAATAAAAAAAAAAATTACAGAATAAATTATGAAAACTTTATGTCACACTGCTACTTGGCCACTCTACTTTTATACTTAATATTGCTTTCTCACCAATAACTACAAATAGCTTTATATATATATGCAACTATATGATAAATGACGTTTGACAGCATGTCAACCGGGACTTGCAGACTTGAAATAAAATCGAGGACCTGAAGTTAGAGCGACGACACAATTTTGAAGTCCTTGAAATGATACATCTTATACTCTTCATCAGTCATCTTCTTCAGCTCCTGCTTAAACCTCTCCATCGCGGACGCCGTTGGTAGGCAAATCAGCACCACGACACCTTTCTCCCCTTTCTCCTCATACGGAATATAAAGGCTAAAGAGAGACATGGTCATAGCCGGTCCGCCAAACACCGGCAAACCCCACCCGAAATCGACCTCATTGAACCCCACTCGGGTTTGATCTGAAACAATATAGTTCCCTGGCACCGTGTACAAAGGCCGGCCTTTGATCACCATCAGATCAGCAACAGACTTTATGTACTCGTCATTCACTTGGTCTTTTGCATTTTTCACCAACTTGACTGCGTACCCTAACGGACTACTGCATAAAACCCTAACGTTCGAAACCGCAGCAGGGTAAGCAAATGCGTTACCATAGTATCCCGATGGGAGATTGAGATTGTTAACGTTCTTATTTCCGCGTATACTTGTCATGCAAGAAACGCGAACGGTCTCTTTAGGGTCGAGTTCGAGTGCAATAGTTCGACATTTCCACAAACAAGCTGTGAGCAACTCGAACCGAGTACAGTTCCGTAGGTGTTTGGGTAGGAGCTCTCTCAGGTTCCTTATTTGGTTGGAGCTAAAGAAGACTGAGCATTGAACGACGTCGTTTGGGTCCATGACCATGTTTGAGGCCTTGGAACTAGGAGTTTGTAGTGTTACTACTTCTTGGTATTCTTGATGTAGACAAGTTATTCTTGGTGGGTTTCGGGCGTTTAAGATTTCTCGTTGCCAAACAGGCAGAATTGATGGGACTTTACTGCCACGTGCCATTTCTGCAATGGTGCTCAAGAATTGGATCAGACCAAAAGCGTCAGACATTGTGTGGTTCAGACTTAATGCCAATACAAAGCCCCCACATGTCAGCGTAGTCACCTATTTATGCAAGGAATCAGAAACCTCGTAATTAGAAGTTTCATTTTCATTTCAAAACAATGATAAACCACACAAGAAATGTCTCACACCACATATCATTCTTATCCAAAAACGATTCTTATTATACGCGCGTCAGGTATGTCTAAAATTTTTATATTAATTTTTGTTTTTTCTAAAATAAATAAAAATTACAATTTATTCTTAAAAAATTAATCACTTTCAATTTAAAATTTTAATTTTTAACTGGTACACTAAATGTAACCTTAGTATGTGAGTAGAAAAATTAAATTATAGATGAGTTTTAAACACTTTTATATTCAAGTGAATGTCTGAATTTTTTTTAATTAATTAGGCAAATACTTGTAATCATAATTGATCATATTCGATCAATTAAAAATATATATTGACATTGATCATTTATTAATTTATTATGATTAATCAAATACTAATTGACTTTTTTTATAAAAAAAAATTTGCAGAACTTCAACGATTAATTATTATTTTTTTTTAAATAAAGTCATTCGCCTACGAATCTCATTTTATTTTCAAAAAATTAAAGATCAACGTTTTAACCTAGCTAAAAAGTTTGACACGCATGCATGAGATTAAAACCCACATAACAAATGGATATGCTATTTTCAATTCATTAATTAGATGAGCTCAATAAAAGTCCAATTTCATACTAAGATAATTATATTGTTCAATTGTCAGGAGTTTACTGCAGGACGGGGTTGTTAGCAAGGTCTCTATATATTTAAGATGTCTCAATCTATTTTCTCATGAACGCAAGCCTCATTTTTTGAACACTCAGAAGATTAGTCCGATAAACATTCAACTCCAATTCAAAAAATAGGCTTCAAAAATTATTTACCTGAATTAACGGCAAAGGACAACCAAGAATGTCATCTGATCCAGGGACATTATACAGGAACTCATCTAGGTAGGGGCATGGTGGCCAAATTGCATCCCCGAGTTGTTCTAGCCCGACATTTGCCGTAGCCGCCACGAAGAGGACCCCTTCGCCGGTGCAATCCACCATGAGCTTCCTGTTGGGACCTTCCCTAAGCCTTCCAGCAAACGGATAGTAGTACACTAGAGCGCTACTCAGTGCCTCCTTAATAACCATAATGGGGTCTTGCCACAATTTCACTGCAGGGTTGTGATAATTCTCATTAATTTGATTAATATTTTTGTAAAAAAATATCAGAGGAGCCTGAAACCTAAGCCCTTCTTGATCATCTATGTCTGAGAGTGGTTTTAGCCCTTGAGGGGTTGGTTTTGATGGTTTAACAAGCTCTGGCTCACACCGGTTCACCTTAATTGCTAGAGATGAGTTTCGTAGTGATGGCATTTTTTTTTTTTGTTGTCTTTTTGGTTTCTTTCTCGTCTGATGAGATTTTTTTTTTTTTTGAGGGAATTAAATTGTGTGATGAGATTTAGTGATACAAGCTAGGAAAAGAGGGGGTGATATATATATAGTCGGCTATATATTTCATTTGTGTGTGAATTGTGCTTTGAGTTTGCTCTATTAATAGAGGGAAAATCGTCAAATACTAAATCTGTTGTCAAATACACGTTTAAAATGTCATTCATCAAAAAGTTATTTAGAAATTAAGCTAGCTCTTTTGGTAAGTACTTTAGTACAAGAGAAAGTGGAAAGAAATAGATGAATTTTAATACAAAAAATGTTATTAGGCATTAGTGGTCTTGAATATCATAAAATAGATGGGTGGGTAAATGGATTTTCGGTTTTTTTTTTTTTTTTTTTTCTTATAGCCTATTTTCGTTTCTAATTTCGTAATAATATATATATGCTACTCTATATTTGGCCACGATTTAAGCATTAATGTACGTTATAATATTTTCCATAGCCACAAGCGCATGTTTACTACACGACATAAGAAGATAAAATTGTAACGCTCTACAAAAGATTGAAAGTCAGAAAAGGAGACGTTCAATAAGGAGAAGAAATTTATCACTGATATAAATGAGTTTGGGACCATCTTGATCATGATACTTTTTTATTCAATAATACAAAGGTATCAAACACCACAGAAAATGCCAAAATATTATGGAATTTACCTTTAATACACGTATCTGTGGGCTGTGGCTACATTTGGATTCCAAAAAAACATGATTCATGTTTTTCGTGAACAACATTGTTCGTTGATCTAACTTAATTGAGTCGGGTTCTAATACAAAATATGGGACCCACCTAACCCTATCAACCCCGTCGGATACCGACAAAGGAAAAAGGAAACTAATCAACAAAATAAGATGTTATTTGGAACATTACTCTCAGTGTAATTACTTGGTACATGACATATTGCTAAGGTCTTTTATTTAATCAATGTTAACAGGATTTAATGTCTGTTCTTTGACCGATATTAAATCCTTTATTTGTACTAGCCTCCATCTGTAACAATTTTTTTTAAGTATGTTCATTTTTTTTTCCTGATTTTTTTTTTTGTTCATTGTTTTTCAAAATTTTTCTTGCATCACATAATCTTTGTACTAGCCAATCTTTGGAACTTGACGCTTTGTTGGATAATAGAGCGTGCTTTGTCAAATTAGTAGGAATTAATGAGAATATTCATGGTCTCTTCAAATGTTTTAAAACCCTAATAAGAATGAAACTGAAGAGAAGTTTAGATTGAATTCTCTTATCTGAATTTTCTGTCTAATTATTATACTTAAATATAATATTGTGTCATTTCATCCTAATATATATATAACAAAAACAAAAAATACCTATGTAATTTAATGAGTTGTCAAATTAGTTTTAGGAGAGCAATTAATTTTAATAGGAAATAGGAAGACTCATATTGAGACAGGACGTTTAAGAACAGTATAGCATATATCTTTCATATTTATGTAGAATAGTTTTTTTTTTTTTTAACACTTTGTTTTTAATTTTTAACACATATTTTAATAAATGTCTTGAGCTTTGAAAATAAAAAATGCACAAATAATCTTAAAGCATAGTCAAATAATAAGTTCTTGAGTACTAAATCATCAATTGGCTGACTTTAATAAACTACTTACCCTTCATTAAGCATTGATTATTGATGGTATTATCTAATACAAAATAAATCAGAATAATAATAACAGTAGTAAGAAGAAAACAGAAAAAATATTTTACGTGGATGTGTTTATATCCACGGACTAATAATAATTAATTTATTAGTAATGAGTATTATAAATATGCTCTCATATAAATACAAATTCCAAGTATACAAAATCGGGTAAGTTACCTAATACTTACAAATCCACTACAAGAGAATATTATTCTAAATTACAATATTACAAATAAATTAAAAGTTCCTAATAAAGATAATTATATACAAAATAACAACTTTCCCTAACACTAATCCTAATACTATCTTTCCTAATATTATGTATTGATTTATTACGTTAATTAAATATTGATACAAACACTACTACAAAAGTTGGATTACACGATGGAGATTACATGACGGTTTTGTGAAACCGTCGTGTAAATAGAGGATTATACATGATGGAGATTACATGACAGTTTTGTGAAACCATCGTGTAAATGGAGGATTACACGATTATTGAACCAAAACCGTCATGTAATCTTAAGATTGCACGATAGTCTCAATCACCATCGTGCAATCATCGGATTACACGATGGTTCTCAAAGAACCGTCGTGTAATCTCAAGGATTACACGACGGTTCCTTGGAACCGCGGTTCCGGTGTAATACCTTGAGCTCGCAAGGATTACATGATGGTTCCTTGGAACCGTCGTGTAATCTCTAGGATTGCACGACAGTTCCAAGGAACCGTCATGTAATCTTCCGAAAAATTTTCAAATTTTGAAAAAAAAAAAAAAAGGATTACACGACGGTTCTTTGAGAACCGTCATGTAATCATGAAGAACCGTTGTTAATCTCATGGAACCGTCGTGTAATCCTCCGAAATTTTCAAAATTTGAAAATTTTCAAATTTTGAAAAAAAAAAAAAAGGATTACATGACGGTTCCTTGAACCGTCGTGTAATCCTCCGAAATTTTCAAAATTTAAAAATTTTCAAATTTTGAAAAAAAAAAAAGGATTACACGACGGTTTTGAACAAAACCATCGTGTAATCCTCCGAAATTTTCAAAATTTTCAAATTTTTAAATTTTGAAAAAAAAGGATTACATGAC
Organism: Ficus hispida; assembly: GCA_025413025.1. Lineage (NCBI taxonomy): Eukaryota > Viridiplantae > Streptophyta > Magnoliopsida > Rosales > Moraceae > Ficus > Ficus hispida. The sequence continues at coordinate 27,335,715 of CM046372.1, forward strand.
AGTTCCAAGGAACCGTCTTGTAATTCTTCGAAATTTTCAAAATTTGAAAATTTTCAAATTTTGAAAAAAAAGGATTACACAATAGTTTTGAGCAAAACCGTCGCGTAATCCTCAGATTACACGACAGTTATAGAAAACCGTCGTGTAATCCTCCGAAAATTTTCAAAATTTGAAAATTTCATACTTTGGAATTCGCATGAAAACCCATTACATAAATACACGTTCATCTTCATTTATCATCATTTTCATCTTTAACCCTCTAGACAACTCAAACTTTTCTCCTCCCCACCTCCTTCGCTCGCCCGCCTGCCTCCTTAACTTAAAATCCGGTCATGCCGCCGCTGCCACTTCAAAATTTTCCCAAACCGCCGCCATGCCCCGGTTTTTTCCGCCGTCGCCGTCGCCACCACCTCTCTCTCCCGGTGTTCCCATCAAGGCCGTGACTATTTTTCTTTGAAGAAAAACAAGGTGACTTCTATATTGCTCAATTTCTTTTTTCTAACAAAACTACGAATACACAATGTTTTAATAACTTACATGGAGCGTAATTTGTAGTGTTGTTTGAATGTTTTATTTTTCTTTTTTTTATTGTTGCTCTTTGGAGATGAATGTTTTGTGCACGGTTTTGGCACTTTACACACATTTTTTAACTTGGTTTTTATCTGCCCACCACATGCTTGATGAAATGTCAAAATGGATTTTTGTTTTGGATAACTATATGGAATTTGATTCTAGTGTAATGTGTACCATTACACGACGGTTTGGCTCAAAACCGTCGTGTAATTAGACTTGAATTTAAAAAAAATTTGACTTTTTTTTTACGATGGCATACATCACACAATGGTGCCATCGCCAAAAAAAAACCAAATTTTTTTATAATTCAAACCCAATTACACGGCGGTTTTTAGAGAACCGTCATGTAATGTACCACATTACACAACGGTTCGACTTAGAACCGTCGTGTAATGCGTCATATTACAACATTACACGACAGTTCATAGAGAACCGTCGTGTAATGTGCCATATTACAACATTACACGACGGTTCGACCTAGAACCATCGTGCGATGTGACACATTACACGACGGTTCGACCAAGAACCATTGTGTAATGTGGACATTACACGACGGTTCGTAGCGAACCATCATGTAATGCGTTATATTACAACATTACACGACGGTTCGATCTAGAATCATCGTATAATATCTTCACATTGCTTTTTAACATGATGGTGTATTTTGTTTCGACGACGGTTTTAATTGTTGTGTAACATTGAGATACCATGATGGTAATATAACCATCGTATTATCTATCACGACACTAGATTACACGACGGTTGGGTAACCATCGTATAAACTTTACACGATGGTAAAAAACCATCGTGTAATCTACAATTAAATTATTTATTTACTTTCATGAATGATTAACTCACTAAATAAAATGTACAATCACTTTTCATAAAGATTGTTTACCAATCTCCATAACTTAACTCCTTCAATTACTATAAATCTTAGGGCAAATACATGATATCTACGTTACGAAGTTCAAAGGCCTTTGTAAAATGTTTTGTTATTATTCTCCGTAACTTTAAGGACAGACATTTTTATTAATTTGTGACGCTGCTGTTAATCATTTCATTGATCGATCATTTCTAAAATAACAACTATTTATTAATTCAATTAAACTTTTTGGAGATTTTATTAGAAAAAGGCTTTATAAATGATTTTTAAAGCCTTTTCACACGTATCTCAAGAAGAAAATTACCGTACTTGTTTCACATCGTGATCCAACTTTCGAGAACGTCAGACATTTATCTGCTAATTCTGTTGCAAGGACTATGCAAGACAAGTTAATCCATCTAATTATTTAGAGAGGAAAACAATACAAGAAAAGATTGAGCCTTTGAGAAGTAACCTTTACATGTGATCATTAAAAAAAAAAAAAAAATCTGGCACTTCTGCAATAGCTTTAAAGTTTAAGAGGCCCTAGGTAATTTTCAGCACCCTGGCAAACCTTTTATGGAAATTCAATCTTTTTGTTAATTTCTTATAATCGATCCCCAAGAACTACCAAAAGAGGCTTTTGATAATTTCTAAAACTTGATACCCAAGGACTACAAGACCGCCAAAAAAAAAAAAAACTACCAAAAAAAAAAAAAAACAGAAAACTACAACAACAATAATAACAACAACATAATCCCTATTGATTGATATTGAGATATTATGAAAACAAATAGAATAGCGATTTATAGTTAAATAATCTTTTTTTTAATTTTTTTATTAAACGGTTCAGGTTTTCAAAAATTAGTTAAAATGTTATTTTTTCTAAAATGATTAATTAATTTTCTTAAATGATCAATTAGTTATTGACTACATAATAATCAATCAGTGATTAACTTCCGGTCAATCACTAATTAACGATGACGTAAATCACAAAATTTCATTGTTAATCATTAGTTGACTAAATCTTTTTTTTTTAATTTACTGATTGACCAAATCTGAAAAATGACAAATGATCATTTTTGATTTTTTTTTTAAAAAGAAAGTATGATCATCTATTAAATTAGGTGATTAAAAAAGGTCACCCAACCTAATTTTCCTAGAATATTTGACAAATAACAAAGAATTATATCATTCTAAAAATTAGTACATAATTTTATATCATAAAATGTGATAACCATTATAAAAATTAGTTATAATTATGCTATTATCAAAATATTTAGAAGTACTTATATTTCAATGCCATTGTTATAAATCTTCTAATTTCTCTAATTATTACTGTATTCGGAGTAAATAATAAAGTTCAGAGAATGTGTGTAAATAGTAAAGGCATGAAAGTGTTGTCGATAATTTTTCATACTCATCATCTGAGAGATTTTAGATATTCAAAAAATCACTAAATAATTTTTTTGCAAAAGTTTTACCATAAGACAGCCTTTTTTCCATAAGAGTTGAGAACGATCATGAGATGAGCAACTTATATAATTGGGTGTTTCGAGTTTAGCTTGTAATATCTAGTTTTTGATAAAAAGATTATATATATATATATATGTGGAGCACGTCTTCTGTCCTTCACTAAAAAAGGTGAAGGACCATTCTCCATTTTTGTTTTAGACCGTTCAGATTGAAAGCAATGCGCACGATCGTTAGAGGGGTAGTGACATATGCTAAAAACTGGTTTAGCAAAGAAACCGGTTAATGGGGTTCTTACTTATTAAGAAAAAAAAAAATGACACATCGTTTTTGCATGGAAGATAGGCTGAGAAATTTAAGACAAATTTGGATCCTTTTGACCATTTCTCAAAGCAGCCACTTCACCCCTCAACAATTACTTAATGGCACTGACATAGTTAAACTCCATTTCCCTATTTTATTTTGTTATTATTATTTTTAAAATTTCTCTTATGGTAACCCAGAAATTTATCTTCTTACTAAGCTACCCAATCCCCAACTTTAGATTACCTACAATAGCCCGTCACAAGAGACAAGTTAAGTTTTGTTCCATAAATAACAATCCACGTGGAGCACAAACCATTATTACTTTTTTGGTTTCAGTCAATTAATACCGCCACGTTTGACAAGGATGGTCCTTCATGAAGACTGTAGCAGTAGCCTGTATATCTATACAATATATAGAAATGTCAAAAAAAGCTTACTGTTTTCGTCCAAAAAAAGCAAAAAAGAATTTAGTTGAGTAATCTCAAATCCTTTGAAGAATTCCGATCTAAATTTTCCTTTTCTTTAATATGCAAAGATTTAGTCGAGAATCCATATCAAACACAATAAAAAGATAAGGTCCTGTATCTTTCTCTCTTAGGAAAAAAAGAAAAAATAAAAAAGAAAAAGAAAAAGAAAAGAAAGGTCTTATCTCTTTGTTTCATTTTCCTCATGTAGGTTATACATCTTTCTTTTCTTCTTATAATTTCCTTTTCTGTCAAATGATTAGCAAACAAATATTGCTTTAGACTGCATTTGTTGCATACACAGAATGAAATAAAACTATTGCTTATAATTAAATTAAATGTGATTACACTTAATATTGTCTTAATAGTACAGCATCCGAGTACATTTGTATGATTTTTTTTAATTTTAAATTTCAGAATGATCAATGACTATTAATTAAAAAAAATTAAACTTCCAAACGCAACAAAATTTAAAGGTACTGTTAAATTTCAATTATATTGTTGGTTTATATATTTATCCTAAAATCCTTGCCAAAAATACATGTTATTCCGTCACAATCTCTTAATAAACGAGCATTGTTTTAAAATCTTATATTTATGCATTTGTACACATATGTAACGGGCTTGTGTCGGTATTTTATTTATTTATTTATTTATTTAAGAAGGATCGTCATTCCTCGTAATGTATTAAGGTATTTACAATAACACTGATCTTTCTTCTTCTTTATATATGTATATAAAAGAGGTTGAAAAAGTTGTGTTAATAATACTCTTTGATGATTAATTTATTTATGTTACCTTTGAAGTAAGAAGTGTACGTTTATTCAGCAATACACTTCTTACTTTGTACATATATTGTTACAGGACGATCCTTTCAACAAGACGGTAGATTACGTATTATTTTACATGTATATATATATATATATATATATATTTAGAATTGTGTTCAAGAAGCCAATTTAATGGAAACGGGCATCATGAAAAACATTATCTCTAATCTACTGATTTTAAAACTTTCAAATTGTAGAAAAAAATAAGATGGTGTAGCTAATAGTTCTCCTGGGCTTGCAGGATGTGGTAGTATTTTCAAAAATTATAGAGGTTATAGCAAGGGATGCTCTACTAAGCCTGCAAGTATTCTCTTTGCTTTTGAAGCAGAGTTAATGGAAATTATCACAGTAATTGATTATTCTAAAAGATTTGATTGGGACTATATTTGGTTTGAACGTGACTCTATTTATGTTGTGGAGTTACTTCAAACTAAAAACAATAAAATCCCATGAAGATTTTTATCTAGATAGAACAAGGCTATCAATTATCATAATCAGATCACATACCATACATCTCATATCTTTAGAGAAGTTAATCAAGTTACAAATAACCTGGCTTCATATACAGTTCACATTACCGAAAATATGTGGTGGTTCAATGCACCAAATACTTGTTCTTCTTTACTTCATAGAGATTTGACAGGACTTCTCTATTATAATTTTGTAACTAGTCGACTTTTAAAGTAAATATATACTCGTTTTCCCTTTTAGTCTTTTTCTCATTGGGATTTGATTAGAGGGGTTTTAACAATGCATATTTGAATGCTACTTTCAAGGAAGTAGTTCCTGCTCGATCCTATGAAACTACCTTCCGGCTACTTCTAGATTTCTTGATAGGTATCTTGATTTTCTTTCCTTCTTTAGTCGTATTTCTCTCATTTAAAGAACTTTTATGTAATCTAATTTTTGTCTATATTTAATAATATTTAGCGGGATGAAAAAGTGATGAGGGTGCTGTCGATATAGTCAAGATATTTTAATGCACTACAGATTTCTATCACCATAATATATTCAAATATATATATATATATATATATATATATATTATCCATAGCAACAAGCGCATATGTTCACTACACGACATAAGAAGATAAAATTGAAGTAAGAACGCTATAAAGGTTGAAAGTGGGAAAAGGAGATGTTTAAGAGAAGAACCTTATTGTGATAAACGAGTTTTGGACCATCGTGATCGTGATATATTTTTACAAAGACAAGTCACTGTAGAGTTTGGATTACTACGGAGCTTTGCCTGTAATAATACCTGTATCCGAGGCCATAGTCAAAGACACCAATCACCACACGTACCACATTTAGTTTCCAAAAACATCATTCACGTTTTTCTTCTTTTTCCACTTAAATTAATCTCCAATATTCTCCAAGAAAAACATAGTCGTTGAATCGACACGATTAATGATTATGGTTCACACGTACAATTATATGGGACCCACCCAGTCCTATCAATCCCGTCGGGGTGGATAATGCGGATTCATTCTTCAAACGCATTAAAATACCTTCTAAAAAAAAAAAAAAAGATCAGCGAAATTAGATGATACTTGGAATATTGCTCTCAGAATAATTACTTGTTATATGACTTGACATATTGCTCTTTTTTTTTTTTGGTTTGTTTTTTTAAGGATTTAATGTCAATTTTTAACCGATATTAAATCCTTATTTGTTCTAGAGCCTACTTGTAACAAAATAATTATTTTTGTTTTAAGAAAGTATGTTCAATTTTTTCAGATAATATATATATATATATATATATATATTTATGTTCATTGTTTTTCAAATTTTTCCTTGCATCGCATAATTTTGTACTAGCCAAACTTTGGAACTTGACACTTTGGTGGATAATAGTGCGTGCTTTGTCAAATTAGTAGGAATTAATGAGAGTATTCATGGTCTCTTATGACAAGAATTTGGAGTCTTTTAAATGCTTTAAAACCCAAATAAGAATGAAATTGTTAAGACGTAGATGAGTATGCCGTCGAGCCAATTAACCAACTAGAAGTTTTTGATATCCCTTATTATGATTTTTTTTTTTTTTGTTTTTTTTTTTTTTGAAATTTCCCTTGTTATGATTTTGATTTCACTATACAACAGATTTATTCATGTCTAATCTATAGATAAAACACATATGTGAATTTAATATTTACTTTTGTCCTTCGTCAATTTGTTATGTATATTTCAGCGCTCGTTTCTGTAAAGCGTTGGTTATAACGTAAAAATTATAATATTAATAATAATAATAATAATAATAATAATAATAATAATAAAGGGTTAACCTTTCTGTTGTTCATTCTTACCAGGGGCATATAACTTTGTTTGGTATATGTTTACTCAGGACATGAATTTGAGCTGGCCGTAGCCTGTAGCTCCTTTTTTTGTTTTTTTTTTTTTTTAATCTTTGTTTTTGCTGATCTCTTTCTTTTTTTCTGCAATTAGGTGGACACTCGAGTTGCACCTGTTTCCATTTCATCAATGTTGATGTTCCTATCTAAAAATAAAAAGAAAAAAAAAAAAAAACAGAGAGAACAATTACTGTAATCAGATAGAGTTAACTACAGGGAAAAATAGACCACAAATATAAAGAAAATTCAAAAATTTACTATTATCAAAATATTTCAAAACTTCCCTCAAAAAAAAAAAAAAATCAAAACATTTGCTATATTTTAAATTGAGAAATGCTAGGCTCAATTCAAATGTCTTCCTTCGAAATAAATAAATAAATATCACTCTGTTTCACTGTCTTTTTCAATAATCAAATGTCATCATATTTCTCAAGAAAAAAAAAATCGAAATGAAAACCATTTTTTTCCCTTTATATTATGACTTCGACATTCTTCGTAATTGTCAACTTTGCCCCCCACCCCTCTTTTTGTTATTGGGACGAGGAGTGTATGAACAAAGTTCTATTCCTCTTTTGGGTAGTTTTTTTGGTGGGGGACATCTGCTTTTTCTCGTTGATAGAGTAAAATCTTAATGAAACTCAATAAGAATCTATAAGTTCTTTATTACATAATATTATAGGATATGTTTAAAGTCTGACGTTTATAGAAAATGCCGGACTCGTTCGGCATTTTAATCTCATTTATGCAAGCAGAAATGAACGGTTGTACATCGAAGAAAGGGTAAATTAAGAGTTTTAGGTTGTAAGCTGGTGAGTGAAGAATAGAGATAAGACTTGAAAGAAATAGTTATATAAGCTTTTAGAGAAGATGAATCACACAAGAAAGGCCGTCGTTTTGAATAATATAATTGAAGTTTTTTTTTTTAAATTTGTCTGCTTTTTCTCAAGGTTTTTTTTTTTTTTTTTTTTGGGTGAATTTTTTTCTCAAGGATTTGAAAGTTAAGGTCCTTCCCTTGAATATAATATAAATTTCACTCATGACAGACCCATCCAGCCAAGCCAGTAAAATTCCACAGTTGCTTGTTCCACTTAAAAACACTTGTAAACCCATGCCTATGGGATGAGAGACCTTGCATACACACGCACACTTATATGTAAATATATATTACGACAAGATTCGGAAAGGAAAAAAATAAGGAAATTGAAGAACTGGGCATTTTATTTTGACCAACATATATTCAGTTTGCAGATTCTAACAGCACATTGTTCCAACGGTAAAAGAAAGTTCATAACCAGAAAGGGTCAAATAATAATTTATAAACTTGCTGACAAGGACGTTATTAGTATTACCCCCCACTGATCCAAACCAGCAATCAATCCAAGAAGTAAAAAAAAAAAAAAATAGTAAAATTTCTAAAGAAAGCAATTAAGAGGGCCATAGACAGAGGGAGGCACATTGTTTCTCATGCTTTCTTCAGCCATTTACAGTGGCGAGAGCAAGACCTTTTGAATCCTCTGAAAATTTTGTTGCTTCAAGATGTAGCCCTTTTTATCTCTAATGCTCGGGTAGCCGTTGCACCACCGAAACTTTCAGTACAACTCGATAGTTGAGGTCATATCAGAACAGCCCCCATTGCCCTGCCAATAATGCATTATGTTATTTCATAGGTATTTAATCATACCACGACCTTCCACACTAAGTTTTGTGGCTTGAAGCTGCTTCTTCTTAGGTGCCTTCAGCTGCTGCAACTTCTTATTCATCTGCAATTGACGATTAACCATCAGACTAGTCAGAAAAGAATATACAAGAGGATAATCACAAATGCAGGGTTAACATACGAAAACTGGTTGGGAAGTTTGTCTACTGTGTCTTTATCTCAATTTCTCTACAGAATATTTTAATGTGAGACTAGTCTAATTCACTCATTTCCTGCATGGATGTTCAAGTGATATTTGCCTACCAAAACATAACTGATTGAAAACCGCAAGGAAAAGTAAGGTTCGTTATAAGATTAATTGATCACAGCCAAGGCCCCCTCGAATTAATTGCAAACTTCTTCCTTTATCAGCTCAACTGCTTTATGGAAAAATTAGCACGAAAAATACCTGATGCTCACTGAATTTAATTAAGCTCATTACTCGGGAAGAAAACCAACCTTTAAGCGGCGCTGGTCTTGTATAGCTGCTTTAGCACGGGCCCTAATTTCATCTGGATCAATCTTAGACTGTGGTCGTAGAACAAAGTCCATTGGAGTTGCTTCCGGCCTTATAGTCACTTGTCTTGCAGATGATTGGCCAGATTTGCGTTCCCTGTTAAATGCAAAATTAAAATAAATTGATGAAAAAAAGAGATGACAGTTTTGAGATGTGAAGCAGATAAGAGATTTTTGGATCTGATTGTCTGAAACGGCGAGAACTGTCTTGACATCTTACCTAGAGAATTCATCCAAGTCAAGATCTCCGTCCCTAGATTCAACTCTTGCCGAGTTATTTACTGGCCTGTGGAATACAAACGTGAAAATAATTAACAAAACAAGCAGAAACACAAATTGATAATAAAAGCACACATAACAAGGGACAATCGAGGAGTGACATGAAGAAGTATGAATTCATACTTTTTCACAGATGGCCTTCGATATGGAACCCTCTCATCCTCAGCGTTTCTCATGTCTTCAAACCTTGTACTTTTGTTAAATATCGGTCGACTCTGCAATCAGTTCAAAATGAAACATCACTAAGTAGATGGACCAAAATAAACCATACACCTTGAAATAATCTTTCATAAAATCAATAAGAACATCCCAAGAAACTCTGAACCTGGTGCATAATAAAACAGCAAGGGTCCAAATCAGAAGTAAAATTCGGAAGCCTACTCAAGAAGAGCAAAACTAAGAATCTATAAGTTGTGCAGCTCAAGCAAAATCTTATTCAGCATGCATAAGAAGAAGATGAACAAATCCTAGTTATTATAATATTTATAACTCCCTCTTCAACATGGAGACGGAAAATAGGTTCCAACTCCTAAAGCAGAAATAGACAGAGGAACAAAGTTGATCTTATTTGTACAGAAGGCAAGCAATAGAAAAATTTTCACTTTACCCATTTATCAACCAATTCCTTCGCAAGCTTTCTGTTGGATGTAGTTTCTTCATCAGACTTTGACAAAAACATAATAACCTGCCCAAAACATAACTTATACCATTTCAGAATGCTGCTTTCTAATGTCAGTTCATAAAACTTTGGACAGATTTGGATCCTTGTAAAATAGCCCTCACCTTTCCAAGACCACTCTTCTTTAGTTGTTCTCTTCTATCATACTGCTCCAGATCGATTGGAAACTGCATTGCAGAAGCAACATTTAGGTACTACATAACTTGCCCGACGACCTACTAAAAATTATCAAACTAAGGAAGTAGAACACTGCACGCACATCATTCAAAATCTTCAAAATTGCTGCACGGATATTTATATTTGGTAAACTTCCATCTGGAAGAGGTTCAAGCCAATTCTTTAATAAAGTTAGAACACCATGATCTAAGAACTCCTGTTGAAGCTGCTTCCTGGACCACACGAATATCTTAATGAATTAGAAAAAAGGCGATGGAATGCAAATACGCCTAAAAGGATCATCACATTAAACCATCTTACTTCGACAGAACCTCAGTAAGGAGAGGCAACTTCTTGAGTTTATTAATGGCAGGTTTCCCCTGTCTGTTAAGTTCTGCATCCTCTTCAGCTGTGACCTCAAGCTCAGCCATAACATTCTCAACCAGCAATGCTATTTCCGCAGGACTTTTTTCATTCTTCTTTTTCTTCTTACCCATCTTGAAAAGCTGCTCGATTTCTTCATCTTCATCAACCTCTTCCGCCTATAAAAATTCCAGACCGTGAAACTAAATAAATAAATAAATTGTCATCAATCAAATAACAAAGTAACAGTATTGAATTCTGCCTATGAACATGATTATGTGACTAAAGCCACTAACCTCGGGTGATCACCAGGAGAGCGTTGCACATCGTCAATCCCATACCCGTCTGCGGGATCTACACCAGTGTCATCTATAAAGTTGTCATCATCCACAGTTCTAGCACCCTCCTGATCATCCTACTCCATTCGAAAGAGTTTGAAAAAATCAGAACGTAATCGACAAGAGATAACCATCTAAGTCATCAACACATACAGAAAACTATTTAGGCAAAGCATATCCCGCAAGATACACATAACGAACCAAACAAGCTTCCCCTTTATTCCCTTAAAATCTAAATACATCATACAAAACACATTAGCCACCAACAATATAACAAAACAAGGGAAATCAAATATTTTTAATAAGAAGAAAACTTCTTAATTGTTATACTCAATGGAATTGTTCAAATACTTAACTTACAAAAAGCCATAAACAATGCATACAACAATTCCAAAGCTCCAATTATAAAAACCCAACTGCTTATATACTCTTGACCAAGCTATTAACCAACAAAATCCCATGGAATAAAAAGGAAAAATTCACAACAAAAATTCAGAGAGGAAAGAAAGAAACCTCAGAATCGCCACCAGCAATAGTGTCCCACATCTCTTTGACCTCGCCATCTTGATCCCTGGCGGCCTTGTCCGGGAACCCTCTCTTCGACAACCTCGAGTTCGACCCCCCAGCTTTTCCACCGTACTTATTCTCCCCCTTATGCCTCTTCTCCTTCTTCCCGCTTCCGCCAAGCTTCTTCCTCTTACCCTCCGACCCGTCCCTTACCAAACCCTCGATATCTACGTCCTCGTCATCGACGAAATCCGGCGCCGGCACCTCCCTGGCGGCGTGGCTCTTCTTGATCAGCCGCTTCCTCGGCTTCGACCGCGACCCCGAGGCGTCGGCGTCGTGGACCGGAGTCTGCGACCGCTCTGGCCGGCGCCAATTGTCGCCGCCGTCGTCGTCGTCGTCGTCGAGGAGGTGGTCGTGGTGGTGGCTAGGCTCCGGGGACCGGTCGCGATCGGAGTGGATGTCGTCGTAGTCCATCAACGGCTCGCCGTCCTCGTCGCGGTACCTGAAATCGATCAAACGACGATGAGAAACGAAATCAAATCGAATCGGATAAAGGCCTAGCATTTTCTCGGGAAAAGAGGATAAAGGTGAAGAAGAAGACTTACGGGTCGTCCTCGTAGGCCATGGCGGTGGAAATCGGAACGATCTGCTAGGGCAAATTACGAATCGCCGTAGAAGAGAACTCCAAAAGATTCTAGAGAGAGAGGGAGAGAGAGAGAGAGAGAGAGAGAACCGAAAGCCGGCAAAACAAAAGCGATCCACCTATGCCTTTCACAGTCTCCCTGGGTCGGGTTTTTTTAATCTTACTAAACGAGTTATTATTATTATTGGCATTTATCCTTTTTTTTTTTTTTTAGGAAATTTATCCTCTAAATTAGTTTTAAAAAATCTCTAAGTTTTTTTTTTTTTTTTTTTTTTTTTTTTTTTTTTTAGTTTTTTTTTTTTTAAAAATCAACAAAATTATATTCAAATTAAAAATCTCAATAACTCAAATCAACTCATTCACAAACACCATAAAATTTAAAACCTTCAAAAAAAATTAAAAATAAAAACTTTTTCTTTTTAAGAAAAAACTGTGATAGAGATTCTCTTAGAGTAATATCGATAAGTTCATCAAGATTAAGAGTCCATTAATGAATGAGTTTGATTTGAAAAAGACAATTTGAGTTGAAAATTTTTATTAATTTTCAGAAAAAATAAAATTTTTTCAGAAAAAAATAAAAAATTTTTCAAAAAAGATAAAAATGAGATAAAAAAATACAGTTTGAATCTGTTCACCAAACAAGATCTAATCAATTGGATCTAAGTATTTGATTTTACATAATCCAAAATGTATATTATCATATAGCATATAGGATAACCTCAATATTTTTTTCTCTCTTTTAAAAATATAATTTTTATTAACAAAAAATATAATTTAGAGTTTGTCGATTGAGGAAAGAGAACAAGATTCTTTCGTTTAGATCAGGGATTTTGTTGCTTTGTGCGTTCATTATCTTTTTTTTTTTTTTTTTTTTTTTTGTAACTTTTGATAATCAACTTTTTTTTATTGCTTCCCTGCCAACATTTGCTATGGTAGCTTTTCTTTCCTCAATAATCAACGTTTCCTGATTTCCGTCACGGAAGTTTCTCTTCCTCAGGTTGAGCACCACCATCTTCTTCATCCCTCGCGAGCCCAACAAGCCACACCCACCATCAAACAACCCAGATCACCTGACCCACCGTAGAACCCAGAAACCACCGCAACGAGCCTCCCTTCTCCACCACAACGAGCCCTCTCCAAGCCGATAGCACCCATACCCTTTCCCAAATCGGACCACCCAATGGCCTTCCTCATGAAGAGAAACCGGTGGTTTTTAACGTTTGTGAAAAAAAAAAAAAAAAAACATAAAATTGAAGTAAAGAAAAAACGAGAACTCAATTATGAGGAAGAAATACATTAATTAACCAGGCCTTCTAGCATATCTGTCCTTTTTTATCATGAGGCGAGAAACCCAACCTTCAACTTAGGTGGAAGCATGAGTTTTCACTTTGTAATCTTATTTGAAAATGTTTTAAATTATTGAGGATCCATTTTTTCTTTTCATGCAACCAAAGAATCCTCTAACATGACCCATGAGTGTAGTTATATTTGTTTTGCATATGGATTCGAATTGAAAATCTATATATTGTAGGTGTTAGAAAAATAAATATGATTTTTATATTTTTTTAATAATATTCTATATAAACCCTTAATTACCATTGGACTTTTTAAAACATATTAATTCATGATGATTATTTATCAAGATAGACACTTTTAATTTATTATGTCTCTATGCTCGGATTTGACACCTATGATGCTCTTGGCTGTGATATTTTTTACATCTTTTTTTTTTTTTTTTTCTAGAGGCTTTTAATGTCATTGTTTACTTATTTTAGTTCTTGTTGGATCACCATCTCAATTTATATATTTTTCACTTAAAAACAATGTGTGTTTGGTTAATGGTGAAACATTGGAGTGATTTCTCTTTTCACAATAACTAACTCAAATATAAATTCAGATTTTCAATTCTTTAATACGTACCACACTTAATTTTTTTTTTTTTTTTTTTTTTTTTTTTTTTTTTTTTTTTTTTTTTTTTTTTTTATATTTATACTAACTTGTCTTGTCATTTAAAAAAAATAATTTGATTTTGGTGGTTGTCTGAGTTATGACAACTTTTTTAACTTTTTTTTGCTAAGATAGCAACTTATAATTATATATACATTATTTTCTAGATTGATTCAGCTGATAAGGTCTTCTACACTTATTATAAATAACTGGCAAATAACTAAGGCCTACGTAGAACCGGAGGAAGTATAAACATATACTTATCTTATATATGCTACAAGAAGTATGTATTTATGATCACAAATACGAAATTAGTATTTTCTAACTAGAATAATGTAAGCAGATGCGTCATTTTAACGGTCTGGTTTATAATTAAGAGAGAGCATTTCGTATGCATATAAAATATATTTTTTTTGGTGAATGCACTATTTAGTAATATAATTAGTGTGAACATGATTATAAATCAAACATTAAAATCTATTCAAATTAATTAAAAAGTAAAACTACTTAATACAATCTAATTAATGATTACTAGGATAAACAATTGTAGATTCATCGGGACATGAATTGGTTCAACATATGATGATGAGTAATAATGTTTTTATAATAATTAAAATGAAGTAAAAGTTGTTAACATTTTAGATACATAGATAATTTAGGCTAAAATAAAATAAATAAAAATAAAAATGTCATGTAATAGTTACTGAACCCCACGTGATTGATATAGAGCTGTTATGTGACAGTCTTAGAGGAGTGACAAAAGTCACTATTAAAGATCATTGTCTTTTCTTTTTATAAGTGAAATGGAAATGGAAAAAATATTAATTTTCTTTTTACCACTGTGGTGACTTGGTAGTAAATAATGCTATTTAGAGTTTCGCTTCTATTAGATCTCATTTCAACTCTAACGTGCGAAAGTCTAAATTTGGAAGATAGACCATGTAATATCTGCTCCTAGAGTCTTTACTGTGAAAACCTAGGTCAGGTTCTTGTCATTTCATTAATACAATCAGTGAGTTCACCCAATGACTACTGGGACGAAGGCATGAGGAGACCACCAATCCTTTTTCATTTACCCAAAAAAAAAAAACTTAATTTTCTTGTTAGTGTTATTAATTTAAATTAGTTGAGTTGGGTTTGTTTTATATATCGATTCAAATTGGGAATCTAGATATAGTAGGTGTTAGACAAATAAGTATGATTTTGATTTTTTTTAAGTCAAATTAAAAAAAAAAATTTCAATTCGAGTCAATGTTCTAAACAAATGTTTAATTACCATTGGATTTTTGAACACATTTGATTATGATGATCATTGATCAATATAGATATCTAAACTTGATCATCTCTATGCTCAGATTTGACAGTGGCTATGATACTTTTAACGTCATTGTTTTCTTATTCAAGCTCTTTTTGACTCACCATCTTAATTTTAATTTTTTTGTTCTTAAATTCAATGTGTGTTTGGTTGTACAACCACTTAGTACAATCTAATTAATATTTAAAACGACAAAACAACTATAACAATAGATTTATCTGGATATATTTTTGTCAGTATTGATGATGAGGTATGATTTTTTTAAAGAAGGTCAATTATTGAAAGAAACAAAGGAAAGAAAATTACAAACCTCAAATAAGAAAAATAGTCAAGTTCTCTCACAATGCTCTCTGTTACTTCACTGTATCTCATATTTTTCGCGAAGGAAATCAAGTTGTGATGGTCTTGCGTTCATGGTATTCATCTTCATGACTGCTCTCAGTAGTCTCACAGCCTGAACTTCTATCATTTCAAGATTAATTATAATCTGAATGGCATGTCTAATTACAGATTTGTTGACAACCGATTTAGTAGTAAATTTATATTCTTTTTCTTTCTAGTATTTTTCCTCTAGATTCAGTCATAAGATTTTTAATAAGACATATTTGAATATTGACTACGATTTTTGGGATTATCTTCCGGTGGTGTGAGGATTACGATTTTTCATTTAGCTTTCCCATGCCTCATGAATGTTTTTTCTATGCTTGCGTGCGCTCTATTTTATTTCCCCTTTGCCTTCTTGTTTTAATTTTGTAGCTTTTTATTCTTTAGTAATATTTGGTTGGAGCTTAGTACAAGATTGGTGATCAAGGAGATACCAACTTTAGTTGAGATGTCCCGGGAGTTAGAATTATTTTATTTTATTTTATTTTTTCAGGAGATGTAGTTAAATAAATTTTAAATTAAAATATTATTTAATTTATATTCTTCTTTTTTTTTTTATGTAAACTTTACAATATAAAATAACCAACTTTAAAAAATTTAAAATACAATTTATAAAATGTAATTGACTTTTTGTTTATTTGAAATTTTAAGTATGAAAAAATATTTAATCATAAGTCAAATAATAGCGTATTAAACTAAATGAGCTCATTGGATCAGGGGCAGACGCCCCTCTAGCCCAATGTGCTTCATCACTGGTTGTCCTTAATTTGCTAGTTGCATTCTCTTATCATTTACTTTTAAAAAAAAAATGTGATAATTAAAGTAATTTTGATTACTTTTTAACAGAACAGAATAAGCTACAAAGGGGAAAAAAGAGTAGCATATTGGTTACTGTCATTCAATTTAGTCGACTTATTAAGGCTAGTATTTTTTTTTTTTCTCTGGAATGTAAAGTGGCTAGTATAAAGAGGAGTGGTAATCATTAATTCTTTTTCGAACGTTTATTTATTTCTAAAACAATAAAATGGGAAACAATCTTGCCATTTTTTTTTTTATTTTTGCTGAAAATCTAGTCATTTATGTTTATAACGGTAAAACTCTTATCAATATAATTACTAAATGAGTATTGTAATTTGCATCTTAATATATCAGTTCTACATCAATTTCTTATGATGTGGCAAGCATGCATTGCATTGCTTTATAGCAAGTGGGACCCGTGGTGTAGTTAAGGAGAAACACACCATGCATATTTGCCACATCATGAAGAGTTGATAGCGAGCTAAAAAATTTGGATGCCCAATGTCATTAATCTTACTAAATGTATATAATTAATGATTGCATGTATAGCTTAAAGTTGATTTTATACTAACTTCATCAAAATTGAGAGTTCGAATCCCTTACCCCATTTATATCTTATTATATATATATATATATATATATAACACTAAATAATCCATAGTTTATAACATGTCAAATTCTACTATTATGGGATAGTATTTAAGTATATATCAAAATGTTACTAGTGTAAAACTATATATTTTATCGAAATTTATTAGAGCCACTTAAATTCATGTTGGAATCGATAATATGTCATTGTCAAGTTTTTGTTATAAGAAACTTTATGTGTGAATTTATACGGTATATTTACCTTTAAATTTGCATATAATTTCATTAAAAAAAAAAAAAAGTTCAAATCCACAACTCCCATTAAAGTCCGCCACATTTTAGTTTCATGTTAAAAAATTTTCTTTTAACAAGTTTTGATCTGAGAAGATCATTTTAACCAAATTGATCATCCTCATGGTCGATATGGTCTTTCGAGGAAACTAAAATAAAAAATAAAAAATAAAAATCGGTTACAAGCTAGCTTATTTTCCTAGAAAGCTTTTGTGATGCATACCATCACAAAAAAATCTTTCACCATTCTCTCACTAAAACAAATCTCAAAGGGGAAAATATATATATATATATATATAATCACTGAACTCAGTTGTATATTGGGGCAACACTTGGAAAAGACAGGACAGAGCATGAAGTAGAGCCTCTGCATCACCATATTACACAGGACAATTATAGAAAATTTTTGGGGAGAAAATATCCAGCAAGGATTTGAATCAAGTTCACATGAGCTAGAACCGGAAAATGTCAATGGAGGATACCCCAACACGATCGAAATCAGTAAAATCAGCAACCTCAAGTAATGACTGTCACATGAGGTGAAACAGAATGTATGGACGATTAGACATGAATACTAATTAACAACAAAATAGAGACGTAGAAGAAACTCCATTTTATCAAAAAAACTCCATTTCATCCACTTAAGAAGTGCTCTAAACCAACCCTAAGTCGTATTTTTAAAGCATTCTACAGCCAACATATCACTATAATTTGAAAGAAAACTAGTTAGGTTATCAAAACAACCCAAGAAATATTGTCTGTGCCGAAAACCGGACAATTTTTGTGCATCTCATGCAAACAAAATGGAAGGCTGCAAACCTGATTGAGGTCCAAAGACGAACTTTATTTTCATTTTAAAAACAATTAAAGTTACACATATTGCTTTGTTTTTTCATGAAGTTGTATTGATTTTTTGAATCTTTTATACTGAATTTTAATAGATCTTTAAGAGTAGTTGAATAATAGTAAATGCTTTAGTTCAAATTAATTTTAATATTATTTAAAGTAATGGCATATAAGTCTTAAAAAAAATGTACATGTTTTTGGTAACAACTAAAAGTTGAAGTGGCATGACTGCCGGTTTTCAACATTCAGATAGAATTAAATTTTGTCCATGTCTTCAGAGTCTAACATTTGATAGAATCGGAGTTTTTGCTCACGGTTCGAAAGTCGAGGGATACTTTTGTTAAGTGATCATTTTGGTCCCTACCTACTGCCACAATTTCTTCGCTGCATTAAATGGAAAAAGAAGAAAACACCACAAAAAGCAGCTTCGTGGGAGACTTTCTTTGCATTGACTTGAATGACTTCTATTTGCACCAGTCTTCCTAAAGCTCGTCTTCTCTTTCTCATCTCTTCGCTTGCAACAAAACTTCTCTTTTTCTGAAACAGATTCCGATCACAAAGCTTGAACATGGCTGAAGCTTTCCTTACGGTTCTGCTGAAGAATCTGAACTCCCTTGTCCAGCGGAGAATCGGGCTGCTTCTGGGTGTCGACAAAGAGATTCAAAATTCTCCAGCATCCTCTCCACCATTTCTGCAGTTCTCGAAGATGCCGAGCAGCAGCAGTTGACAGACAGGGCCATCAAGAACTGGCTGCAAAAGCTCTCCGATGTTTCCTTCGAGTTGGACGATGTTTTGGACGATTGCGAATCGGAGGCCTTTCGTTGGAGTATGATGGACAGAAGCTGAAAAGGAGCCAAAAGGTACGATATGCGATATCTTCTTTCAATCCTAAGAATGCTTTCTTTCGTAATAAGATTGCAAACAAGATGAAAGAGATCGGTGATAGACTTGATGAGATTGCTAATGAGCGAACGAAGTTTCACTTGAGGGAGTTTGTTGGGGAGAGGAGAGATCAGGGGGTTTAAGAGAGAGACGTGAGACTAGCTCCATTATTACCGAGCCACAAGTGTATGGAAGAGATCAAGAGAAGGAGAGATTGTCGGGTTTCTTGTGAATGAAGCAATGAATTGCAAGGATCTTTCGATCTGTTCGATTGTCGGGTTGGGAGGCATGGGAAAGACAACACTTGCTCAGTTGGTGTTCAATGACGAGAGGGTTGATAAGCATTTTGAGCTTAAGATGTGGGTTTGTGTTTCTGAGGATTTCGATGTGAAGAGACTGGTGAAAGCCATTATAGAGTCTGCTTCTGGCAAGGTTGTGAAGCACTGGACATGGATCCGCTGCAGAAACGGCTTCAAGAGATTCTTAAAAGGAGAAGGTTTTTGCTTGTTTTGGATGATGTGTGGAATGAAGATGAGGGTCAGTGGGACAAGTTGAAGTATGTGTTGGATTGTGGATCAGAAGGAGCTTCAGTTGTGGTGACTACTCGCCTCAAAAAAATAGCGTCTTTCATGGGAACAGTCCCAATGCATCACTTGTCTGGTTTATCAGAAGATGACTGTTGGTTATTGTTCAAGCAGCGAGCATTTGGGAATGAAAGGGAAGAACGGCCTAATCTTGTGGAAATTGGGAAGGAGATAGTGAGGAAGTGCAAGGAGTCCACTAGCTGCAAAGACTTTAGGAGGCTTGATGCGCTTCAAAAGGGAGGAACGTGAGTGGCTTTCTGTCATGCAAGTGAACTTTGGAATTTACCACAAGACCAGAGTTCCATATTGCCTGCTTTGAGATTAAGCTACTTTCATCTTCCAATAGAGCAAAGACGATGCTTTGCTTACTGTGCTGTATTTCCCAAGGATTACAGAATCCTAAGGTGCAA
The DNA here is from genome assembly GCA_025413025.1 of Ficus hispida. Classification (NCBI taxonomy): domain Eukaryota; kingdom Viridiplantae; phylum Streptophyta; class Magnoliopsida; order Rosales; family Moraceae; genus Ficus; species Ficus hispida. Next base: position 27,355,799 of record CM046372.1, read on the forward strand.
CTGATTCATCTCTGGATGGCAAATGGGTTGATTTCTTCTAAGAGAGGACTTGATATGGAAGAAATTGGTGATCAGATACTCAATGAATTATATTGGCGATCATTCATCCAAGATATTGAGAAAGATAATGTTGATGACATTTCATATTTCAGATGCATGATTTAGTTCATGATCTAGCTCAATCCGTTATGGAGGATGAATGTCGCATTGTGGAGGTCGATACAATACACGCCTATTAACTTGTCAAAAAGAGTACACCATTTGACATGTACTTTGCAATCATGGAACGAATTGTGGACATACCAAGTACTCAGTCCTTGCGGACTTTCCTGGTATTAAGGATGGGAAACTGAGTTAACTGGTGACTTGAAGTTTTCCTCTTTACGAGCTTTTGATGCTTCTTTTTTATCCATCGACACTGTACTAGCTTTGATTGGCAATTTAAGCACTTACGGTACTTGAATCTTTCAGCAGTGACATTGAAATCCTTCCAGAGTCCGTCTGTTTTCTAACCATCTGTTGACTTTGGACCTCACTATTGTTGTTCTCTTCATAAGCTGCCCAATCAAATGAGTCGTTTAAAAAGTCTTCGTCATCTTTACATTCATGACTGTGTGAAGTTATTTCTTATGCCCCCAAACATTGGGCGACTAACTTGTTTAAAGACTTTGACATGCTTTATCACGAATCGAGAAAGGGCGTCACTTGGATGAGTTATGCAACTTAAACATTGGAGGTTTGTTATGCATCAACAACCTTGAGAAATGGGAGTCCAACGGAAGCTAACTCTGCCAATTTGTCCGGGAAAAGGAATCTCAAAGAACTGGAGTTGTCTTGGAGTACAAATGATAATGAACCTCAGAGCAATGCCGAACAGGTACTTGAAGCCCTTGCTCCTTCCCCGAATTTGAAAAGCTTGAGAATCATCAATTATAAAGGCATCAGATTCCCATACTGGTTTAGCAGTGAAATCCTTGAAATGTAGTTGAAATCACTCTCTCTAATTGCAAAAATTGTTCAGAATCTTCCTCCTTTGGGAAACTGAAATCACTACGAGATCTCAGAATTTCTGGAATGAATTTTGTGCGATACATGGACAATGAATCCTATAATGGAGACTTGAGGAGAGCTTTTTCTTGCTTGAAAACTCTTCGGCTTGAGGATTTACGAAATCTAGAAAGGTTGTCAAGGGAGGACGGAATAGAGATGTTCCCATGCTTGTCCAGTTTGTACGTCGATGAATGCTCAAAACTGGCATTACCTGACTTGGGGTCTCTAAAAGATTTAGTAGTCTTGAATGCAGTGAGCTGTTACTAAAATCAATTTCTGGTCTTCCTGGACTTACTCACCTTTGCTTATGGAGCAATGATCAATTGGCTTTCTTTCCTGAAGGAGTGCTACAAAATCTCACAGTTCTCCAGTCACTTGAAATTTCTGGGTTCACAAAACTTCAAGAGTTTCCTCTGATATGCTAATTGAACTCAGATCTCTAGAAGATATACGTATCAGTTTTGCCATGAGCTCAGGTGCTTACCAGAGAGAATACCATTCCAAGGTCCTACTGTTCTTAAACGCTTAACAATTCGGAGTTGTAAGAAGTTGAAATCTTTATCTGACAGTTTTCAAGACCTTACCGCACTTCAATCTCTAGACCTTGTGATTGTCCTGAGCTGGAGGGATTTCCAAGTTGTCTTAACCACCTTTCTTCTCTCCGAGTTTGACTATGTCAGGCCAAGAACTCGAAATGTTACGGCACGGTGTATGCAATTGGACATTACGTACTTCTCATAAGTTGGCTGCTTTACCTGAGGTCTTGCAACAACTCCGTTCGCTTGAAGTCATGGAAATATCTTATTTTTTGGAGCTTACGTCACTGCCAGATTGGCTTGGAAATCTTGCATCTCTTCGTGAATTATCCATAACTGATTGCCCGGATTTGACACATATACCGACGAGCATCCAAAGTCTCTCAAACTTGCGGAAATTGACAATTAAATCTTGTCCCAATTTGGAGAGGCGCTGTGAAAGGGAAGTAGGAGAGGATTGGCACAAGATATCCCACATTCTCGATGTCTATGTCGGGCCAGAAAGGTAAATCATAAGCTGCTTCGGCTTTTCTGCGTTTGGCCCTTGAGAGATTTATTGAAACAGAATTTATATGCATTTTCGTATTCTAATAAAGCAAATATTACATCTTTGCAGATATCCTGGACCGTTTTAGACAACAGAGAATACTCCGTCGTGATTCTCCTCATATTCACAAAAGTTATGTACGACGTGATGATATCTTGTAGCGTATTTACGCAATAAAAAGCATGTGGGCGAAAGAGAGTACTGAACCTATTTCCTCTTGGGACCTCATTCAAGTTTGAACCTTCCACGTCGGTGAATGTGATTCACTAAAGATGTTTATATTCAAGGAACTTAGCCGACCAGGACGATTTTATCAGGTAGTGTAATAATTCGAACTAGTTCCGAGTTGGGGTTTCAAATTATATTAAATTTGGTTGGTTGTTGAATGCTTAAATCAGGATGTATTTTATGATTTACGAAAAACTGATTTAGATATGCATGCTATTCTGCTATAGCTTCATGTCAACTACAAGTACTTCTGGTTTTCCACTTTGTTTCGACTCGATCTGCAGACATTCATATTATCCTTTGAATCATTTTCAGGCGTGGTGACGATCATTACTCGGAGGTTGCTGATTTTGTTGATTCCGATCGCTGTTGGTGTAGCCTCAACAAGTTCTTCTGGTTCTAGCTCCTTCTATCTTGTTGCAAGTGCTGGAAGTTCTGACTTATGTCGTGGGTTGTGTCTAATATTGCGAGGCAGAGGCTCTGTGTCAAGTTCTGTCACTCTCCTTTCCCATGAATTTGTCTGAACTGCAACTTATTTGTTCACTGATTTTATCTCTTTGGTGTCAAATTTGTTTTGTGAGGAGAATGTTTAAAGCTTTTCTGTGATAACATTTACAACAAAATATACTTTGTAAAATAAGTCGGTCTAGAAATTGTTTGGTTAATATGTTTGAACTTAAATTCTATGCTTTCAGATGGAGTTGCCTATTTGGGATTACTTTTTGCTTTTTATCATGTATTTTATGATTTTTTTTTTTTTGGTAAAATAAACTTCTGCACCTTGTTCTATACCACAAGAAACATAAACAGAGGTGAGGATCTTGTTATCGTCGATCATATTGTTGGCTTACTTCGTCATTTCATAACAGTAGTAAGTTTAGATCTCTAAATTTCACATGTTTAAGACTTATTTTGGTAAAGTTTTCTAGGAAATTATTTTTTGACTTCTTAACTGACTTTAAAAGTTGTTTCTACAAGTATTTTGGATATAATCCTTATTATTTCAAAATAGCTTCCGGTTAAAGTTAAAAAATGTATGACATTTAAAAAAGATATTCTATATAAACTTTGAAATCTATTCTTTTTCCTGTTTTAAGCAACTACTCTAAAATAAATGTATTACAGGTTTGACGTCCAGCTAGTTAATTTTTGGAGCAAGGATATTTATAAACCCTAAATGGTATATTTCATCTTAAATCAAATGATAATTTAGTAGTTTTGTCCAAAACATAGTACTTTCCAAAGATCTGAAGTTGAATTTAAAAATATGTCATAAATTAGGAACACAGCATGTATGCTTAAAATTTGAAATATGTTGATACATTTGATATAAATAAGGGGAATTCATAAGATTTTTTTGAAAACTAATGAACAACATTATTTAGCTAAATGGATTACAACACCTGGAGAAAAATGACAAAAGAAGTTAAACAAGTGAAAAACGACACCAGCACAAGCAACAAGGTACAAACGAGAAAAACTCTGAAAACAACACCGGCCTTAAAAATGACAAAACCGTAAAGAACTAGTTTATATGTAAACGACAAAAACTCGGTCTACGGCATGTAATAAACGGCAAATGGTTGAAAATTTACTTTAGAGAGAAGGTAAATGACGCCCCTTTTTCAAGACAAAATAAATTGTTTGAAAATGGTTCTTTCGAAAATTTTATGTTTTTCTTATTTTGTTTTACTAAAATTAATTATTCTTATATTAAATTCCTGTTAACGTTTTTTTTTTTAATCATTTAGTAAAAATTCATTGGTAACACCAAAAGGAAAGTGAAAAAAAAAAAAAAAAAAAAACCTTTAATGAAGAACA
>CM046372.1:27360080-27373804 GCA_025413025.1 Ficus hispida
ACAAAAAATATAATTTTAGAGTTTGTCGATTGAGGAAAGGAGAACAAGATTCTTTCGTTTAGATCAGGGATTTGTTGCTTGTGCGTTCATTATCTTTTTTTTTTTTTTTTTTTTTTTTTTGGTACTTTTGATAATCAACTTTTTTTTATTGCTTCCCTGCCAACATTTGCTATGGTAGCTTTTCTTTTCCTCAATAATCAACGTTTCCTGATTTCCGTCACCGAAGTTTCTCTTCCTCAGGGTTGAGCACCACCATCTTCTTCATCCTCGCGAGCCCAACAAGCCACACCCACCATCAAACAACCCAGATCACCTGACCCACCGTAAACCCAGAAACCACCGCAACGAGCCTCCCTCTCCACCACAACGAGCCCTCTCCAAGCCGATAGCACCCATACCCTTTCCCAAATCGGACCACCAATGGCCTTCCTCATGAAGAGAAACCGGTGGTTTTTAACGTTGTGAAAAAAAAAAAAAAAAAACATAAAATTGAAGTAAAGAAAAAACGAGAACTCAATTATGAAGAAATACATTAATTAACCAGGCCTTCTAGCATATCTGTCCTTTTTTATCATGAGGCGAGAAACCCAACCTTCAACTTAGGTGGAAGCATGAGTTTTCACTTTGTAATCTTATTTGAAAATGTTTTTAAATTATTGAGGATCCATTTTTTCTTTCATGCAACCAAAGAATCCTCTAACATGACCCATGGTGTAGTTATATTTGTTTTGCATATGGATTCGAATTGAAAATCTATATATTGTACGGTGTTAGAAAAATAAATATGATTTTTATATTTTTTTAATTAATATTCTATATAAACCCTTAATTACCATTGGACTTTTTAAAACATATTAATTCATGATGATTATTTATCAAGATAGACACTTTAATTATTATGTCTCTATGCTCGGATTTGACACCTATGATGCTCTTGCTGTGATATTTTTACATCTTTTTTTATTTTTATTTTCTAGAGGCTTTTAATGTCATTGTTTACTTATTTTAGTCTTGTTGTATCACCATCTCAATTTATATATTTTTCACTTAAAAACAATGTGTGTTTGGTTAATGGTGAAACATTGGAGTGATTCTCTTTTCACAATAACCTAACTCAAATATAATTCAGATTTTCAATTCTTTAATACGTACCACACTTAATTTTTTTTTTTTTATATTTATACTAACTTGTCTTGTCATTTAAAAAAAAACTAATTTGATTTTGTGGTTGTCTGAGTTATGACAACTTTTTTAACTTTTGCTTTTGCTTAAGATAGCAACTTATAGATTATATACATTATTTTCTAGATTGATTCAGCTGATAAGGTCTTCTACACTTATTTATAAATAACTGGCAAATAACTAAGGCCTACGTAGAACCGGAGGAAGTATAAACATATACTTATCTTATATATGCTACAAGAAGTATGTATTTATGATCGACAAATACGAAATTAGTATTTTCTAACTAGAATAATGTAAGCAGATGCGTCATTTTAACCGTCTGGTTTATAATTAAGAGAGAGCATTTCGTATTGCATATAAAATATATATTTTTTTGGTGAATGCACTATTTAGTATATAATTAGTGTGAACATGATTATAAATCAAACATTAAAATCTATTCAAATTAATTAAAAAGTAAAACTACTTACATAAATCTATTAATGATTACTAGGATTAAACAATTGTAGATTCATCGGGACATGAATTGGTTCAACATATGATGATGAGTAATAATGTTTTTATAATAATTAAAATGAAGTAAAAGTTGTTAACATTTTTAGATACATAAGATAATTTAGGCTAAAATAAAATAAATAAAAATAAAAATGTCATGTAATAGTTACTGAACCGCCACGTGATTGATTACAGAGCTGTTATGTGACAGTCTTAGAGGAGTGACCAAAAGTCACTATTAAAGAATCATTGTCTTTCTTTTTATAAGTGACATGGGAAATGGAAAAAATATTAATTTTCTTTTACCACTGTGGTGACTTGGTAGCAAATAATGCATATTTAGAGTTTTCGCTTCTATCAAATCTCATATTCCAACTCTAACGTGTGCAAAGTCTAATATTTGGCAAGATAGACTATGTGATGTCTGCTCTTGAAACCTAGAGTCTATTACTGTGAAAACCTAGGATCAGGTTCCTTGTCATTCCATTAATATAATCAGTGAGTTCATCCAATGACTTCTGGGACGAAGGCATGAGGAGACCACCAATCCTTTTTTCATTTACCCAAAAAAAAAACTTAATTTTCTTGTTAGTGTTATTAATTTAAATTAGTTGAGTTAGGTTTGTTTTACATATCAATTCAAATTGGGAATATAGATATAATAGGTGTTAGACAAATAAGTATGATTTGATTTTGTTTTAAGTCAAATTAAAAAAAAAAAAATTTCAATTCGAGTCAATGTTCTAAACAAATGTTTAATTACCATTGGATTTTTGAACACATTTGGATTCATGATGATCATTGATCAATATAGATACTCTAAACTTGATCAATCTCCATGCTCAGATTTGATAGTGGCTATGATACTTTTAACGTCATTGTTTTCTTATTTAAGCTCTTGTTTGACTCACCATCTTAATTTTAATTTTTTTGTTCTTAAATTCAATGTGTGTTTGGTTGTACAACCACTTACGTACAATCTAATTAATATTTAAAACGACAAAACAACTATAACAATAGATTTATCTGGATATGTTTTGATCAGCATCTGATGATGAGGTAATGATTTTTTAAAGAAAGGGTCAATTATTGAAAGAAACAAAGGAAAGAAAATTACAAACCTCAAATAAGAAAATAGTCAAGTTCTCTCACAATGCTTTCTGTTACTTCACTGTATCTCATATTTTTCGCGAAGGAAATCAAGTTAGTGATGGTCTTGCGTGTCATGGTATTCATCTTCATGACTGCTCTCAGTAGTCTCACAGCCTGAACTTCTATCATTTCAAGATTAATTATAATCTGAATGGCATGTCTAATTACAGATTTGTTGACAACCGACTTTAGTAGTAAATTTATATTCTTTTTTCTTTCTGGTATTTTTCTCTTTAGGTTTCAGTCATAAGATTTTTAATAAGACATATTAGTGAAATATTGACTACGATTTTTGGGATTATCTTCCGGTGGTGTGAGGATTACGATTTTTCATTTAGCTTTCCCATGCCTCCATGAATGTTGTTTTCTATGCTTGCGTGCGCTCTATTTTATTTCCCCTTTGCCTTCTTGTTTTAATTTTGTAGCTTTTTATTCTTTAGTAATATTTGGTTGGCAGCTTAGTACAAGATTGGTGATCAAGGAGATACCAACTTTAGTTGAGATGTCCCGTGGAGTCAGAATTATTTTATTTTATTTTATTTTTTCAGGGAGATGTGAGTTAAATTAAATTTTAAATTAAAATATTATTTAACTTTATATTCTTCTTTTTTTTTTTTTATGTAAACTTTACAATATAAAATAACCAACTTTAAAAAATTTAAATATAAATTTATATAATAATGTAATTGACTTTTTGTTTATTTGAAATTTTAAGTATGAAAAAATATTTAATCATAAGTCAAATAATAGCGTATTAAACTAAATGAGCTCATTGGATCAGGGGCAGACGCCCCTCTAGACCCAATGTGGCTTCATCACTGGTTGTCCATGATCATCATGATGCTAGTTGCATTCTCTTATCATTTACTTTTAAAAAAAAAAAATGTGATAATTAAAGTACTTTTGATTACTTTTTAACAGAACAGAATGAGCTTACAAGAGGGAAAAAAGAGTGAGCATATTGGTTACTGTCATTCAATTTAGTCGACTTATTAAGGCTAGTATTTTTTTTTTTTCTTTCTGGAATGTAAAAGTGGCTAGTATAAAGAGGAGTGGTAATCATTAATTCTTTTTCGAACGTTTATTTATTTCTAAAACAATAAAATGGGAAACAAATCTTGCCATTTTTTTTTTTATTTTTGCTGAAAATCTAGTCATTTATGTTTATAACGGTAAAACTCTTATCAATATAATTACTAAATGAGTATTGTAATTTGCATCTTAATATATCAGTTCTACATCAATTTCTTATGATGTGGCAAGCATGCATTGCATTGCTTTATAGCAAGTGGGACCCGTGGTGTAGTTAAGGAGAAAACACACCATTGCATATTTGCCACATCATGAAGAGTTGATAGCGAGCTAAAAAATTTGGATGCCCAATGTCATTAATCTTACTAAATGTATATAATTAATGATTGCATGTATAGCTTAAAGTTGATTTTATACTAACTTCATCAAATATTGAGAGTTCGAATCCCTTACCCTCATTTATATATCCCTTACTCTCATTTATATATATATATATATATAACACTAAATAATCCATAGTTTATAACATGTCAAATTCTACTATTATGGGATAGTATTTAAGTATATATCGAAATGTTACTAGTGTAAAACTATATATTTTATCGAAATGTTATTAGAGCCACTTAAATTCATAGTTGGAATCGATAATATGTCATTGTCAAGTTTTCTGTTATAAGAAACTTTATGTGTGAATTTATACGGTATATTTACCTTTAACATTTGGCGTATAATTTCATTAAAAAAAAAAAAAAAGATCGAATCCACAACTCCCACTTAAAGTCCGCCACATTTTAGTTTCATGTTAAAAAATTTTCTTTTAACAAGTTTTGATCTGAGAAGATCATTTTAACCAAATTGATCATCCTCATGGTCGATATGGTCTTTCGAGGAAAGCTAAAATAAAAAATAAAAAATTGGTTACGAGATAGCTTATTTTCCTAGAAAGCTTTTGTGATGCATACCATCACAAAAAAATCTTTCACCATTATCTCCACTAAAACAAATCTGAAAGGGGGAAATATATATATATAATCACTGAACTCAGTTGTATATTGGGGCAACACTTGGGAAAAGACACGGACAGAGCATGAAGTAGAGCCTCTACATCACCATATTACACAGGACAATTATAGAAAATTTTTGGTAGAGAAAATATCCAACAAGGATTTGAATCAAGTTCACATGAGCTAGAACTGGAAAATGTCAATGGAGGATACCCCAACAGCGATCGAAATCAGTAAAATCAGCAACCTTCAAGTAATGACTGTCACCATGAGGTGAAACAGAATGTATGGACGATTAGAAAGTAACAATATTGTAGACATGAATACTAATTAACAACAAAATAGAGACATAGAAGAAACTCCATTTTATCAAAAAAAAACTCCATTTCATCCACTTAAGAAGTGCTCTAAACCAACCCTAAGTTAGTATTTTTAAAGCATTCTACAGCCAACAATATCACTATAATTTGAAAGAAAACTAGTTAGGTTATCAAAACAACCCAAGAAATATTGTCTGTGCCGAAAACCGGACAATTTTTGTGCATCTCATGCAAACAAAATGGAAGGCTGCAAACCTGATTGAGGTCCAAAGACGAACTTTATTTTCATTTTAAAAACAATTAAAGTTACACATATTGCTTTGTTTTTTCATGAAGTTGTATTGATTTTTTGAATCGTTTATACTGAATTTTAATAGATCTTTAAGAATAGTTGAATAATAGTAAATGCTTTAGTTCAAATTAATTTTAATATTATTTAAAGTAATGGCATATAAGTCTTAAAAAAAATGTACATGTTTTTGGTAACAACTAAAAGTTGAAGTGGCATGACTGCCGGTTTTCAACATTCAGATAGAATTAAATTTTGTCCATGTCTTCAGAGTCTAACATTTGATAGAATGGGAGTTTTTGCTCACGGTTCGAAAAGTCGAGGGATACTTTTGTTAAGTGATCATTTTGGTCCCTGCCTACTGCCACAATTTCTTCGCTGCATTAAATGGAAAAAGAAGAAAACACCACAAAAAGCAGCTTCGTGGGAGACTTTCTTTGCATTGACTTGAATGACTTCTATTTGCACCAGTCTTCCTAAAGCTCGTCTTCTCTTTCTCATCTCTTCTCTTGAAACAAAACTTCTCTTTTTCTGAAACAGATTCCGATCACAAAGCTTGAACATGGCTGAAGCTTTCCTTACGGTTCTGCTGAAGAATCTGAACTCCCTTGTCCAGCGGAGAATCGGGCTGCTTCTGGGTGTCGACAAAGAGATTCACAAATTCTCCAGCATCCTCACCACCATTTCTGCAGTTCTCGAAGATGCCGAGCAGCAGCAGTTGACAGACAGGGCCATCAAGAACTGGCTGCAAAAGCTCTCCGATGTTTCCTTCGAGCTGGACGATGTTTTGGATGATTGCGAATCCGAGGCCTTTCGACTGGAGTACGATGGACAGAAGCTGAAATGGAGCCAAAAGGTACGATCTGCGACATCTTGTTTCAATCCTAAGAATGCTTTCTTTCGCAATAAGATTGCAAACAAGATGAAAGAGATCGGTGATAGACTTGATGAGATTGCTAATGAGCGAACGAAGTTTCACTTGAGGGAGTTTGTTGGGGAGAGGAGAGATCGAGGGGGTTTAAGAGAGAGACGTGAGACTAGCTCCATTATTACCGAGCCACAAGTGTATGGAAGAGATCAAGATAAGGAAAAGGTTGTCGGGTTTCTTGTGAATGAAGCAATGAATTGCAAGGATCTTTCGATCTGTTTGATTGTCGGGTTGGGAGGCATGGGAAAGACAACACTTGCTCAGTTGGTGTTCAATGACGAGAGGGTTGATAAGCATTTTGAGCTTAAGATGTGGGTTTGTGTTTCTGAGGATTTCGATGTGAAGAGACTGGTGAAAGCCATTATAGAGTCTGCTACTGGCAAGGGTTGTGAAGCACTGGACATGGATCCGCTGCAGAAACGGCTTCAAGAGATTCTTAGAAGGAGAAGGTTTTTGCTTGTTTTGGATGATGTGTGGAATGAAGATGAGGATCAGTGGGACAAGTTGAAGTATGTGTTGGATTGTGGATCAGAAGGAGCTTCAGTTGTGGTGACTACTCGCCTCAAAAAAATAGCGTCTTTCATGGGAACAGTCCCAATGCATCACTTGTCTGGCTTATCAGAAGATGACTGTTGGTTATTGTTCAAGCAGCGAGCATTTGGGAATGAAAGGGAAGAACGGCCTAATCTTGTGAAATCGGGAAGGAGATGTGAGGAAGTGCAAGGGAGTACCACTAGCTGCGAAGCTTTAGGAGGCTTAATGCGCTTCAAAAGGGAGGAACGTGAGTGGCTTTCTGTTATGCAAAGTGAACTTTGGAATTTACCACAAGACCAGAGTTCCATACTGCCTGCTTTGAGATTAAGCTACTTTCATCTTCCAATAGAGCAAAGACGATGCTTTGCTTACTGTGCTGTATTTCCCAAGGATTACAGAATCCGTAAGGTGCAACTGATTCATCTCTGGATGGCAAATGGGTTGATTTCTTCTAAGAGAGGACTTGATAAGGAAGAAATTGGTGATCAGATACTCAATGAATTATATTGGCGATCATTCATCCAAGATATTGAGAAAGATAATGTTGATGACATTTCATATTTCAGGATGCATGATTTAGTTCATGATCTAGCTCAATCCGTTATGGAGGATGAATGTCGCATTGTGGAGGTCGATTACAATACACGCCCTATTAACTTGTCAAAAAGAGTACACCATTTGACATGTACTTCGCAATCATGGAGACGAATTGTGGACATACCAAGTACTCAGTCCTTGCGGACTTTCCTGGTATTAAGATGGGAAACTGAGTTAACTGGTGACTTGAAGTTTTCCTCTTTACGAGCTTTTGATGTTCGTTTTTTAATCCATCGACCCTGTACTAGCTTTGATTGGCAATTTAAAGCACTTACGGTACTTGAATCTTTCTAGCAGTACATTGAAATCCTTCCAGAGTCAGTCTGTTTCCTAAACCATCTGTTGACTTTGGACCTCAGCGATTGTATTCTCTTCAGAAGCTGCCCAATCAAATGAGTCGTTTAAAAAGTCTTCGTCATCTTTACATTCATGGCTGTGTGAAGTTATTTCATATGCCCCCAAACATTGGGCGACTAACTTGTTTAAAGATTTTGACAACTTTATCGTGAGTCGGAGAAAGGGCAGTCACTTGGACGAGTTATGCAACTTAAATATCGGAGGTTTGTTATGCATTAACAGCCTTGAGAATGCGGGATGTCCAAAGGAAGCTAACTCTGCCAATTTGTCCGGGAAAGGGAATCTCACAGAACTGGATTGTCTTGGATTACAAATGATATCGAACCTCAGAGCAATGCGAACAGGTACTTGAAGCCCTTGCTCCTTCCCCGAATTTGAAAAGCTTGAGAATCATAAATTATGAAGGCATCAATTCCATACTGGTTTAGCAGTGAAATCCTTGGAAATGTAGTTAAATCACTCTCTCTAATTGCAAAAATTGTTCAGAACTTCCTCCTTTGGGAAACTGAAATCACTACGATATCTCAGAATATCTCGAATGAATTTGTGCGATACATGGAGAATGAATCCTATAATGGAGACTTGAGGAGAGCTTTTTCTTGCTTGAAAACTCTTGGCTTGTGAATTTACCAAATCTAGAAAGGTTGTCTAGGGAGGAAGGAAAAGAGATGTTCCCAAGCTTGTCCAGTTTGTACGTCGATGAATGCCCAAAACTGGTGTTACCTGACTTGGGATCTCTAAAAGATTTAGTAGTCTATGAATGCAGTGAGCTGTTACTAAAATCAATTTCTGGTCTTCCTGGTCTTACTCAGCTTTACTTAAGCAGTAACGATCAATTGGCTTTCTTTCCTGAAGGAGTGCTACAAAATCTCACAGTTCTCCGGTCACTTGAAATTTATGGGTTCACAAAACTTCAAGAGTTGCCCTCTGATATGCTAATTGCACTCAGATCTCTCGAACAATTAGATATCAAGTTTTGCCATGAGCTCAGGTGCTTACCAGAGAGAATACCATTCCAAGGTCCTACTGTTCTTAAATGCTTAACAATTAAGAGTTGTAAGAAGTTGAAATCTTTATCTGACAGTTTTCAAGACCTTACTGTACTTCAATCTCTAGACCTTGCTGATTGTCCTGAGCTGGAGGGATTTCCAAGTTGTCTTAACCACCTTTCTTCTCTCCAAGTTTGACTATGTCAGGCCAAGAACTCGCAATGTTAGGGCACGGTTTTGCGGTCGACATCACGTGCTTCTCATAAGTTGGCTGCTTTACCTGAGGTCTTGCAACAACTCCGTTCGCTTGAAGTCATGGAAATATCTTATTTTTTGGAGCTTACGTCACTGCCAGATTGGCTTGGAAATCTTGCATCTCTTCGTGAATTATCCATAACTGGCTGCCCGGATTTGACACATATACCGGTGAGCATCAAAAGTCTCTCGAACTTGCGGAAATTGACAATTGATTCTTGTCCCAATTTAGAGAGGCGCTGTGAAAGGGAAGTAGGAGTGGATTGGCACAAGATATCCCACATTCCTATGTCTATGTCGGGCGAAAAGGTAAATCATAAGCTGCTTCACTTTTCTGCTTTTGGTCATTGAGTGATTTATTGAAACAGAATTTATATGCATTTTCGTATTTAATATAGCATATTACATCTTTGCAGATATCGACTGAGACGCTGTAGGCAACAGAGAATACTCCGTCATGATTCTCCTCGTATTCACAAAAGGTATGTACGTACGTGAATGATATCTTGTAGCGTATTTACGCAATAAAAAGCATGTAGCAAAATAAGTACGAACCTATTTCCTCTTGGGACCTCATTCAAGTTTGAAACCTTCCATGTCGGTTGAATGTGATGCACTAAAGATGTTTATATTCAAGGAACTTAGCCTTTTGAATCGACAAGGACGATTTTATTAGGTAGTTTAATAATTCGAACTAGTTCCAGCTGGGTTTCAAATTATATTAAATTTGGTTGGTTGTTGAATGCTTAAATCAGGATGTATTTTATGATTTACAAAAACTGATTTAGATATGCATGCTATTCTGCTATAGCTTCATGTCAACGACAAGTACTTCTGGTTTCCACTTTGTTTCGACTCGGCAGACATTCATATTATCCTTCGAATCAATTTCAGGCGTGGTGACGATCATCATCGGAGGTTGCTGATTTTGTTGATTCGATCGCTGTTGGTGTAACCTCCAACAAGTTCTTCTGGTTCTAGCTCCTTCTATCTTGTTGCAAGTGCTGGAAGTTCCGACTTATGTCGTGTGTTGTGTCTGATATTGTGATGCGGAGGCTCTGTGTCAGGCTCTGTCACTCTCTTTCCCATGAATTTGTCTGAATTGCAACTTATTTGTTCACTGATTTTATCTCTTTGGTGTCAAATTTGTTTTGTGAGGAGAATGTTTAAAGTTTTCTGTGATAACATTTACAACAAAATATACTTTGCAAAATAAGTCGGTCTAGAAATTGTTTGGTTAATATGATTGAACTTAAATTCTATGCTTTCAGATGGAGTTGCCTATTTGGGATTACTTTTTGCTTTTTATCATGTATTTTATGCTTTTTTTTTTTTTTTGTAAAATAAACTTCTGCACCTTGTTCTATACCACAAGAAACATAAACAGAGGTGAGGATCTTGTTATCGTCGATCATATTGCTGGCTTACTTCATCATTTCATAACAGTGTCGTTTAGATCTCTAAATTTTCACATGATTTAGGACTTGTTTGGTAAAGTTTTCTAGCAGAAGTTTTTTTGACTTTTAACTGACTTCAAAAGTTGTTTCTACAGTATTTGGATGATAAGTCCTTATTATTTCAAAATAGCTTCCGGTTAAAGTTAAAAAATTATTACATTTAAAAAAAGATCTTCTATATAAACTTTGAAATATATTCTTTTTCCTGCTTTTAAGCAACTACTCTAAAGATAAAATGTATTACAGGTTTGACGTCCAGCTAGTTAATTTTTGGAGCAAGGATATTTATAAACCCTAAATGGTATATTTCATCTTAAATCAAATGATAATTTAGTAGTTTTGTCCAAAACATAGTACTTTCCAAAGATCTGAAGTTGAATTTAAAAATATGTCATAAATTAGGAACACAGCATGTATGCTTAAAATTTGAAATATGTTGATACATTTGATATAAATAAGGGGAATTCATAAGATTTTTTGAAAAACTAATGAACAACATTATTTAGCTAAATGGGATTACAACACCTGGAGAAAAATGACAAAAAAGTTAAACAAGTGAAAAACGACACCAAAGCACAAGCAACAAGGTACAAACGAGAAAAACTCTGAAAACAACACCGGCCTTAAAAATGACAAAACCGTAAAGAACTAGTTTACATGTAAACGACAAAAACTCGGTCTACGGCATGTAATAAACGACAAAATGGTTGAAAATTTACTTTAGAGAGAAGGTAAATGACGCCCCTTTTTCAAGACAAAATAAATTGTTTGAAAATGGTTCTTTCGAAAATTTTATGTTTTTCTTATTTTTTTCTACTAAAAATTAATTATTCTTATATTAAATTCCTGTTAACGTTTTTTTTTTTAATCATTTAGTAAAAATTCATTGGTAACACCAAAAGGAAAGTGAAAAAAAAAAAAAAAAAAAAACCTTTAATGAAGAACAATATAGTTGTTCATATCAGGAAATTAATTTTTCGATTTGATTGAAAATATAGCTGTTATGTAACAATTTCAAAGGACAAAAGCTCAACATAATCTATAATTATTTATTAGACGATTTATTTTTATATGCATGTATCCATAGTTCTTGAAAAACACCATGACATGTTATTTTTTAAATATTTACATATGTTATTTGTTTCTTAAAAAAAAAAAATCAATGTACGCTCCCCAATAATATTAAAGAATGGTTCTGCTGCTAGATCTAAATGCCACTAAAAAGGGTCGAAGTCCCAAATGTAACATCTGTGAAAAATTGGGGACTAGCGGTGCTGATAAGATCCGAAAAACTTCTATTTGTGATACGATCCGAAAAACAATAAAAATAAATAAAAATTGTTATCTATAACAAATTTTTTTTTTTGGATTATTAGGTCTGTTTGTTCTACATATATATATTTAAAATTTTAATAAGGACAATGTATAACATAAGCATACGCTACCTAGAGAGATTTACAAAAATATTACACAATCATGAACGACAAAAAAAAAAAAAAAAAAAAAGAGAGAATATTAGGTAGTAATCCAAATGATGACTGATGACAACTCAACCTTTGGCTTTTAATCCGTCATACATGACTATTATCAGTGCACATTTTCTTTTCTAGAATTTAGAGAGTAGTAGGGTTAGATAGCTCAAATAACTTTAAAGTTGGTGTAATTTTTCGCGTGGTTTATAATGTTTTAAAACATAAAAACTAGAGGGGAAAAAAAAAACTTAAATTGTCATTTTTTTTAATTTATTAACTAACCTAACATAAATTTTTGTTTCATAATCAACATGATATAAAGTATAAACTTTAGTATGAATTCATGTTGATGTTAATTTTTTATGTCATATTATCTTTCGGGCATTTTTTTCCCAATAAATTATTCATTAATTAAGATCCAATTATTAAAGTGGTTTGTATTTGATCCCACCATAGGGTTAACTTTATTATTGATCCATGAATTATAGGTTCAATTTTATTTTACTCCATGAATTTTAAACCATCCTAGAATCAATATTCGAACCATTAATTTATCTTATAGTTGTCATTTTCTCAAAAAACTGTTCAAAGCTGAATTATAATTACTATGTGATGATCAAGTGTAATTTAATCAATATTGGATTTGTATATTATATTATTAGAAAACAAGTATTTTGAGAATTTATAACTTTCAACAATAAAATCTTGGATGTGAAAATGACAAATCAACATGGATTAAGATTTACAGTCTAGTTTTTACAATACAATACAAATTACAGTTAGAAACTCGTCTGTAATGTTTCAAAGTTAAAACACTATATATAATGTATGTATGATTTCGTCTCTTCTTTCTTTCACTTGTATCATATAGTGGGGAGGAAACTAGTAAATTGTTTTGTCTAATATTCTCCTTTTTTTTTAGGATAAGTCTGTGGTAAAGTTCCATTTATATACCATATCAGAAAAACTCATTTTTAAACCGTCTTGATATAATCAAACGGTTGAGATGTTATTTTTGCATGATAACTATAATATACCTTAACCTATAATATAATATACTAAAAATGAAAAAATTAGAAATTAAAAAAAATATATAAAAAACTAGTCTTCTGATTGTCCACCATGGCCCCTGACACCAGCGACGACGATGAAGAGGCCCCCCTCCTCCAACGTTGACACCCCTCCCCCAAACATCGACCAGATCTGGCTTCGGGGGAGGGGGGAGGGTTGGGGGATTGGGCTTGTCGGCGTTGGGATGGGGGCTGGGGAGGGTTGGGAGATTGGGCTTGTCGGTGTTGGGATGAGGACTGGAGGGGGTGGTTCGACGTTGGGGGGGGGGGGGGGGGGGGGCGGGGGAGGGGGGAGGGTAGGGGGTGGGAGGGGTGCGATTGGGTATTGAGCTTATGGGGGGTGGGGAAGGGGGTGGCAATGGGGACTGGGCTCGTAGCAGGGGGGAGGGGCCTCTAGGCTCACGACGTTTTGGGTTTGGGGGGGGGGGGGGGAGAGGGGCTGTCGTCGGCCGGGGAGAGAATGAGTAGTGTTTTCTTTTTAATTTATTATTCTTTAAAATTTTTAGTTTATACTGGTATAAAATATGATGCACTATAACTATCATATACAAGCAACATGCCAGTCATATGATTACATCTTAACGGTTT